>CM067075.1:31423384-32023384 GCA_033980235.1 Diadema setosum | reverse complement strand
AAAGCCCTGTGGAATGTGGTGCCGTTGCTGGCTAACAGAAGAAAATATGGAGCCTTACAGAGCAAAGCTGGGTTCACAAAATATTGTGTATCAATGTCAGGAAGATCCACAGGACAGATTTATTCCATTTTCTTTTGAACCGAATGGAAATGCCTATGTTGGGAAGGAAGACAGCCAAAGGTTGTGATTTAGAAATACTACTCTGGGAAATACTGCAAGCACAAGGAAGACATTATTCATCATCTCTGTCTTTATAATCTATATTTATGTCTTACTGATTTTTTTTTTCTCTCTAAAAATAAATAGAAACCAGGTTAATTGTGATTTTCCCTTAAATTTTTATCAGGGGCAGGCAGCAGGAGGATGCTAAAAAAGAAAAAGAAAAAGAAGAAAAACTTGCTCTATGATTAGGCACCATCAAAGCTGAGCCCCCTACAGGGTTGGGTGAATCCTACTTAATTCCCTTTGGCTTACAATGCCACCTAAACTTGATACGGCAGGGAAAAACACACGTTCACCCTGCTTTAAACCTTCTAAACCCACTAATGATGTCTGGTTCTTAATGTCAGGTTTTCTTTCTCCACATCACTTCCTCTCCGTCCAAGTTCTTCTTGCTGAAAATTCTGTAAGTAGTTTTCATTTGGGGAAATATACACAGGATATATAGCCAGTTTTCTAACAATGTAGTCAGGATTCTGGCAAATTGAATGTGTTGTTAATCTACAAACAATGTACGGCATAAAAGTTGGGATCTTTCTTGGACTTTCCAAGTGAATTTCCCTCAATAATCAAACAATCATTCTATCGACTGCCAATCTTTAACTGTGTATTGTCTCCTCCTTCGCCTCCATAAGATGCGATGAAATGACAAAAGCAAAGTTAAAATTATGTACACATCACAGTGAGTAGTTGATATATAATATATATATGTTTCTCCCGCCTAGCTCCAAACGCATCACACATAAATAAGGATAGAACACAAAATATACATATGCCACTGATACTTCGAATACTCTCTAGATGCAGGGATTGTGGAGTGCTATAACAATGACTTCAAATAAACAAATAACACAAATATGATGTGAGTAAAATGCCAATCTAAAGTGGAGGTTTCCCGCGCCTCTTGGAACAGCAAACTCAACATAACAGAAACAGTCATTTGAACAACAGCATCTAATGGGTGCTTAATGTAAGCTTTATGGCATTACTTCATGAATACTGTTGGATTTAAATCCAAGACATCACTTGTTGAGCTCCACAGACAACTCGAACGACATTGGAAAGGAGCACATAGAAGTGGCTTGAGTATACACTGATAAAAACTTGTAGGAAAACAAACCAACACCGCACGGAGTGACTACATTCACAAACTTAGCTATGCATGCTATCGGCACAGCTGGAATGACTCCTGTGTTGTAAGACGTGTTTGGCCTACTTTAATACACAACATATACACTTTTAGCCTCTACACACCTGTGACCACTCAAACGGGCCAACCGTGTATAGGTTGAGATACACCAGATTGATTCCGTGTTCAACACTAGTCTGCGCCCCTACACTAAACATAGATTGACAGCACATAATGCCTGTGTCATAAAAGAGAAAAGAGAAGAGAAAGACCCTACACCACATAAAACACTGGAGTGATAGTGTAGACAAGACACTGAAGGTGTTACACAACTCTGTATGTGCTAACCAGGCATGCAAAAAACAAAACAAAACATGGTGTTCAATCCAATAGGCTCAACTGACTAACTTAATGTGCATGTGACTTCTTTTTGATATTACTATGTATAATCCTGAGATTGCCCTAGTATGCACAATTATTTTTCAAAAATACTGATAGTAAGACATGTTTAATATTATGCCCTCATCCACTAACAAGATGCCTTAAATATACCTGAAATAACATGTAAATGGAAGTGAGTAACACGCATCTGTGCAATGCACACAAGTATTTCTGTGCCGAACCGAGAAATCACCCATTGTCATACTTGTATTCTTTAGAAGAATGTACGTTAAGCCATGATACTGGATAATATCAGTGGCTGGAAGATTATTTGATGTCATGTGACCTAATGGATATACATGTATCGTTTGATTTGATTATACTGAAACTATCAATATGATTTTTAGAATTACATGATTTCACATAGAAGAAGGGACAGCAACACTGAAATTTCTGAAATTTGGATGAAGACAAAAATGTGGAATGCCGTAAAAACCCATTCAAATTTGTCACGAGGTAAATGAAGCATGTTACGACTGATCAACACATCTTCTAATCTCTTCAATGTCTACAAGGCCCTGACAACTAAACGACACTTTGCAGCAGATAATCTTTCCACATTATGCAAATTTCCCCTCTGTCACCCCCCCCCCCCAAAAAAAAAGGGTGTCTCGCTGACCCCTGTATCTTGATACGCAGCCTTCACAAGTCAGAGCTGTTTCCAGAGTTAAAGACAAATAAGCACCGATCAGACTTGAAGACACAACTCCTGACGTCCACACCATACATCGAAAAAGATTTGACAGACCAAAGTCCCTAGCTGTTCACAGTTTCTGACAAAAAACTTCTCAATTACCAGACGATTACACGGTACAACAGAACATGCTGTTAAGTCGAGAAAACAAAAATTAATACTTCCTTACTTTGCGTCACACTCGAGCCACAACACACTACAGTTAAGAACAACATGTCACGACATACACTGTAGGTAATTACATACACACAGATCATAAAATGATATAAAATTCTGTTGAATAGCATTGCAACTGTCCTAGTGAAACTAGCATAGAAATGAAAAATACACATAGACACAATTTTTCCTTTGAAATCATACATGTCACTCACACGTACAGCACAGAAAAATATTAATCTAACACATGCTGGGAGCGAAAAAGGATTCCAACTAAACAGGTAACAACTTTCTACGAATTTATGCATTCAGTCATTGGTTTTAGTAGAATACTTCTGATAACTGATATTCAAAAACAACATAACAAAGTACAAGGTACCCCAACTGTGCAAGCTAGAATTTCTAGCATGCTGCAAAATAACAAGAAATAGATATATAAATAAATATCACCATTGTGTGCTTGGGTAACCAAAGGCTATAAAACTGACTGAGTTGATTTCGTATAAATAATCAAAACATATCTACTGTCAGTATCTATAATGGAAATCAAACATTGGAGGTAATTTTGTAGTTACATTGGTCAGAATATCTCAGTATTCTTGATAAGTCTTTTGTTTGTAACTTCAAACTCATGGAAAATGGCGCTGAATCCCATCAAAATCACCTCCCAACTGCTTTTCTATATCACTTTCTCTTTGATTCAACCTCACACAAAACCAAAACCCTCTTCGACCATCCAACAATACTTCAAATTCCACTTCCCCTCAGCATTTTAGTCGAAACTTCTCCTCTAATAACCCCATGAAAATGAGCTTTCATTCACTGTTTTCCATTGCTTTTCTTTAAAAAAAAAAGCAAAAAAAAAACCCACAAAAAACCACCATAAACGTGTAGCATACACACAACATGACATGAGTCATACATCTTAATGTCAACCAGTTTTCATCTTCCATATCGCCACTTGAGAAAACAAACGATGATTTGATAACAAAAAGGCAGGAACTCACCAAATTGACAATTTGTTGCCAATGGGCACATAACACTGTCTTCCTCTGACTATGAGTCTTGCTACAACAGACTATGTCAACAAGATGTATGCTACACAAATAGAGAGACCATTCGCCCCATATTTGGTCCGCAAATCACATACTTACACGACTCTTTGAACGACTTATCAAAAGACTGCATAGCAAGTGGTTCTTTTCGTCTGGAATAGCTGTGAAGCACATTTGTTTCAAACTTTGGGCAAACCGGAAGTTCAGGGCGGAAATTTGCGAAGACACTTCAAGAGCAGATGCCAACAACCAGCATTCTCATCTAACATTACTCAACAATCGCCAAGCACCAATGGTAGATTTGTTTCAAATGCAGACACCCTCGCTTAGAGCTACAAGTGCTCAGCACTTTTTAAGTTTGCTCTAATCCCGCCGTGACGGCATAAAAACACGTAGGTATCGCAACTATATTTCGAATATATAGATATATATGCGTTCTATGATGCACTTTATGAAAATGAGACACAAAAGAATGAATAGCACGCCTAACTCATTCTACCACCATTCCCAGTCAGCTTCTATCTACACAGCTAAAAAGAAGAGGCTGACAGCAGAATTCCCCAAGTTCCTACATTCTTGACGTTACTCGGGAGGAACGCGACAAAAAGTACCTCGAATAAATAGATTTTGCGACTACACAATTTATCAACAGACGACTTGGCCGGGCTGTTGGCCGGGTACCTCGAGGCAGAATCTCTTTGGTTCGCTGATACCGCTGGGAAGGTTCTCCTTGCTGGGGCAGATGCCGCGCCGTGTGCCGAGGGGGCTGGAGGACGGGGAGTGGCCCCTGTCAAGTGACACTACCTGCAGATCTGTGTGCGACCTGTGGCACCTCTGACACGCCCGGTCCCCCAGGAGGCTGGCCTCTGACAGCGACGGCGAGACGGATAAGTTCTCTGTGCTGTGATTTATGTGATTCTGCACCGGGACGGCCACAGGCACCGTCTTCTCCGGCGTGTTCAAACTGACGTGACCTTCCGTGGTACTCCTCTGCAATGGCTGGACCGCCTCCAGACTGATGACCTTCACCTCTTGTGAGACGAAAATTTCATGTCCATCTTTAATGTCGCACTCCATGTGCACATCCATGTCGGAAATGGAATCATCTCTGCTCATCCCGCCGCCATTACCTTCCGTCGCCACGGGCTCGGCGGTCCGCGTATCGCTGACCTCAAGTTCTTTGGCGGACACGAACCGTGCAACGTTGTTTTCGAGGTAGTTCTCGTTCTCGTCGTCCTTGAGCTTGGTAATCGTCGCGGTGTCTTTGTCTTTCCGGATGACGAGCTCCACTGTGAGTGAGGAGACCTGAGAGGTGTTGGAGTTTTCGTCTTGGTGCTGGAGGTTCTCGTTGGTTCCCGTTCTCTCCCGCTCCAACTCCTCTACTGCCGTAAACTTCCGGACCCAGGGGTGTTCAAGGCACTCTGCAGCACTGAGGCGTTTTCTGAACATAAAAATCAAACCAGCCGAAGAAAAAAAATTACCCATCATAACAAGCCTACATTCATGAGTACATCTCTGGACTTCACCTCTGATTCAGAATACCACTGATGACACGTGCAGCACACCATAATTTAAAATTCATTTTAACTTTTATGACTGGTATAATTCTTTACGAAACACCCCCAGGACCAAGCTCGAGACCAGCCACTGTAAAACGAGGAATGTTCGCATGCATTCTAATTTCACAAATTTCGTGAAAGCCAAGATTCTGGATTTTAAAATGCACATGAAAGTTCTTGTCTACACTATAATAATTGAATGCCAGTGGCAATTTGCATGAATTTAATGCCACGAAAAATGGCCGTCGACTCCAATTCGGAAAAAAAAAATTCATGCCGTGAATGTATCTTGCTTTTTGGTACTCACTCTGGTTCTTTGATGCATAGGCTCTGGATGAAGTCCTGTGCCTCAGCGGAGAGGGAACTAAAGTCTTCCTCGGGGAACTCCAAGTTGACCTGGGAGATGTTGAGGAAGGTCTCCTGCTTGGTGTCGCCGGCAAATGGTGAGTTGCCTGTTAGCATCACATAGGTGAGGACCCCGACGCTCCACATGTCGGTGGCCAGGGTGATGGGTTCGTAGTTGAGAATCTCCGGTGCTGCGCAAAGAAATTAAAACAGAAACAAGGTGACGTACCTACTCGACCGACAGAATACACAGTCAATGTAGCTGTTAGTGATTTCCTTTTGGCTAAACAAGAACAATAATACCAGCAGAACATGATGGTGGCATAACTTAACAACGTATTGCAAGTTCAAAGGTGTCTAGTTGGCTAAATATCATCAAGCATCAACAATTCGCATGCTGTTTTTCTCTTCCCTCACTCTTGGCATAGAGTCTTTTGGGTTAAAAAAAAAAATAGATTTCATTAAATTCCCTTTGGCATGCTAGAGTTCATGTCCTTGGATCTACATTTTGCTGTTCTCTGCTATACAAACACACCAAAAATATTACATAAAAATAAAACGATGATGACTCTTGTAACCCATGCAATGAGGTCATTCATTTTTTCCTTTGAATTCCATCCAACCCCTCTTTTCCCATGGTGAAAACAAGTAATGCATGTTAGAGCAATTACACCATTGGACCTTGATAATAAAAGGGAGCCCTTTTGTGTGGTGTAACAATAGCTGAATATGTGGGACACAGCTTGTCTAGTCCCACTCCTGACAAGTGGTGTTGGCAAACCTTTCCACACTTGCAATACAGAGTTTGGGACTTTGGCATGAGGGCACATGACATACCAACATAGTCTGGTGTTCCCTGGATGTCTCGGATCTCTTCTTCTTTGCTGAGGTAGCGGGCGATCCCAAAGTCGATCAGCTTGATGTCCCCACTGCCGACTTCTTTGGACGTGAGCAGGATGTTTTGTGGCTGAAGGAAAGATAGAAATGAAAATATAGCATTCTTGAGATGATAAATCACCGATAAATTGAGATTGAATTAAGGGGACTTCTAAAAATCAAGACAGTGATGATAAATGTCACATCAATGATAGACATAACACAAAGACTATCTGAGGCCAGCTAAAATACCGTAACTTTCTCGAGTTATCTGTCTCGAAGATCCCCTGCATCAAACTCGTCAACTTTTTTGTACGCTGACATGGAACATTTCTCTCTCGGGTGATACGTACAACAAAAAAACACAAAACTGCAACAACAATGTGTCTCAGAGGGCAAGCTCAAAATGAAAGTACTAACGCTAATCTGAGAGGAATACTGCTCAGGGACAGACTGCAAAACCCCTCTAAAAAAAAAGGGCTTCAATTCAAATCATGTTCTCCACATGAATCTCTGTCTTTTTCTTTCAAGTCCCTCCACTAACACTTTCAGCTTATTTCACCCAAGGACAGCTGCATGAGTAGGAAGGAAAAGAGATCCGGGAAATCCAAGACTGATAACCACTCGTAAATCCAGGATCTACAAGGTATTTTAGAGTTATCAGGGAAGGAGAGAGTTCCCTCCTTTTCACAGCCTGTATCATCGTCTTTTCAAGAGATTTCACACGCCAACCTTGTTTCTCGGCAAACGCAAATCGCCCTCAAAGATGAATGTACTGCAGCATGAAATAACTGCCTCGAACTACTCTTTCACTCTGAAAAAACATGACTGCTCTATTTGTTTTAATATTTAACTATAACTTCAAAGTTCAGTCTTGTAAAAAAAAGAAGAAGATAAAGTCAGTGTGCCGTTTTACAACTAATTTTCCCTCTGCCCGCACACAGCAACCATTCCATATTCATGACTGCTCTGTTTGTTTTTGTTTTTAAGCATACGATGATTAAAAAAATATGAGAAAATAACAGAGTATTATTCTACAACTGCGATAATTTCCCCTCTGCCCGCACCACACGTCAATGATTCAATGTCTATCTGCGAGTGACAAGACCATCTGTGCTCTTGGAAGTTATTCATCGAACAGCCTCGCAGCCGCAAGAGAAGGTGCCCACGATTTTTCCCCCGCAGCTCTCTCCTTTTTTAAACCCTGGGATTCTGAAAAAGCCTCGAGTACAAGGGAATGTGTTTATGTTACAATACTTTAGTGTGTGTGTGTGTGTGGGGGGGGGGGGGGGGGAGGGGGGGGGAGGGTTGAAATATGTGTACTTGCGTCCTACCTGGGAAATTCCCCCCTCCCCCCAAGTCTAACACTCAACTCACCTTTTGACTGACTTTGGTACAGGGTAACCCAAATTTGTTGCTGAGAATACTGATTTGTTTGCTATGGGCGTTGTGAAGGTCTTGTGTTCATGTGTTGGGGCTGGGTTAACCCATTAAGGACGAGACCCAAGTATACTCGGGCAGATGTCTGTGAGAAATGTGTGTTGTAGAAAAATCAGCCCGCCCTCTACGGATTAAGAGAGGGCAAAATAAAGCATTACACCACAACACCTGGGCTTCATTGCACTGACAGTTGCTACGACACTAGCTCTGTGTGCAATGGCAAGCGTCATGGTGATGACAAGAATCCCGCTTCCTGATTGGCTGTTGTCACAAGAAATATTGCTTTTCTAGCAAGAATTGCTATCCATAAACATTTTCATAACATGAGATCCTGATGAAGAGGTACATGTAGGTCTACATATATGGAATCCATTCTTTCATCGTGGCATTACATGTATATATTACAGCTCTTTCACCTTCATATAGCCAGGACATATGACTGCATAATATCCAAGTGTCCTCATCTCACTCTCTTCACATGACAAACAAAAACAACAAAAATACTGCCTCAGGACACCCAACTTAGTGGAAGTTTTAAAAACAAAATATCCTTCTCCACATCATACAGCCATGCTATGGCCAGATATGAAATATAATATCATAATCTCTTTGTCCCATGTCCATCAAGGTGGTTGCTGTGTTGTATGAAGACAAGTCTTGGATATTTTAGGATTTCCAACGGCACTCTGAAAATGCATTGAACTAAAGAAAGTAAGAGAGAAAATTTTCTGTTTGTTTGATAACATCCTTGAACCTTCTTCTGTTCTCCCTGTTTTTATATTTCTCTCTCTATATATATGCCCTATATATTTCCCTCTCTGTCTCTGAACATTCACTGATGAAGGCTCGAGTAGTAGGACATAAAAAAAGGAGGCACCTTTTATGTATTGGTGTAGTATCCTGACCCCACTCCAAATGGAATGAAATGATAAATTAAAAAAGGAATAAAGGGAAAAAATAGCAGAGCAGATTTCTTGGGGGAGCTCTGGCAGCTGCAAGAAGTTCAAGGTCTAGGGCACTACATTAGAGCCTCAAGAGGAAAGTAATATAAAAATATTGCTTCTTATATTAGTCCTTCTCGCTCAAGCCCTATATTTAGTTGACTGATTACTCTTCCTAACTATGAGAACATTTGAAATCCACTAGAGAGAAGTGTGTGTGTGTGGGGGGGGGGGGGGGAGGGGGAGATGGGGTGCGAAGAGTTCTGCTGAGGTCTGTATTTTACCTCACAGTCGGGTGTACGTATAGCCCTAGGAAAGTTTGCAAATATTGGGGACAAAGATATTATAAGCATTATACTTCAGTATAATTTCTGTAGGCTTATGAATTGACCACATTTAAATCAATTTTTAACAAAGACATGCAGTGAGCATAATACAAGTTTTGAAACTCCCCACCCCCCCCCCAAAAAAAAACCCCACAAACAAAACCCACCATACTATATATTTTTTAATGGTGCTTATGGGATGAATTCATTAGGAGTGCATCATACTCTTAACATAAACAGAGCAATTAAAATGGGAAAATGAGGAACCACATGCAGCACACTTGAGCTAATTCCCACTCTGTTGGCAAACAGTCAACTCTAAAGCTTTCACCAAAATTAGGATTGCATTTTTGCTAAGGGGAAATCAAGCTGTAAGACCAAGTATCGGTACAGGGATGGCTGCTCACATGTATCCCGACTTGCCCCCCCCCCCCCCCCCCCCCGCCCTAACTCCTGTTCCAACTTCCTCTCCATTGAAAATAACTTGATAAGAATGTTGAGCCCTATCCTGCTATTACCATTCTTAAATAAAAACTATTGTCCGAACATGCCTGGCATATCCTCACGAAGAAAAGCTCCTGCAAAATCCCTTGTTCCAACTCCCATACAAACACACTCACACACTCATACACAACAGACACACAGAGTACAAGCTTTCTTGTGAAGATAATGAAGGATTTAAGATGAGCAAGTAAGAAAACAGACTTTAGTCATCCAACAATTTCAATCTCTACAGCTACTTTTGACCCATATGTAGTGAACTGCATCCTTCCCCTCAACTTTTTTTTTTCACATTTCTCTTTCTCTTTTTCCTACACTCTTTTACAAGTGACTCAAACCAATGCAGACTATAGGGTGGATTTTCTACAAAAGAAACAGAAGTTGTTTCAAATAACAACACTGTCATATAAAATGTGTGCTGTGGCAGTTCTGATTAACTCTGAGCAATCTTGAACAAAATTTGAGTACACTAATTAATATAACATCTGAATCACTGAAGACCTGAAATGATCTTCCATGATCATGTGACCATGATCATGTGACCATGCCATCATCTGCCATTAGGCCTACACATCTCACGATAGAAATGACAGCATGGTCTAATTCACCAACTAGAACCTATCTACTGTTTTCACAGGGCTCTGCATTACTGTTACCCCCCCCCCCCCCCCATCACTGCTAGGAGTATACTTGAATGAGGAGGTTCAACATTTCGTCTGAGGTCTCTGCACCAAGCAAGACTTGAACCACGAATCTCCTATGTAGAAGTCTAGAGCCTGGTTTGCTCTTTCACTTTATCATTCTGAGTATTAGTAGGTAAGTACTTACTCTTTACACACAAAAAAAGGAGCAAAAAAAGGATAAGGCAAATCATGCCTTTCAACATGTTCGCTTACTTGCACTTATTCAAAATCTCTTACCCTTGACCCGCTGCAAGGCAAAACAGAAAAAAAAAGAAGGGGGTAATAAGAGGGGGGAGGGAGGAAGCAAACCCAACTTTTTTACGCACCCATGAAGCCCCCCTTGCACACCCTACAGAGACCGTCGTCTTACTACAGCGATACACCGTACCTCCAGGGACTTCATTTTTTTTTTCTTTCTTTCTTTTTGTGACTGGTTGGAAAGAAAACATGAGAATTACAGTACCACTCAAACCCCCTCCCCCAACAAAATGCCTTTGTAGGAAATCGGTGATCAAGATCAACGATGACCTTGTCCTCATAATTCCCCTTCCCTGACTCTACGAACAGGTGGGTGAAGTTTCCCCTCTACCTGTAGCATTCTCCTACTGCTCTCCGATCTGATAAAGCCTGTTCACATCCGGGGAAACATTTTGATCTCGCAAATGTGTGCCCTTTCCTTTAATACTGCAACACAGATAACCACAAATTTTGAACACACTGCTACAGCAAAACTGCAAGGTTTTTGCTAACGTCATAACAATGAATGATTGGCTCAACATTTGGCTGCTAGCAAATGTGATTGTGACGTAACACTAAAACAGACGCCATGCCAGCCAGCTAGCTGCACATTTTGCACATGGCCATGGGGAATACAAGTAAGTATTAAATATATGCAAAATCTGATGACTTTTCTGCAGGAGAAGCTTTCTCATGTTAAATTGTCCCGGAAAAAACTTCATGCATATTTGTAAAAATTGCACTCCCATGTGCGCTTTTCCTCTTGACGTTTGAGATAACTGGTTGGAGCAAGTTGCCAAGCAACTTGGAGCAAGTTGCCAAGCAACTTTCAGCAAAATATTAAATACAATTTCATTGCCAGTGTGGAGTACTGCAGATGGCCAAGGGGAAGTTTTTACCAATTTTCAAACTTTCTATAGGTAATGAGGCAGCTCTGAGGAGATGCTACTTTATTGCTGGTATATGCCAAAGTCAACATCCCATATAATAGCAGATAAGAGAATGGTAAAGTGACACTGGGCGTTTAAAAAAAAAAAAATGATTCATCATTAAAGAAAAAATGTGATAGAATTAGGCCTGCACATGCAGACCTCATTAATGATACCATGTCTGAGAATAACCAAAAAAAGGGTGCAATTTTTGGAGGGTGGATGTTGAAGGTTTATGGACACAGCTTTGTTACAATCCTCTAGAATTTCACCACGCTGAATTGAAGGTCTATAATTCTGATAATATTAGTCTCTAATACAAGAAATATTGCGTGAAATGACTTAATAAAACACACATATAAAACATATCTAATTGATCCCTTATGGGGGAAAATCTGAGAGAAACCTGGGCAACACAGAAATTAAAAACTTGCTGATGAATCTGAGTCTATAAAACCACAAATCAAACCACAGCTGCTGATATGCTTCATGAGAACTTTTATATTGAATGAACTCAAACTGTGCTCTTACACTGCACAATTGCCTACCACATGTGCTTTGGTATGTGTGGGACTAAAGGGGAAAAAAAGGGTAGTGCTTCTGGCGACCATTAACCCCTTCACTGTCAGAGATAAGTCTGTTATGTCTGATGGCTGTGGCCAGGCGGTGGCACTTTGAGACAGTGGCTGGTGTGAGGGTTAATTGAGGTCACATCAGCATGGAGGCACAAATCCAGCCAGCACCCCCTGGGAGGGCCAGACCTGTTGAGTGGACCCAGACCCGGACCCAGACTGGACCCAGACAGAGGGGGGTGGCATGGGACCAAAGAGGAACAGACCTCAAACACATGGCCGAACACATGCACAGCACTTTAAATCTGATCGATTAGAGGGGCTTACCAATGAATAGTTCTCACTTGGCCTTAAATGACATTCCCTAGTTTGGAATAGTAAACAATACTACTAGCAATACAATTTGTTCATGAATGTAAGATCAGGGCTTTTCTGTAGTCGTTGTTGTTGACAATTCCAGAGGGATAATATCTTGTGTGTATATAGTATCACTGTATGATGCAGGCAAACCCCTTCTGCTGCTTGAATATCTTTTGTCTTTTCTTGGCAACACTGGAATACTATTTCATTACACTGCTAAATCGTTCCTCGCCACAATGCCACAAGTAAATGCCCCATTCTATCCGAAATACCATCATGCTCCAGAAATAAATCCCCCTCTTTTCCTTCCTCCTCCGCCTCTACCCCTCCCCTCCCCCTCAACAGAAATAAAAACCCAACAACAACAACAACAACAACAAAGAACTCATTGCTCTGGGAGTCAAATGCAACTCTATAAAACTACAACATTTGAACTCCGGCCACAAAATAGCTTGCTACTCTCTCAATGGAGTTTTATCAGAAATCCACTTGTGCAGAAATTCCCAATTTACTGTTAATCTCTCCAAACATTTTTGCGGGGCATGCCCAGCAGACGTTTCCCTTGCTGATTGAGAGAAACCATGAACTCCAACATCAACAAAAAATCCCCCTGCAACTGCAACTCCAGAGAATAAGTTGGGGAGGAAACACCCCGCCTCTCTGCAAGGGGTCACCTTAATAGTCCCAGCGGAAACAACTGCATCCACTCTTTTGCGGCTTCGGCACTTGCACTTGCAGAAGGGGGGAAGAGAAATGTACTTTCCAGTCAAAATTTAATGGCGGCAATGTCAAGGGTAGGTCACCGCTAAAATGGCGGTGCGCTGGGTTATACGACTTTGGGAAAATAAACAGCGCATGTGTGCGAGAACAGAGGCCCATGTGTAATGTTTTGTAGCGGTACACATGTCAGCTGGGACTAGCGACTAAGGAAGGAGATGAAGGCAAGGATGATGATCGATGGAGACGAGGAGGAATTTGGGAAGAAAGAGAAAGAGGAAGGAAAGACGAGGAAGAGAACAAAGAAGAGGAAAGAGGAAGAATAGAGTACAAAGGAGCAAAGAGAGAAATACAGGATGGAAACTGAAGAATTTTTTTTGTTCTGTTTTGTTTGGCACTTTTTAGGATACCAGACTCGATAGGTTGTTCACACTGGCTCACCAATGTTATTATTTGGATGGCTCTTCTTCCTCAACAAAGAGAACAATAAAGAGAAAGAGAATGAGTGAAATTGAGAAGAAAGGAGAGAGAGGGAGGGAAGAACTGAAGAAGAATATTTCCTTTTGCCATCAAAAGCATTCAATATCTATCAAGATCATAGGAAAGTTCTGCAGATGATAATACTAGTTTTAGTCTTCCTCTTTTGCAAATTTGTATGATACATATCTTCCAATTTACTGAAGCCATTTACAAAGGGGAAAAAACAGGCCCTTCCATGTTGCAGATCAAGAGGGAAGTTACATAACTGCCACCCCCAATTAGTTTGATCTGGGATATCAGAGCGTGACAAGAGTATTGGACAGAAAGGAGATCTCCCATCCATTTGCCCACGCAAACAATACACACACAGCCCAATGTGGGTGGACGCAACGATCGGTCATTCCCAGTTCTAGTCCTGCTTTCCGGACTAAACACAAAACACATATCAATGGCATGACCTGATACAACAGTTATATGCACGGTGGTATCTGCTACACTGTCATCAAGAGGTTGTCCTAATCCCCAAAAAGCATGATCACCTTGATGCTTGCGCAGAAAATATATTTAGTTCTAGAAAATGCATGCACTCATACACACATTTCTATTTGTATTTTCATACCACTTCTAAGTATTCATGATACAACATCTTTCCACTATGTCACATGTCGTCCAACAACCAGTGGACCTCAGCATTTAACAATTCATGAGAAATACTGAACCTCCCCGCACTCTTGCCTGAGACCAGATATGTATTATGCATCACATACAATGACCAACTGCTCCCATATATCATAATTCCATTTTCTCACCTTTGTCATGTTTCCAAAGGTTTCCAGTAAATCGAGTATGTTTGCAACATGAATGATATGACTTTGGGTACAGCTTCCCCATTCTCTGAAACATTTATTGACATTGCAATGTTTGCTTTGAATCTTGGATGGACTGACGTAAAAATATTGCACACTTGGGGAAGCCCATCCAATCCTCCAGATAGCTAGCTATTAAAACCTGGTGCTCCTACAATCATCACCTTGCATTATAATGTCCTGAAATAAACCTGGAGTCTAAAACATTCATTGCTATTTTGCTTGGTACTCAGTTGTTGTCTCGGCTGACAGGAGTGGTGCTTGTGCTCAGCTCGTGGTAGAACTAGATTGTCTAGAAGCAGTACGTACACAATATTTAATCTACCCTTCTCATGGAAACCCTGGTAGGAATTGCTCAAGTATTTGGCGATAATGTCGAATCCAAATCAATCTCCGGTAATGCCCACACCATTTGCTTAGCACAAAGAACATCTTTCCCTGTCACTGTGGAAGATTTTGCCGAGAGCTGTCAACAATATTCCAGGTTGAAAGATGCTTTCCTGGTTCACAAGGTGCCAAGACAATCGAGAGTGGTGAAAGTGCCATGTACTTCCTTTTTCACTAAACTGCCATTCAAACAAAATGCTTAATGTAGTCCGTCCTTCCTCCTTTTTCACAACTCAACCACCTTAAGTACATGTACTAAAAACAGGGGGGAACAAGCAAGGAGGCCTTTCACACTGACACAGAACTTGTTTGTAATCACATTTCTGAAACAGGTTTGTTTTGCAAACGCACGCCAACAACTGAGCACACCTTGATTCAAAACCATCTCGGGAATAGAGTGGATATACAGGATTTGAGATACAATCTGTAGGCCCTGTATATTTGGGCGAAACATACTTCAAGTACATTGTTGATATATCCGCTATGTCATTAAAATGTTTAGAAGATGTTTATATGCCAGTTGTCTGAAAGTGTGAAAGCTCTCCTAGTCTGGCCGGATGACTCTGCACTGTCAGGGAGATCAAGATGTCCTCTAATAACTACAACACACAAGACCACTCCACTTTTTTATTTTCCATTATCCTAATTGATGGGTACTTGAAGGACCCACTTGGGGGGGGGGGGGGGAGGCGGGAAATCCTCTTTGTAAAGACGAAGGGAAAGTGAGTATTGTATGGCAGGAGGCCTCCTACGGGGTAAGGGAAGAAATGGGGGAAACCTTTGGCTATTGAGCATGAGGGTAGCTCAGTCAAAGCCCTAGAGAAAAGCTCGCAACAAACATGTTTTCGAGAGGAAAGTGCAGATAATGTGTTCTAAAAATATTCCATGTGCAGAGCATACACGAATCTTCACGTTTAGGGATTTTCTTTGTGTGGTTGTGTACAGTACGTGCTGTACGTATGAATATCTAAATATACACACAAAACTGATACATTCATACAAATGGATGCTCATACAGCTATTCAAGTGATTGAAGTGATTAAAGTGATTTAGGTGATTTAAATGGTGGTTTTGAAAGGTAATGGTGTCATAACACTTGCGTCAAACTTCTCAATCAATGAAGAATGATCTTTGTGTGCCTGCACTAACAACACAACTATAACATCTCACACCAAACAGCTTCTTTTTTTCAACCATCCCCCAAAACACAACAAAAAACAAGCAAACATAACAACCAAGCCGCTAAGTCTCCTACCCTTTTAGTAAAAAACTAAAATTTTAAACAACCATTTTAAGAACGTGTCAACAACATCATTCTAGTCCAGTCACTCCATGGTTCACTTGGGGAAGCAGCAGCCCCAACTAACATCCCTAGACATCACCACAGGAGCTCTGGGTTCATTCCCTTTACAATGAATGGCCCCAAGAAGACCTTTCCTAGCTGAGCTCGGCCCAGGGAGGAGGTTCCTCCATACACACCCCTGGGCTAGATCATGTGAAACTCCCCCTGGAGAAACCAAACAGGAGCTAAAAGAGAGAGTGGGGGGGGGGGGGGGGGGAGGGGAGGGGAGGGAGGAGGTTGAGGGGTGGAAGCTACAAAATGGATGTGATGGATGGGAGAAATGCCAGAAATGTCATTTGTGTTCCCAACGGAAAGAACCCTGTGTCACTAAACAAGTCAACAGCAGGATAGATTACAACTACTTTTGGAGGGAGAAAAAAATAATATTCAGATGAATAAAAACAAAACAAATTACTTCAAAATCTATAGGCATCATCACTTCATACTGTTAGAGAAGTTAGAAAAAAAAATGGAATATACCAAATTCTTGTCAAGAGTCAAATAAGAAGTTGACAGATTAACTGAGCTTAAACTTTCCTTCTTCTCCTTTCTTTTTTTTTTCCCGTTGGCTAGGCTGCAACAAACAGGGGACTCATCGGTCAAAAGTCAGTGTGTGATAGGTCGTAGAAAATATATTCATTATATCAGGTCAATTCTGGGGGAAAAAAAAAAGAGTGACACAAAGTTATTTTTCATAGTGCCCCTTTTGTGAACACCAACATACATTTATCATCATTCCCACAGCAAAGACAGTATGTCCCTGGTGCTGCCCTGGTACTGTGTCTTGACAACAGTTGTCAGTACATTCATCTCTCTCCATCAGCATTGTAACATCATGGCAGAGACAGAGTAAAAGAAGGCACGCTCTCTTTAAAGTACCTGGAGTCAACAATTTTGTGCTACATTACAGCCAAGGCATACAACAGCTCATGAATTTAAAGGGTGTGCACACTTCTGGTCGAGGTAAGGATTTAGCTTTTAACGTTTTGCGAGATATTCAGAAACCACTCTATGAGATGTCAAAGAGCATGCAATTCTAAGGGGTATCAAAAGTTTATTTGATGAAAATCGGTTTTGAAATGGCTGAGATATCCAAAAACAAGGTGAAACAAAGAGATCCTAATAAACGGCGTGGCCTGTTGCCTTTTATTATAATCACTTTTTTTTTTGATATCTCAGCCATTTGAAAACCAATTCTCATCAAATAAGCATTGAATCCTTCTTAAAATTACATGCTCTTTCATATTTCATAAGAGGTTTCTCATTATCTCACTTAGGAATGTTCAAAACATGAATCCCCACCTCAACCAGTACTGTACAGTAAATTGAGTAACATATAATATGAGTATTTTGAATTTTTCCACCTAAGAAATGCTGGTGCATTGAATTAATCACAATAATACAACACAGATATGTCACAAAACAAAAAAGATATCTGCACAAAAATTCTCATCAAGGCCAATTTGAAAGGTTCACTTCTTATGACCGCTGTTTCAACTTGCATTTCCCATGGATTTATTGCTGGCATTTTGATCCTTCTTAATATACCTCTAGTTCCCCCACAGATTTTTTTTTTTTGTTCGGAGAGGTCCCAGTTCATGTGCGCTAACCATCAAATTCATCCACTCAGATAAAAATGATCTGCATATTAAACCTTACAAGTGCATCCAGAATAAGTTTGTTTTTGTTCAAATAAGCCTTTGGTATATCATATCCAGCAATTGACCTTCTTTCTAAAGGCAGTTTGTGCAAACATTAGATATCATGGCACATAGCAAATGATTCAATGTTGGCAATTAATGTGTATATGTGTGTGTTTGTATTGTTACCAGAATGAGAATTTCATTACCATGTAAATAACTATACATTTTTCAGTCATGAAATTGGCCTGGGCATTCCGGAGTCCAAAGACGAGTTTAAAATGACTGGTGCTCATACCAAAAAAGAAAGACAAAAAAAAAAATGACTGGTGCTCATACCAAAAAAGAAAGACAAAAAAAAAAAAAAAAAAAATGACTGAGCCATTACATGCATTACCGTCATCTTCATTCTCCAAAGCTTTACTATCATACCAATGCAGGCTCTCAAAAAGACCCCCCCCCCCCCCCAAACAAATGCACTGATACCATACCAACCAGACTAGGCCAATATTCAGTTCTAAAGGTCACGCCATAAGCCATGTGACATAACGACCTTGCTATAGTGGCTAAAGTCGAGTAAATGAAGCACCTAGCCACTTTAGAGATATAATCATTCCTTCCTACGGTGCTTTGTAAAAGCAAACCCAACAAAGCAAAAGCAAAATCAACAAAGCAAAAGCATCGAGCACATTGTCATTCATATGACGCGCACAATATCTAATAGCTTGAGAAACCTTCAGCCACTAATTGTTTGCGAAACCTTTGCTATGTTCCTCTTCACAGCACAATGTCCTAGTTATCCTGTCTTTTATGAAACTGCTACAAACTTCTTTTGCTCTTTATTTCCTGCTCCTTCCTTCTCTGTCTCCTTTCTAAGAAATTTCCATTCATGAAGCAAAACACAAAACCACCACATCATCTGTACTGCATGAAAGCCTTGCCATTACATCTTAAGCTGGAAGACGAGACTCCAAATCAATTTTGGGATATCCATTCCATTCAACTATTTAGTTCTCCATTTCACTGAGCATGGTTTTAAGTGTGCTGAAGATACCACTAGAAATGTCACCAAGCTCAGCAAGGACCACTCCGCGGGGGATGTTGGGACCTTGTGACCACGAAAAACCTTTCGGACGGAAGGTACGATGTGACATCATGCAATTTCATCGGAGATCTTAAGTACAAATCAAGCAATGACTTTCCTGTTAATGTATAGACTTAATTTTCATAAAAATTTGACTGTTGTGCGCTACATAATTATATATATATGATAAAAAAAGTTTTTCTTTTTAAAGGAGTCTATTCTCTCTTTGACAGTGAGAAAAAAATGGGCAAAAAAATCCCTTTTCTGGTACTGAAGAAAGTGGAACACACGTTTAAAGTGCAGTGTGACGAAGAACCCTTTAGAGCTGTACATACCCTTTGTATGACCTTTTCAGAGTCTCTTCAGATTCTTTAGGTTCACATGCAATGTGCATGACACATCTTCATTGGGAGTGAATCAGAAACAAGCGCGAACGTCATCAGCCTGTTGACCCGCTAGATCGCACTCCAGATTAAAAGTTTTTAGGTAAAGTAAATGTTTACGGCCATGTTAAAACTGAACTTCACAATATTGCATGTGTCTGGCTACATCATCACCCCCACTTCTTTCATTTTCATCATCCAAACCCAAGAACGGCACATAATTGAGACCCACACATAGACTGTTCAATACCTACTGATTCATATCCCATCCCCCCCCCCCCCAGGTCTGGGGGTTTAAATTAGTAAATGGCTTACCACAAAGCAAACAAGAAGTGATGATAATGGTCGCTATGTTAATGAGGTAAGAGAGAACTTGTATGCTAAGCTGACCTGGGAAAGATTAATTTAGTCCTTACAGTCAACCATTTTGGGATCTGCGACTCACCGGATTTCTCAGAAAATATCTCTTTGCCTGGGACTCTTCATACAACCTTTAGAATGAGTGGGGTAGGGGATGGATGGGATGCTATGAGGGTTTCACCACTCGAAGACGTATGGGGGCGGGGATAATGCCTCCCTTCTGGTTACTATGAAGATTTTGGAGCTGCATTAGGACTTGGGCGCAAGCTTGATCATCATGAAATCTCCAGAGAGCACCTGCTCACAATGAATTCATGTGATGTACCTGGTGATGCCATGTGATTCTGACATACAATTAGCCAACAACAAAACTTATGCATCGAGATGTTAACCTACCTGGTACATAAAATGCCATTGTACAATGCCTTCTTGTTTTGTTTCCTTTAGAATCAGGTGGATATGGCTATTTCCATAAAATAGGACCTCAATGTGTGACATAGGGGTCAAATTCTAGATTCATTTATTAATTCATCAAAGTATTATTTTTTATTTCCTATATAGCTTAATTTTTGGAAAATAACAAAATTCTCACCATTTTGTACAATTCATCAAAGTGGGGCTGGTCCAAAACATGCACGCTCCTAACAGATTTCACGTGTAAGGGGGACACCAAACCCAAGGTGTTTATGTGTCAGACTGGTTTCAAGAGGTATACATTTCTAATTTTTTTTTCTGTTTTCATGTCTGTTTTTGATGCCATTTCACATTGAACAACTTTTTGTTTGGATCATTTCAATACAAAAAAAATAAAAAATCTCAACAGCTTACCCATTATACTGTAAAATTTGAAATTTTGAGACATATGGTAGAAGAAACTCTGTGGACATAACAATTCTTGCCACTCTTAAGAATAATTTAATCTCAAACACAATATATGAAGCACTGAATCTTCTTCTTTAAACAATTGCATGCAAAAATACACAACAAATGTTTATTGCCCGAAAATGTCATTCTAATTTCACGCGTAAGGGGGACACCAAAAAATGGTGTCCCCCTTACATAGTGACCACAAGCTCGAAATGGTGATTACAAGTGAGTAATAAGTATCATTCATGTTTAGTTTAAACTTACACTCTACTCATTGAGATACACTTTCAACAATAGAAACACTCTTCCTTACTCAAAGTCAGATAAAATTCCTGATTTTTATTGCCCGAAGATGTAATTCTAATTTCACGCGTAAGGGGGACACCAAAAATGGTGTCCCCCTTACATAGTGACCACAAGCCCAAAATGGTGATTACAAGTGAGTGATAAGTATCATGTTTAGTTTAAACTTACATTCTACTCATTGAGATACACTTTCAACAATAGAAACACTCTCAAAGTCACATACAATGAGGTTCCAAACTTCTGGGAGGACACCAAATATTTAAATCTTCAAATTCTCAAAATTGTCAAATTCTTAAATTCAAATTCTTAAAAATCTCAAAAATCTAAGATCTGGGTCATTCCATGGGGTTGGGGCAAAAAGGAGACTAAACTCGCCAGGTGCACAAGATGGCAGCTACGACATGGGCATACTCTCACTTCCAGCTCCCCATGCACTCCCTTTAATGAACTCTTAAATTTACCAACAATGTACAAACTACATAAAAATTGCCTTAACACCAAATGTTCCACATTACTCATTCTTACCAGGAACCTATGAAGTGTCTACCAAAGACGAAAGGAGGCCTCCAAGCATCACATATTGTTTCATTTTGCTCAGCCTGCAGTACTCCATAGAATTCAACACAAACTATGCATGTGCTGTTTCCACATTTGTTCAATTGAATTTACGTACCTTTTCAGTATGATTTTGTTTGAATTCTAATTTATAGCTTCTTACGAAAAAGTTGTTATTCCTTATAGTTTCTCACTAACAAGTTGTTTTACAAGTTGTGTTGAGGCTGAAGGTTTACATTTCCCACCTGACGACAGCACGCATGCTGTTCTGTGAATGTTTACAGACCATTTAGTGAACTTTCACGGAAGATCCTGGATGTAAACTGCCTCATACTAATCAAGGAAGGGATCGAAACGAGCACGATGCCTATCTCCACAACATTAGTAGGGCACTTTAGAAATGAGGTAGATTCTTTCTGATAAGAAAATTGAACTTGTAACACTTCTCAAAGAGAAACAGTCAGGGTTGGGTTCAATTTCATTTTTCGTGTGATTAATTACTTTTTCAAATTCGATTGCAATTACTGTAATTGTGTGCAAATGAAAGGGAAAATATTTAATTCAGGAAAATCCAAAAATAATTGGAAGTAACTAAAAATGTAATTGAACCAACCCTGGAAGTAACTTCAAAATATGGCAAATTATACATTTAAACAAATTTATTATTAGTTCAAGGCAAAGTGCTGGTCGTGGGGCAACTGTTCTTGCCACAATTACATAGTGACCACAAGCCCAAAATGGTGATTACAAGTGAGTGATAAGTATCATGTTTAGTTTAAACTTACATTCTACTCATTGAGATACACTTTCAACAATAGAAACACTCTCAAAGTCACATACAATGAGGTTCCAAACTTCTGGGAGGACACCAAATATTTAAATCTTCAAATTCTCAAAATTGTCAAATTCTTAAATTCAAATTCTTAAAAATCTCAAAAATCTAAGATCTGGGTCATTCCATGGGGTTGGGGCAAAAAGGAGACTAAACTCGCCAGGTGCACAAGATGGCAGCTACGACATGGGCATACTCTCACTTCCAGCTCCCCATGCACTCCCTTTAATGAACTCTTAAATTTACCAACAATGTACAAACTACATAAAAATTGCCTTAACACCAAATGTTCCACATTACTCATTCCTACCAGGAACCTATGAAGTGTCTACCAAAGACGAAAGGAGGCCTCCAAGCATCACATAATGTTTTATTTTGCTCAGCCTGCAGTACTCCATAGAATTCAACACAAACTATGCATGTGCTGTTTCCACATTTGTTCAATTGAATTTACATACATTTTCAGTATGATTTTGTTTGAATTCTAATTTATAGCTTCTTACGAAAAAGTTGTTATTCCTTATAGTTTCTCACTAACAAGTTGTTTTACAAGTTGTGTTGAGGCTGAAGGTTTACATTTCCCACCTGACGACAGCACGCATGCTGTTCTGTGAATGTTTACAGACCATTTAGTGAACTTTCACGGAAGATCCTGGATGTAAACTGCCTCATACTAATCAAGGAAGGGATCGAAACGAGCACGATGCCTATCTCCACAACATTAGTAGGGCACTTTAGAAATGAGGTAGATTCTTTCTGATAAGAAAATTGAACTTGTAACACTTCTCAAAGAGAAACAGTCAGGGTTGGGTTCAATTTCATTTTTCGTGTGATTAATTACTTTTTCAAATTCGATTGCAATTACTGTAATTGTGTGCAAATGAAAGGGAAAATATTTAATTCAGGAAAATCCAAAAATAATTGGAAGTAACTAAAAATGTAATTGAACCAACCCTGGAAGTAACTTCAAAATATGGCAAATTATACATTTAAACAAGTTTATTATTAGTTCAAGGCAAAGTGCTGGTCGTGGGGCAACTGTTCTTGCCACAATTTAAAGGTACTGGGTAAGAGTGATTCTACCCTCCTAAACTCTTACCCAGTACCTTTGATTCACAATTATGAGACACTTATGCAGTGGAACCTTGTTAACATAACTTGTAAAAGCAAGGGGAGGGGGACCTTGTAATGGCCAGGCCACACTGAGCTGCCGCGACGTGACCCAACGCAGCTGGACGGTTTGCCTGTCTGACGCAACGGCAGACAACTGCGAGAGAACATGTTCTATCGTCTGCACCGAGGTCCAACGCGACAAAACTGCATTGCAACGAGGGAAAACTGCCATGTCACACTGAAACAATGGCATGGAAACGTCCAGTTGCATTGCGTCGCATGAAACCGCTTAGTGTGGCCCGGCCTTAACATGTCATTTTCAGGTCCCTATTGCTGTTGCTTTTGCAAAATGAATGAGATGACAAACTCTGACGCCACACCAATTGAAACCTGAGGCCTACACGTTTATTGCTGAGGTTGCAACCATTCTACCTACAGTCCAGTATGTAAGCAAAAAGTATCAACAGTCACTGCTCCTGGAAATAAAAATTCTGTGCAGTGTATGCTTGCTCGATATGAGCGTGTTATGGCAGATGGTCTAGCAGCCTGCAAATGCAAGAAATAAAATGTTGGAAGAATTTGTTCTTCTCAGTATAGTACAGTGCACCACTTGTCCAATTTACTCCAGTCCATATTTTCCTGATAAGGTTGACAGCACTGTTTGATCAAATTCATACAAAAATTTTCTGCCAACAGGATGCATAACTGGTACTGGCAGCTTTCCCACTATGTCTGACTTCGGATGAGCAGCCTCTGGCTCCGGCGAGAAGCTGTATAAACCGTCGGTTGTACGTTTCAGGAATTTGACTTGTACGACATCACCTCTAACAGCAGTTATCTGTAAAAATCAAGCACAAAATCAAGTACAATGTAAATTATACAGGTAAGAAATGCAATACAGAGGAACCTCTTTGCAACGAGGTCCTTGGACCATGAAAATTACCTTGTTATATAGGTTTCTCATTACATCAGGGTAAAAAGCAAAAAACAAAGAAGAGCTGGGACCAACAAAATTACCTTGTTATAAGAGGGATTTGTTATATCCGACCTCTTTATAATGAGGTTCCACTGTACCACTTGGTGATGTCTCAGATAACGGGTAAATCTACTGCAAAGGTACATAGTTTATCCACATGATGTGAAACACAAGTACAATGCATATGTGTACAGCTTGGTACAGCAAGTATCAGTTTACTTTCCTCAATGCGTGGTGACCTTTTTGCTTCGCCTCTGCAGGCCACCCCTCTCTCTTTGAATTGGCGAGCCATCTTCAATAGTGAACCCTGTTAAATGAAAAAGAATTGACTTCATAAATCGTAATATGGTTTAAAGCATAATTTTAAAAAATATCAGGTGTGAAACAGAAATTTCAAAAAAGAGGAAACACTTGTCTGAGGGAGCGGAAAAAAAAAAAAAAAAATCCCAGACTCAAAATCCGCGGAGAAATCTCATCCCTGTAAATACGGTAAGTGAATAGTTAAATAAAAATGAAGTATAAAGGGATTGGTAGTGGTTATGATTTCATATTAAATTTGTTTAAGTGTTAATGAAGTGTTCTAGAAATAACCCTAAACTTTTGGTATCATAACATAATTTCAGCTATATATGTTTCCAGACAAAAATGTTCAAGTGTTTATAAAGAAAAGTGTTCAGTACATTTTCAGTGTCTGTAAAATTTATCAAAAGTGCTGGCAAATTCTGGAAAATTAAGCTCAAAAAATCAAGGGGGATAACCCCCTCCCATGAGGGGGTGGGCATTGGCGGCGGAAGCAAAAAAAATTTAGGGGGGGACGCGGCGGAAAAAAATTTGACAAGCAAAAAAAAAAGGTTATCAACCAAAATTAAGAGGGGGATCCAGGAAAAAAAAATTGCCCCCGATTGTTGTCTGTTGGGGGTTTCAATAAAAAAATTTTTATCACCCAAAAAAATTTTTATCACCCAAAAAAATTTGGGGGGGACGCAACCCCCCCCATCCCCCCCCCCCCCCCCCCGCTTCCGCCGCCTATGGGGGTGGGTAAGGTAACACCACACCGGATCACTGCCTATGCAACCAAGAGTTAATTTCTGGACATTTAAAACTTCATGGTAGTCTCAAATATATTATCCTCTTAGGAATGCATAATTGATTCCCAAACCCGGTACTTCAAAACAAAAAAAAAAAAGGAAAATGTAGACCAGCATAAACTAAAGTTTTAGTGTCTATTCTCCATTTCACTTTCACCCAAACTTGCTTAGAATATTACACTTATCTTATTCAAAATCTTTGAAATGGTTAGGCCTACCTAATCAGAATTTATTAGATAGAGTACACTACTTGGGAAATATTTAGTAACAAAGTTCTTCATAAAACCACTACCCCAGCCAGGGAACTGGACACCACGCCTGCCATCTTCCAACCCCAGAGTTCAGGGGATTATTCTGTGACTGAATGGGTCACATAGCTATGTTTCCAGCTGCTAAATTTGCCACTTTTTGACCAAGTATCCCTCTTTAAATCCACTTAAAAACACAAATATTATTTCTGAATCTCCTATGACACTTTGATGGTCAGATTTATCATTTTCAAGTGCAGAAAATTACCGCCAATATCGCAAGTTAAGACTTGAAAATACGAACTCACATACACAATACACCATTTAACACATGTGGGACTAACGCGGCACGACGCATAAGGGACACTGCACTTCAAGGCGTCCCCGTCGTCATGCTAACGTTGGGTGTACAGTGCTCCACAAATGACTAGTATTACCATGTTGATTACGGCAATCTAAGCATAATATTGGATATGAAACGATACGGTATTTGCAAGTAGTAATTGCGACAGGTGTTGCTTGCAAAATTATGCCGCTACAATGAAAGACGGAGTGTTTTCATCGTCAATACTCGTACTTCGTTAGCGGGGACACGGTGAATATGGTTTCCCATTAACAGCAACATTGCATGTGTGAAGGTTTCACCACCGAGCACAAAACTGTCCCGATATTTTACGCTTTTCGTAATAATCGAAACAATAAAAATTCATAATCATAATGTTTAAAATCTACAGAAAATCGTGCTTACATTACTTTTGAGAGCTCGATGATGATTCCGGCGTAATTTGCAGTGAAAGTGCCACCGACGTTAGGGAGGGACACAGAGTACACATCGTGGTTTGTAGCGCGCTGAAAAGATCTACTTTCATCGAGCCTGATATATGACGTAGATCGGGCCTGAGATATGACGTAGGGTACATTTCGTTCATGAATTTATTGGGAGTGTGCTTGGCGGAGTAATAAACTCGTGACCGACGTTAGGATATCGAAGGGACACAATATGAACGCGTCATCCAAGAAACTCAAGAAATTACGATGTATTGTACTTATTATACAAAAAAAATGTGATGAAAATTACATTTTCGTTCATTAATGCTAAAAAATGAAATATTTGCCGGCAAAAAACATGTTTTTGCTTAGTAATATTTCACCAAAGCAATACCTATCATACGTGAGGACGGGGACACCAACGCTTACGTCGTGAGGCTAAAAGTCCAATATTTTGGAAAGCAAATTAGCACCCGATTTGTGGAAAAGTTGCATAGCATTTTAAACAATTGTTGATAGACATTACTTCCAATAAAAATAAATTAAAAAAAAGGACTTTTAAATACACAAACAATGTATTAAAATTTAATGTAAAAAATGTCACGCCGACATTAGGAAAAACCTAATGCAACAACCATACTTCTTGCTCGTGGCAAGCCAATTATAATTTTTTCCGTGCCCCAAAACTTGTATACGGACATTATGAAACACAGTGCACACATACTACCTAAGGAAACTCAAATTAGTAGCATTGTAGTGAATAAAACATTGATATAAATGCAGGGACACCAAACACAGCCAATGGGTTCCTATTTTATGGAAATAGCCATATGCAAATAGACCTATAGGCTTGGACGGGTGACAGCAGTCTAGAAAGAGCCGTCAATTTGGACAGTGAAATTGAGTCTGGCAGGGTCGGAAAAAGCAGATCACCACGTGACAAACAACATGAAGGAAACGGATTGTTTGGGGGGTGGGGACTGTTTTCCCTTTCTTTCCTTCTCTGTAATTACGCCTGGCCGCCCAACCCGCCATTTGTCCGACTGTTAATGGCCACGGCACTAACTGGCACAAAAGATAACAACTGTATTTTGGCACGAATGATGAAAAGTCTCGTTCATAGGCAGTCCAGTCTGGTCAGTTGGCACGTAGGTATTGCCTCTAAAGGTTGCAAAACAAAGTGTCAACCGGTAAACAGTTTTAGCATAGTCCTCCCCCCCCCCCCCTTTTAGGGTATGTTTAGAACTGGTTAGATTTGTATTCAACATGCAATGTAATGCTTTCCATAAATGCTACCTTAATACCATATGTTTGATAGGAAGAGCAATTAGATAAAATGTTCTATTGCTTGTGGGTCCTATGTTGTCTTCTCCTTAGCTTTGAAGATCAAATATGGTTGATGGGGTGGGGTGGGGGGGGGGGGGCAGAGGCCCTCCTCAGAGAAGACCCCACCTCTCATGGAATATCATGCTCCATGTGCTCCCCCCCCCCCCCCTTAACAGGGACATTAACATCAAATACCTTTGTGGCCATTGTAAATGCATACTGTAAAAGGTCTGCAAATATCCTTTTTGATAAAGATCTGCAAAGAAAGGATAAAAATCTGAGGAGACAGGAACAATGTGGGCACGTCGCCCTCCTCCCTGCTGGGAGGTTGTAATCTCATCCTGATCACTCTACTTACAAATACAATGTGCATAAAAAAAAAGACCGGGCAAGGGGGTTTGTCCACTTGCAGCCAGTGAAGGACACCGACTGGACACACAGAGTGAGTGACCAATGGCAGCGCTCGTCTGATGTTTGCAGTATAGGAGCACATTTGTTGTAACGTTGCATGAGACAATCACGTCTCGATCCACGTGTACAACTTGAAGAGAAAGCTCCCAAACTGTGGTATCAGGACTAGCTTGCTGAAGTATCTCCCCTGATCGAAATCTGATGGGGACCAGCAAGCCCATGCCTAATACTCACCATTCTCATTTCTGTGTGTCAGCAATGGCATTTTATCATCACATTCTCTTAAAACCTTCCTGTACACTCTCCTACAGCTTACTTTCACTCCAGACCAATGGCTAGTATCTCGTTAACCCCTCCTCCTTAGCTCCTTATCTATCCACTTCCTACTTCACACCAACTCACACGTTTCCGGACACATTTATAAATTGAAATTGACTGCCAGTTCCCTGGACTTAACGAAGTTTGTAAGGAAGAAAAGGAAAACCGAAATGACACAACCCGGCATAATGGCAACCTAGACGGCATCATTAATCATTTGGCATGAAGAGCTCATGTCTACAGGTTTCCCTGAAGCAACACAACCCAATCAGAGGAGCTCTTCTCTGTGGAGCTTGATGGGTTTCCGAGGGGACAAGGGAAGCGCCTCAGAGCCATGGCTTTTCACTGGGAATTTGGTCTCTCTCACGTGCATCAAAATGCTCGCTGCCGAAATGCTCGCTGGCGAGTTTGCTTCATAAATCAATGGTTATTACGACTTCCCTACCACCCATCCCCTTTTGTGGTATGTTGTGTGTATCACATAAACACACACACATACACATTCACAAAGAGGGTACCCTGGCTCCCATTGTCCTATTATGAAGATGGTTTTTCTTTTCAATCTTTTCGTCTGCTGGTCTCAAGCCTGCCATGACATACAGCTATCACATTTCTGTTTCTCAAACTTAAGATCTATCAAAATGAGCACAAGAAGAATAAAAGCTAGGGAGGTGAGCAAAGACAGATAGAGGGTAGGGGAAGGACTGTGGGGTGTAGAGCCGTAGAGTCAGAGGAACATGGACAGGGAAATGGGAGGGGTTATTGGTGGGGTTATGGGTGGAGAGAATGGGGATGGGGGCTAGGGAAGCAGTGGAGGTGTTGGGAGGGGGGCGGAATGGGTCTGAGATGGAGAGAGGTAAAAGTGATGAGGGATGGATGACTCTTAGGAGAGAATAGAGGGGATAATGAGAGGTGGATGGGCTAAGGAGGAGATGGGTGGAAGAATAGGAAAGAGAAAGAGAAATGATTTGAGAGAGCAATAAGCATTATAAGAAAACAGACATGGTTTATTAACTGTTTTGCATTTGACTCTGCCATCCTGACTTCTATCTACATTCTCACACTTCAGCCCTGTGACTGACAGGAGGAAATTATCTTGCAGTGGAGGAAGGATATAACATATTTACATTATAGACCAATAAAAACTGAGGGGATAGCAAGGGAGATACATCCACTGTCATCAGAGCTGATGCTACGCAACTACAAGAATTTAATGCACATCTCTTTAATAGCCTCACCAGCCATGCTGTAAAATGTACAAATTCGTAGCAGCTCCATATTATGAGTGTCTGCAAAGACACTGCAAAGCAGGTATGAGTTTCACAAGGAAATTTACATCCCTGAACTGTAAGACTAGAATATGATCAGGTATCCCCAGTTTAAGAGGGGGTAGAAATACAAGGGGGGGGGGGGAGGTGAGATGCCCCTGCTTATTTGTCCAAACTTTGATATCTTACAAAGGAAAAAGTGCTCGGGGAGAGTTAGTCCGAGAATGTGGCACAATGGTACAAAATCTCTCATGTTGTTGAGAGGACACAATTGTTCTTTTCATGTCATTTTGGGACGTGTGGATGGGTGGGCAAGGTGGGATCTGGTCAAAATACAATTGTGACAAATTGATAACTACTTCCAAGGAGACACGATCATTGATCCATCCAATAACAGAGCCTTGAATTGCAATTCAAACTTTTCAGTAGGAGCTTGTTTTGCTTGAGTGTGTGTACGGCAGTGGGTTAATAGCAGGAGGGGAGGGGGATGGAAAAATGGAAAAAAATAACAACACGTGCACAACCACATGCAGGAAGAACAGAAGAAAATAATGGTGTTTTCTTTCCTTTTCTACTCTTGACTTAACATCGCAGCAAGGCATTTCTCACTGAATGTGGGAGGCATTCACATCAAAAGCACAACCAACCAATCGCGGCTTTTATATGCGGTCAACCATGTGCAATGAAAGTCATGCACATTGCATTTCAAAGCCTGGATAAAGTTTACAGCTTCCCAGTCTGAACAATGAGAACAGTAAAGGGTATCCTCATAAAAACTCAGCATGTGCACATCGTGAAAAGCCTTGTTGAAGCTCATCATCACGCACCAGACAGCATGCAAGCCAAACAGATCAACGTGACACAAATTCTACAGCAAAACATAATTCATTGGTTGTACAAAACTACAGGAATGTGCCGAACGCTGCCTAACAATGACAAGATTTTGTGTACTCTGTTCAAAGGAACAGTGACTGTAATTCAGCTCACAAAGTCACTTCTCAACCAGCCTGACTCAAACCGCAGGAAAGGAAAAAACGCTCATGACTATTCTCAACTGAGCGACCGTGGCAACACGGCTACACCTACCACTACTGCAATGAGCAGCTTTCTGACTATCCAACACTGGACAGTAGGGTCGCCGTGATCGGGACTCTTCCCTTGAAAATATTTTATACAGCGATGCTCCACTCGGGAGCATAACGAGCTTCATCACCATGGACCAAAGGAGATGGAGATCGCATCCCAGTTTCTTATTCCTCCTCGAGAAGATGATTGGAGGATAGGAGGATATCAATGTTGATGGCACAGACACCAAAACACTACCACATCTTCACACAATTTGCCGTCCTCTCCTTACCTCCCTCAATAATCAAACTGCAGTCTCACACAAACTGACTGTGCTTTATGAGATCCTTTAAAAATACTATTTACCATTGGGAGCAGTGATTTAAAAAATGTTTGAGATATCATAGTTGATGCATATATGTGCTGGTCAGTTGTATCACAAAACATCCTATAACATACAAAAATGTCGTAATAAAGCCTAAAATGTAAGGAGATAACACTATTTTCCCCACTAAACCGTAACTGTAGATGGTTTAGTCTAGAAACATTTGAATTATAATCACTGTTCACATTTTGTACATTAAACAATACTTCACATTAATCATACTGATTTCGGAAGTATTTTGAAGCACTTAAGTTGGATTTTTGTTTCACCTGCAAATGGTAAATAATGCCTCTAAGATTATATCTTACATTTCATGTTATCAGGCCAACTGCATAGTCATGATAATTTAGATATGTCATCCAGTGCCTATCACTAAGTATTATAAAGTCAATAATCATTGGGGTAAGAGCTATCACATATAGTTTTGTGAAACAGAAACTCTTCTCGATCAGGAGGACAGTTATGGAAAGAAATAAATGTCTTTTCAACAACAGAAATTACGGCAACAGGCCTTGTGCAGACTTTGCTGAGTGAAAGCATGCCAGTGCTATTAATGGCATCTGGCATTTATTCTAAGGTGACAGCCAAAAAGTCCCATCACCTCCCTTTCTATCCATCCTTATCTTTTTCTCTCTCCCTCTACATGCTTATTTTCCTCTCTGTCTGCCTGTCTGTCAGTCAGTCAGTCAGTCAGTCAGTCAGTCAGTCAGTCAGTCAGTCAGTCTGTCTGTCTGTCTTTCCAGGTCTGTCTGTCTCTACTCTTCTCTTAAAGGGACTGTACAGTACTGGTTGAGGTGGGGATTCATATTTTGAACATTCCTAAGTGAGATAATGAAAAGCCTCTTATGAAATATAATACAGCATGTAATTTTAAGAAGGATTCAACGTTTATATGATGAAAATTGGTTTTCAAATGGCCAAGATATCCCCAAAAGTGCTAATAATAAAAGGCGACATGCCACAACTTTATCAGGATCTCTTTGTTTTTGGATATCTCAGCCATTTCAAAACCGATTTTCATCGAATAAACTTTTGATACCCCTTAGAACTGCATGCTCTTTGACATCTCAGAGTGGTTTCTGAATATCTCGCAAAACTTTAAAAGCTAAATCCTCACCTCGACCAGAACTGTACACACCCTTTAAAGATTGTCCTCCCACCCCTTAAAAAGTTTATTTTCCCCGAAATAACTTTCTGTAAGTATCCAGGGCAAATATCTCACACTAGAATAATAATATGATTCTTTTTTAATTGCCTGAAAATTTATGACTCCTTCTTTTTGTGTGTGTCAAAACCTGGACTGATTTTTATTTTTCATCTTTCATCTCTTCAGTATGATGTCAAGGCTGTATTGTAAAGCTAGTACTTGAAAGTCACCCACAGAGTGTACAGTTAATGAGACCGCCCCCTTCTGTTTGTTTGGGCATTTTCATCCAAGACTAGATTTCCAGATGTTTCCTTACGGAAGTGAAATCCATGGTCACATTAAGTAGATCAGAAAATGATCTATATACATTGTCACCAAACAAACAGTTCACTATATTTGGGAGGGAAAAGAGTAAACACTCTAAAAACCAGTGGACTTCACTGAAAGTGTCACGAAGCTCATTCTCACATGCCCCCAAAATAAGTTTTCAAAAATTTATGTTGGAAACAAGTGATGTCATACAACCTGATAATTCTTGTGTGTGAATAGGATGCTAATCATACTAGCAGGTGTGTGCATATCCCACAAGATTTTCTAGTGATAGGACAACAAAACAACCTATAAAAATGATTACTTGAATACATTTCTGCTAATCATGGAGATTAAAATACAATATATGTAGAAAAAATAGCAACAAAAACATACTTGCTCATCAAATTATAATTTACAATTGCTCCGAATCATTACAAGATATGATGGACAATCTATGAATTCATAATGGACATTTCAAGTTCAGTTCACAAAGTCCTTCCTCTCAAGGTTGTTCCAAATGTGTAGGTTACATCATTCTCCACAACAGTATTTTTCTCTCTCAATTTTTGAAGCTTTGTAATGGATTTCCTACTCTTTTTCAACTTATTTGACAATACAATTCAAGCTTTTTCTATCATCTATTCACACCAGAAATGTCTGTTTCTCTGAATTTCCATATATCTCATATGCTTGACCACTTCTAAACTAATATCCCCCTCCCTCTCTCTCCCTCTCTTTCTTTCTTTCTTTTTTTTTTCTCTCTCTCTTCTGGTCAAATGGAAACAAAACTATTGTTGGCTTCTTGTCCTTGCACTGCAAAGATTAAACTGACCAGTCCATTGGATTCGTGACCATGATAAAGAATGACAATGATGACCACTTGGACAATCAGTCACTTCTCGCCAGATTTCTTTCATCACTTCTAGCGAGCTTGTTCAGGGTCTGCCTTTGCCCATTGATTGAGTGCTTGCAATTTGACACGCCAGTTTAGTCAACATCCACTCTGAATGGTCAAGGAATATTTTGTTGATACTTGGTGCAAGCAGATATATGACAGTTAGTTCATCACATACTTTTAGAAAGGGGAAAATCATCCTTCAGGGTTTTTAAAATATTCAGTAACAATAAATAACTGAAAAAAGACGAAATCTCTTGAATATTTCATGGCACCAACATGACATGAGGGAGTGGGTTGCACTCCAAAATGCCAGTGACAGTGTTGTTGGGCCCCAGTATAAAATGCTGCAGTGCTCTGCTTCTCTGCTTGGCTAAAGAAGAATATTAAAGGCAGAAGAATTTTGCGAAGATCTGGATCTACTGCATACCAGACAAATATTTATGGGGTGGCAGGAAAACAACATCAACGACAGAACAGACAGAAATCATCAACAAGGCACTTTCTTCAAAACAAAGGAACCTTGACGCATTCATCCAACCATCATCACATTTCATTTATCGTCACCTCAACGCCAAAGTCACTGACTTGGAAAGCATCAGGAATGCAAAAACAAGCCGGTATCACTTTGTCAAAAGAGGCACTAGTGGCAGTCTCCCTTGCACACTCTGAATTAGAAATGATCATCTATTGACGCCATTTGGTATCTTAAAATAGCTCATGCCAAACCTAGGATCAATTTCAATTCCTTGGCTTGACATTGTGTACTAAAATACTACATTTGGGATCTGATGGCATTACTGTGAAACTTTAGGCACAACCATTCACGTATTTAATTTCTTGAAGGTGGTAATGAGCAGACATCATGATAAAATTATGACAGCATGTGGATTGTCTTGCACTCTGAAGGGTGACAACATGGTTACAGGTATGTGGGACTAATACAATCCACCATTTAAAAGTGACTTGATTTAATAACTGTCGATCCCATGATAATTTTGTTCTTTATACTTCACTAGTACACAGTTTAATGATATCAATCTTCTTTGATGCAAGTATAAATGAAAACTGTGGGCTTGTAATAACCTCATCTCTCTCCCCCCCCCCCCCATATCTCTCTCTCTCTCTCCCCCTTTATTTCTGGTGCCACTCTAAAGCCGTTCCATGCAGGAACCTGGTGGCCTGCGTATTAAGTCTATGGGCATTTCAGAATTCAGTATGGAATGGGTTAAACCATGTTTGGGCTCTGAAGGGCAACGGTCCAAGTGTCACAAACTTGAAGGTTGTAACATAAAAACAACTTGATATGCCAGTAGTTCCGAAGTTACTTTGTTGAAAAACTGTCAGCGCTTACTTGCCTAAAGAGGGTTTCTGCCCCTCGACTGGGAATTTGGTTATGATAAGTGGGCTTCAAAATGGAGTTTGGCAAGTCTAGGGCCATTACAGGAATCCCTGGTGAAAATTGGATATGACTTGTTTGCTCTTCAAAAGGATAGCCGCCTCCTTCCCCCTCTTTTTTCCTCTTCCATTTTAGGGCTGGAGCATTCTAAATATATCCAGCACATAATCACACTCTGCAAAGTTGACACAAATTATGTCTCGGGCGAGGCTAAAGTCCCCCCATTTGCTCTTTCGAAAGATATGGGTCAAGACTTTATCTACAGTACACTGCTATGTACAATCTACAAATGCTGTGGCATTTCTCTCTATTCCAGCCCCCCCCCCCCCATCTTCTACACCCACATTCAGATATCTCGGATGTTTCTTCACAACTTTAATACTCCTTTATTCTTGTCCACGACTTCTAACTGCTTTAATTGTAAAACACTTTCCATTTGTGATGCACTGGCAGCGGCTCCCATGAGGTAATATCCCAAATCCTGTTTCCCATGGCAACTCTATTCTGAATATAGTATTTTCAAGTTTGATAGTAATACCACCCAAAGTTTCTAAAGGTAATCTTAAAAGAACAGAACACTGTCCTCATAAAAATTTTGAAATTTAGTTGGACAGATACAAACTTGATGACACACCCTCTACAAAATATGCTAATACCTTGAGAAAGAAAGAAAAAGAATCAGTAAAAATGGCATTTAAACTTGTCCTGTTGCCGAAATCACACAATGAAAGACAGCCGTGTCACGCACAGCTCCCTAAATTTAGAGGAACTCTGGGATTTTCACTGGGCTCAAGTCCAATCTCCGAGACAAGCTTGTAAAAAGTAGGCGTTCCGCTGATTCCCCGCAACGATAAGGCGGCACGCTCGTGTCACGCAGCATCCTGTCGCTGCAACTCATCCCCTTGGCTTGGTTACAAGTTTATCATTACGTCAATCGCTGTCGCTGCCGAAGTTATTAAGCCTTCTTCGTACGTAACCAATTAACGGGGGTTGTCAACCACACTAATTGGTCGAAGCAATTTCTCAATGACAGGCTAAAAAGATCCCAGCGTTACAAACGCTGCATTAATGTTCTAATTCTCCATTATAATCAGAATTCTTTGTGTGAAACAAAATGATTTTGGACACAAAATGTACATGGGGCCACTTCTACTTCAGAGCTTACCTAAGAATTCTTGGTACTATTTGCAGTACACTGCCATTATCACATTTGTAGAAACAATCAATGAAGTGATTTGAACATTTTTTCAATAATTTGTCAAATGCCTCTTAAACTTGGCTCATCTGAAAGAAAGCAAATTTTGGACAGGCGCCATGAGTTTGAAGGAAGACTTCTATCACAGGTTTGTGAATCCCTAACTGCACACAAAAACATTGAAGACAAAGTAGCTAAGCATGGTGAAAAAGACACACTGAAGCCCTATTATGATGTCAGGGAATCAGGTTAAAATTATGAGGAAACATTTCACAAGTGCTTTTATTCTTCTATTGCACATTTGCCTGTAACTCATCTCTAAAAAATGAAAGTACCTACTAATCAGAGGAAAGTAATTAATAGAAGTTGACCCAATCTACTGGCTAAAATTAAAAGTGGATTGCGAAGCTACTCTTCTAATGTGAGTATATTTGGGCCTAGGGGAAGGTTGTATCAAACTTTTTTTACATTGTGAGAAGCTAAAAGCTGGATCTGTACCATGCTATCATACAAATTGATGAAGTTTTGTAGTGCTTGTCTTCTCTTCTGTACTCACTCTTGAAGTGAAGTTTTATTCATTAGCGATTTCTTCAGTGGTAATTGGCTTGGGCTACTGAGCAAGAGCTTACAGGGATTCTTGAGTTATCTACTGCATATAACTATTGTCTCGTGGATCACATTACTATCATCTTGTGAATCGTGTGTCTTGTTGGTTCAATAGTTGAACCCCCTTTGAGCCACTGCCTCAAATATGCCTTGGCAACATGTACATGATAATTATTACCTTTGGCAGCAACGGGGTTACTTTATAAAAGAGTGCACAGAGGTCCCCCCCCCCCCACCATTTTTTTTCCAGGCTCTGGGAGGCAGGAGTAGAGACCAGGTGACCAACTACAGAGGGGGGGGGGGGGGGGGGGGGGCTGAAGCAATGAGGCACATGGCCCCTTGCCTGCATCCCTGGCCGCTTGAAGCTGATTACCAATTTCCCAGCATCCTTGCAGTCTTCATCATGTGATAGCAGCTTCCTACTGAATAGCATTGTGCAATGAGGTTGGGGGGGGGGGGGGTCATTGCATAAGACTTGCGCAAAGCTAAATATCAAAATCAAGTCTTGAAGCAAGAGCGTTCGCTATATTGGAAGGGGTCCAGTTCTTTGGTGAGCCTAAGAAACACATGGATATTTTTTATAGATGTGTTGCACACTTCAAGTCTACCCTAGGGCTATTGTATGACTGGTAGTTACAGTACAGTGTTTGTTTTACACAAAGAGTCTTCAATCATTGCCAATTTTAGCCCCGCCGTGAATCCCCCAGTCATGCGAAAATGTGGATGAACGCCACGCTCGGGGACACAAGGGGGCCCCCCAGTGAGGAATTTGAACCCACGCAATGTCTGTTGCCTGTCGGGTGAGCAAACCAACCCAATTTAGTTTTAAATGAACAACTCTTTTGATACACCAGTGTTACACATGAACATTAGATTGACATCACTTGGTATCATCTTCTTAAAATTGGATACAGAAGATTTAAAGTACAACTACAAAGATTTTGAGGCTATCATTTGTGAATTTCATTTTTGCTGGTATTGGTAATGGTATGCGTCTGCAAGGGAGGAGAAGGAGGAGACGGAGGAGACGGAGGAGGAGGAGGAGGAGGAGGAGGAGGAGGAGGAGGAGGAGGAGGAGGAGGAAGGGTTGAGGAAAGGGTGTGTCCTCTTACCTTGAGGTCTAAATGGGCGATGTTCTGCTTGTGAAGGTAGTGTACGCCCTCTATGATCTGGTGGAGCAGTCTGACGACATCACGCTCGCAGAATCCATCTTCCTTGTCGGCCACGCAATACTGATGGAGCTCTCCTCCGCTGGCACTGGAATTAACAAAGGGAAACATGTAATTTAGATGTATGTACAAATAGAATATTACGATTGTTATAATGGTTATAGCGTTTTGCTATATTTAGGCAGCATATGTGACTTCTTGCAAAGAGTATTAACAGAATAGACCATTCCTGTCATGTATTAATATTCGTAGATATTTCTTTTCTTACAGCCTAGCAAAGAGCCATTTTATTCACCAGCTTGGCAGATTAATAAGCACTAATGCTACTAACTACAACTTCATCCACTATGAGCAGCAGAAGTTAAAAAGAAGTTACAACAATAAAACAATAATAGCCATGATTACAGCAGTACTTCAGACACAAATAGAAATGAAACTACAAGTGTACTTATTACATCATTGTCTCAATGAATCACAATATCTTCTTGGAAACAAAAGATGTACTTTCTTATATTGTGGCTCTTATAATGTACAGGCCACATAAAACATGTATGTCATAAGCATGGAGCTATTAAATGTTGAAGCTTCATGGTGTAATGAAAGAAAGGTCTGAATTCTTTAGCTGCCCTTCACTTTTATTCGGTGCTTTGTGTCTGGATGATAAGCCTGCTTCGCCACGCATCATTCAAACGTGAACTTCCAGAGACGGCATGAGCTCTAGTCAGCATATCCTGACACGTATCAAAATCAACAAAGCTTGCATTCCATTTAACTGTTGAATGATCTTCATTTGGGATGGTACTTCCTCAAACGGTCGACCCTTTGACAATCGAACAGCGAGACACACATGATCCCTTGCTCTGCACAGAGACAAAAACTAACAGAGCAGAACATTCCGTCATTCGGCCATGCGTGCGCCGCCTCCTTTTCATCTCGGGAGTCTGCCATATCACTGCCAAAGTCTTGCAACATATCTCTCGGCAAGAATGACTAACATATTTTGGGGGGATTTTTCTTCTTTTTTTTTCTGCACTGAGATTACATGGAGAGGAGAGCAGAGCGTATCACTGCAGATGCAGGATTAGGTGACTTGCCTGACGCAAGAATCTAACTGGCATTTTCGTTGCTCCTTGCCACTACTAAATATAGTCAGGCCTTCACCATCTTGGCAGCGCAAGAACTTGAGTGAATGTGAAACAGCAGAGCTTGCAGATTTGGGATCCCATGACATTCTATGCCGTTTCTTTGCAAATCCCCCCCCCCCAAAAAAAAAAATACACACACAAACAAACAAAACACTCACACTCTGTAACTCTAGTACTTGAAATCAAGGTAAATAAATGAAAAAGGTACTTAATACACACATGAAAACAAAAACACCAAAAAAAAACAAAAAAAACTGGAGCACTGAAAACAACACAAAAATCCCTTTGAAAAAGGTTAGATGATAAAGAGAAATATTGCAGGAAAGCATCTGGAACCGGCAGACTAGCCTTAACTGCCATGGCAACAAAAACCTTTCCTTACATGTCCATGAGAGAAATTCGACTCCGGGGGGTCTACAGCTGCAAGTATCCCCACGCAATGCTTCTGGCATGCTGAAAGCGAGTGATATCATATCAGCCTCATGTGCTCCACAACCAAAAAAGTTTCACATAGCTAAGATATGATTCATTACATTCATATCCAGGGCAGGGAAAGGTTCGGGGGGGGGGGGGGGGGGGGTAGATGAAAAAGATTGGTCTTCAAGAAAATTTACATCCTATTTCATTAAACTGAAATCAATTATTGTGTCTGTAGTTATCAATCTTGCCACGGATATGATGGCACACTGTAACTGTGCTTTACATCGTACGCATTAAAAAAACAACAAGAAAGAACTTACATGGTATCATACAGAATGATTGCATGGTCAGATGAAGTATGATCTACGATATTTTTTGCTTGGAAATACTACGACAGCAATTTATGCCTAATAAGGGAGTTTCTGAAGATAGAATTGACAATGCTAGATCAAGCCCCTAGATTGAAATATGAAAGTAATCATCTTTTCTTTTCTTTTGTTGCAAATTTATGAAATGACATGACATCAACTAGTAGCTATTTGAACTCAACATACTCCTCCAGTTCTGCACATCTGAACTTTACAATTACAGACTACAATGGCCATCTCAAGCTATAATCAACAGAGATGGCACTGATACGGGAGTTGCAAAGACATCCCTCACGGCTTCTTGGGAGGTGGCATGTAGGGCTGTGGGTACCAAAACTCATTCCCTTGTTCAAGCCCAAAACATTTTTGCAGGATTTTAGTTTTGCAATCGCCACAACAAAACTCTTCCTGAATCCCCTCAAATCACTTCTGAAATGCCCCCTGTCAGGTGAGGGCGGGGAGCCAGAAGGCGATATTTCCCAAACAAACGTGTCAAATGACCAGGTAAGATCTCTTGCTGCGTTAATTGCTGGTGCCCTGGCCACACCGCCAAACTCACACCCGGGCCTCCCTTCTCTGCGTGGTCACATTCCTGAGCAATTGTGCAATTTTTCTTTGCTGTTGCTGTTGTCAAGCTCACGTGGATGCTTTAGAGTCAACAACAAGGTGTCAAATATAGAACGCAGTTCACAGCAGCTCTGAACTTCAGTGGAATGTGAGAATGTGGGCAGCTGGGCAGAGAAAAACGAAACAATCTGCTGCGGTAGCTTGCAAAACCATGCATGACAACTGCAGCTCTGGCTACTGGTTTTTTGAGACTAGATCATTCCAGAAAATCCCTAGAGATAGATGAACCATGCCTGAAATAATCCTGAATCTGTATATTGATTTGGTGTTGCATTTACGAGCAAAATTCTTCAATCTATTTTTTTTTCTTCTTCTATTCTAACTTTATTTCTAATTTCTTAGGCAACTTTGTGAAAAAGATAAAAACGATGGGCTCTCAAAAGCTGTCTCCTGTACAACATCATATGCCATCATTATCTGAACAATGACCCTAACGTGTACCTTCAAACTTTACTTCAATTGCAAAACAACACTCATTAGCCAGTGTCTTATTTACTGTAACCTTGGCAGCAATTCTATCTCAGATTTTGATTTTTGAAGTCCAAAGCATCTTTAAACGACAACAAGCATATCACCTCCTTTTCGGCCGATAACGCATGGCTGGAGGCTAACATGAACTTTGACCTCGGGCTCTCAAGGTAAAAATCCTGAAGATTGTTTTATGCCACCAGGGCAGGTGTCAATTACTCCTACGTTTTTATATATTTACATTGATGAGATTAATATCAGGCAAAATACTGATTTCTCCCGATAGTCTACCCCCCCCCCCCTTCAAGGTTATATAAAAGCGGGTCATTTTACTTGATATGGCCACAGTTTTCAATCATACATGTGATCTTCTACTCCTTTATAGCCACCGTGCAATAATATGTCTGCCTACATCTATGCCTCAAACCATCAAATTTATACTATCTTTGCTAACTATTGCAGGGCGGTGATTTGGCTCTGTCTGTAGCGTGTCTGCCGCTAGATCTATCCAAAGGACCTAGTCTATCTGAGCAATGTTGTGAATAATCATAAGAAGCAAATCACTCTGTCCCTTGAATAGGACATTAAATGGAGGTCCTGTGTGTGAGCGAGTCACAACTCATGCACATTAAAGATCCCGCTTCATTCATTCATCAAAAGGAGCAGGGTGTTTAAACCAAGGAGGTACTAGGCGAGCTCGCCTAGTACCTCCTTGTTTAAACCGGTGAAGTGGTCCCACCTAACATCAAACTGAACACCATGGAAGACCAGCTAGTGCAGCTGAATATGGGTTATCAAGCCATCTTCTCAAGATGGAAACTGAAACAAACAAAGTCCATTTTTGACTTGAATTGTCCTCAGCTTCTTCTTCTTCTTCTTCTTCTTATGGCACAATGTGCCTGGTTGATACTATCTTTGCCAACTGTTGTTGGTCAACCATGAGGGGCTGGCATCATTCAATCAATTTTCTAGACTGGGTAGTTGGGCAGTCCACTGCAGCAGGTTATCGCCCTGCTCTTTGCAATGAATAAATGAAGTGACATCTTTCACCTGCGTGAGTCTTGGCTAACTCATACACTGTCCCGGTCCTTCATTTCACGTCCTTTCCAAGAGATGGTGTTTTTGCCTCTTACCTTTCAAATGAGACAGTATGATTACACACAACATTGCTCAGTTAGACTCACCGTGAATCGAACCCGAGTCATTTGGATTATGAGGCAGATGTGCTACCCACCAAGCCACCTCACCATCTCGTGATTGAAGTAGAAGCTAACATACACATTGGACTGTGACCACATAGGAAGTCCTACCAAGCATTGCTCACAATGGCTCGTTTTATTACTCCTACGCAGTGCACATGATCCAGTGTCTAAAAGGTCTGATACAGTTTGCAATGAGTAACAGATCCTACACGCTTGTACACATGGCATCATCCACACATATGTGTAGAGCAGCCACACATGTGGAATAAAGGTATGGCAAAATTAAATCAAAATTAATTTTAAAAACATGAAATGGGATCAGGTCGGATCAAGCTCTTCTTCAAATGCCTCAGATGATATGGAAAAAAAAAAAGAACAACACCAACACACAAGACCTCTACTCCTGGAATTAAATACTTCCTTCCCATGCTGTCATCAATTCATTTCATAAAACTTCATCTCCTTTCAGGTTGGAAAGGGGGGCAGGGAGCATTGGGGGTTAGTGACGTCATTTCTGGTTCCAATCCCAGGTCAGTCGCCGTGGTGATGGTGCGTAATGGCTGGTGAAGGTCGATGCAATCAGCTGACAGCAAAGAGACCACAATGCCAGTGGCATCTGTTTCCGAGGCAGCCCACAAGGATTTTTTTCCCCTCTCTTTGATTATTGTTGTCGTTATTGTTCTTTGTAACTTTTGACACTTAACCCACTCATACCTGTACTTCTCTTGCACGTGTCCGCAGACAATGGAGATAGGTGTCAAGTGGGATGCCAATGGTTAAGAGGTTAAGACACGGGTCCGTCTATTACTGTTTTACTTCATATGATTGGTATGCCACATGAAGATGAGTCATTGATATGTAGGAACATCAGTCATTCAACTCGTAAGCTTTGAATAATCATTTCACAGCAATCTATTTAAGGATAAAGAACAACACTGTCTAGTTTCTTGCAATGACATATTTAAATGAATTCTACACAGAGGATGAAGTGTTATGTAGTGCAGCATGCATATCTGCTATTGTATAAAGTTTGGTCACATACACTGCTTTGTTTCATCACAGAAAAGGGGGATGTATGACAGCTTTGTTGCTGAAAGGCCTGCAAAAGGTTAAGGTAAAAAGCACACAGGTCTTGAACTCACTTTCACTTGAAACATTTAAAGGGTGTGTACAGTTCTGGTCGAGGTGAGGATTTAGCTTTTAACGTTTTGCGAGATATTCAGGAACCACTCTATGAGATGTCAAAGAGCATGCAATTCTAAAGGGTATCAAAAGTTTATTCGATGAAAATCGGTTTTGAAATAGCCAAGATATCCAAAAACAAGGTGAAACAAAGAGATCCTAATAAAGTTGTGGCATGTTGCCTTTTATTATTAGCACTTTTATGGATATCTCAGCCATTTGAAAATCAATTCTCATCAAATAAACGTTGAATCCTTCTTAAAATTACATGCTCTTTCATATTTTATAAGAGGCTTTTCATTATCTCACTTAGGAATGCTCAAAACATGAATCCCCACCTCAACAAGTACTGTACAGTCCCTTTAAGCATCTGACTGATTGATAACTGAGCAAACGGATGGAAACTGAAAAAAAAAAGGAATTGATTTGAATGTTGACAAGTTTTCTCAAAATCCAGGGGGAACATTTAAAGAGCTATACATAATGATGTACCTTATGCCTGTTACATGCATGTGTCCAATTACTATGTTGCTACAATTGTATACATTAGATTTTTTTTTCAAAAACAATTTTTCCAGATTTCTGCTAAATGTTTGTATCAATATATTTGTTCTTACGCAATGCCCCAGACAAAGAAATTCTGTCTCCATGTTTTATAATGTACAAGAATCAGTCTTCTGTTTGTGTGTGGGAACAAAGTACAACTAGAAGAGTACTGCAAGAAAGAATTGCACTCGTTACATGTGACCATGACAGACTCAAAAGACTTCTCACACCCTGCCCTGCCCTTCTGGAGGATTCAATGACATTTAAAACATTCTTAACACTTTTAGCATTTGTAAGATTTCACCTCAATTTCATTTGACCTTTGGGCCTTTTTGTTAGTTTTTGTTTTTGAGGTCACCATGACAACTTCTTCCTTGGGGAGTGAATTTTATTCCAACCATTTTAAGTCCACTTTCTCAAAATAATCATTGCTTCTGCATGTGACAATCTTGCATTATGACATCATTGGGATTAATGGAGACTATCAGTACAATATGAGCATTTGTCAGCCAACTATAGCACACCTTTGAGATCTAGGTCCTACTTGTTGATGAGGCAGCTTAACAAAGTCATGCTACACTTCAATGTTTGTTTGTTTTGTTTGTTTGTTTGTTTGTTGGTGTGTGTGTCATCTCTTATAAAGCCATTGCTGTGCCTTATAGCCAACAGAACACATTTTTTTTCAAACGTATTGACAAGAAAGATACTTCTGAGTACTGTAGCATAAACACAAGGAAAGAGAGATCAGCAAAGATTTTGAACGAAATACTGTCAATGTGTGTGTGTGTGTGTGTGTATGTGTGTGTTGGTGTGGCAGTCAATGGAAGAATCTAAGGATGGAACCTGTGGAAACTCATGCTTTTTGTGATTTCTTTTCCATTCTTCATTTCCGATTTTTTTTTTTTGTTTGTTAAAGAGCTGAAAAGGTGGGTGGGTACAGCCCCCCTCCCGAGTTCTGCAGCCCCGACTTGTTCTGAAGATAAAATGTTTGCAATTTCACTTTTATGTCTGTCTTTTTGTCTGTCTGTCTCTATCTCTATCTATCACAGAAATAAAAATCCTGCAAGCCCCTTCTCAAGATAGATTCAAGGATATAATATCCTTCCCTCTCATGCATTCATCAAGGAAGAGGGCATCAATTCCGAGGCACAAACTTAAAAATAAAAATCAACCTCTCTCGGTCTGAGGTGAACAAGTCATGATAAACGACATAAGATGTCGATGAAGACATGGTCACATGACCAAGAAAGATATTCTGAGGCATCCACAGGAAGTCACGTAAGATTATTCATTTCCATATATGCCCATGATTCAAATGGCCATAATTTCCTTCAATGTCTACTTTTCTTATTTATAAAAGAAATAAGAAGATTCATCAATGTGTATTCCACGGAGAGCAAAGCAGAAAAAAAAAACCTCTTTATCGCAATAGCATAATACATAATGAGAATAGTCCTTTGATTTAAATGCCATGACCCAATTTTTCATTACATTATCCAAATCATGTGATGATATTTGCAGATTTCATTTCTTGAAATGGACAGGTTTCTGTCTATAAGAATTTCTGCATTATCAGAGGCTGCACTGATTGCTTTGAGTTGGACATCATTTGATACCAACTGATATTTCATCACATTTAAACGGAATATGTGGGTCTTGCATTTATTTCATCAAGTCAGTTGTATTGCCAATCTGAACTGCATTTCCTTTTCCTTCAGTACAGATCACTTTTTCTACTCTGCTTTTGTAATGCAGCCAATGACTGTGCCTCCTTCTGAGAACAAGAATATAAAAGATATTATAGAGGCTACTGTAGTTGTTGCGTCTTTTTAAAAGGGGGAGGGGTAATTTCCAACTGGAACACCAGTCTACATGGACTGAGAAGTAGCACTTCCTGACTAGACTTACTGCAAAAGGGTATGACTTCATAAAATTAGTGTTATTTATTTTTACCAAATGTATACATTAAGTGGATTTTTTTTTTATTTTTATTTATTTATTTTTTTTTTTTGGGGGGGGGGGTATTACAAATCAGGTTCAAAAAATTAATATAATCTGTTAATTCTCTGTAAATTGAGCTTCTTTTGTTTGTCTGAATCAACTCTTATCATACAAGATTCCACGACCTGCACACACCAGACCCGATGAGGAGCTCCATGAAATCAGATAGTGTACTTGAGATCCACCTGATGTGTGGGTACCAAGCGATGGCTACAACGATGCCACGATGTTAATTGCTCGGTGATAAATATCTCCTTTCACTGGTACATGGTCTAAGTTTTCAGCCTGTTTTTGGGGGGTCAGCATGAATTCTGTGCCAATTCAGTAAATACTTGTTTGGAGTTTGGGTGGAAACTTTAACCATTCAATAATCACCTCTCGAGGGGTGTTACAATGGATATGGGAGAAGAAATGCCCAGCCTCTTCCCATGGCTTTAAAGTCAAATGTATAAATGAAAATGTAGAGAGAAGCATGAAGTGAGCTCTACGTAATTACAGAATCACAGCCGACAGCCTTGAAGTTAGGCTAGCATCAATTTCATGTGCAATGAGGTAAGCCAGCAGTTGCGGGCAGTAACGCACCCTGAATTAAATGGTGATCATCTGAGCTGCTGAAGTATCACTTACTCTCTTTAAAGATAAGCACCCACAAAAACACAAAAACAGAGACAAAATCAGCATAGATTCTTCTCAAACTGGGCACGTGTTACAAACGGGTGATACCCAGCTACAGAGCCCAGTTCATTCACAGACACCAGCTCGAGCACGTTTTTTTCCAGAGGGGTGATAAAGTGATTTCCTTTTTCTTCTTGTTGGCCTACGTAAACCACCAGCACACTGTTGTCATCATGGTAATTTCAGTTATCATCTTTCCTTGTGCCAAAACATCGGCACAACTTTTGATCGCACCAGGCACGTGTTGGTGCACATTGCATCACAGTTTACTTCCTCAGTTCACTTCTGTTTTTTCTTCCAGACATTAAGGTAGTCACGTTTTTCCCCTCCACAGACATGGACAAAAACAAACAAAAACAAAGCAGATGATAAAGATCTTGCTTCATGTTGTTGTCTTTTAATCATCACTAATTGATTTTTGCAATTTTGCAAATACAAGAAAGAAAGTGCCAAAATCTCCTAAGAATTTGCGCACAATTCATCTCTCAACTGAAAGCACTAGCGTAACCCATCCTCCTATCACTTGACACGTGACACAGTGATTTACAGAAATTTATTCAGTAAATAAAGGCCACATCATGTACAGATAAAAAAAGAACGCATAATATCAATTTTTTTTCCCTTTATTCAAACTGGGAAATAGAATGAATATCTGAGTTGTGGCATTTTTAAAGAAATTTCATTTTATCCCATCTTGGAACAGCTAGTCCCAAAGAGTAAGAATGCAGTTTTAAAAGTGCACACATTTCTACATTACTTATTTTGAAATACACATTATCTTTGTATCTACAGGATCTCTCAGGTATTTGCAGTTGTCCTCTTTTGCTCAAAATCCTGACCGTGCATTTTGTTGTCATAATCTTCATAGAATCAATTATAGTGTCTCTTGGTGGCATGCATAATCCCCTTGTCATTTTTTCCTACCACAGAAAAGGTGGCAGAGGCCTGAAGTCAACCTGTACCACAAGCTCCAACCACATAGAAGAGTATGGCACTGTCAGGCCTAATCTTCACCATCTGCCTGGAAACAAAGGATACAGACATAAAAGTGGTGACAATACCAGGAATCCAGGTATATTACTCAGCACCGCCCTCCTCTGAACCCCCCCCCCCCCCCAAACACTCCTACGTTTCGATCCGCCTGAAATGGACAGACCAGACCACGCGATTCCAAATTGGGACAACGGCTGGTCTCAGCCGGCTTGCCCCAATGGACACGTCACTTCACATAGTGGGCTCTTCCTGGTTTTGCCATCGGGATCGCGTCCACGCGAGAAGCGATCCGCAAGGACTCGCTTCCTCTACTGACAAATTGGGCTTTCCTTTATCAAAACACTGCAAAAAATGACAAAACACAGGCATCCTTTACCACCAGCCCCCCCCCCCCCACCTCCTCTACCACCATTACCTATCTATTTGTGCGTTTTCAACCTCTGAATATTACTAAATGGGAATATTTCATAAAAGAGATGTAGTTACCTCAGACCAACAACGGAGATCCCAGTGCAACTGATGATTTTAGCCACAGACGAGACATTGAGAATCATAAAGTAATTTAGTTCTTTGTTCCATGCATGTGACATTTGAAAGAACTTCTACACCAAATTCAGGTTAACAAAAAAAAAAAAAATCAGGTCAGCAAAAGTTAGGAAAATAAGGATCAGTCAAATGTCTATTCAGGTAAGACAAAGAATAAAGACTGTAGGATTTTCATGTTCCACATGTTCTCACAAGCTCATACTGTACGAGCTGAAATTTTTGCGGTGGTTTTATTTTCGCGAATTTCGCGAATCGCCTTTGAACCGCGAAAATAACAACGCGTGAATAACTAAGTTCAGTAAGACCTTCGCAACCGCGAAATTAACAACACGCGAAAATGTCCTCCAAGTAGCAATTCGCGAAAATATCTGTACGCAAAAATTTCAGCTTGTACAGTATTGGTCATTACTCTAGATTAACCCTCTGTGTGCTTTGAATGCAGAATGGCACAGAAAACCCCATTAATATCCATTTACACACTGGCTATTAAGTTCCTGGTACAAAAGAGGTGAAGTTGACACCAAAATCTAAGCTTAACTTGAGGATACTATAGTACTTATTTTATGAGACAGAAATTCTACAGCAAAGGCAACTAAAGGCAGAAGATCCCAGAAGTACACCTTTCAAATATTAATGAGATGCCACTTCATTCTCTCTTTATTAATTGTCAATTTGCAGGCAGAAGGTCGCAAGTCCAATACACAACAAAGGTCTTTCCCCTGGTCATTGCCATCTCACAGCTGAATGAAAGCACTTTTCTCATAGTCTTGAGGGAGACAAGACAATTTTACGCTACAGTCACACGGAATGAAACAGCTAGCCTAAATCGTATTTGTAGCGATTGTTTCTTTTTATTCCCCTTTTGTTTTTTTATTTTCCACGACCTCTTCCTTTCACAGCAGGACGTACTTGGTGGCTCATTAAACTCTCCCTATTTCCTGATATTTGACTCGGCCAAAGTTCCGCCATACATAAACACCTGCTCTCAACCAACTCTTGTTTCTCTACAAGTCTGTCGGAAGACGGGGCACTCCGCCTTCACAAACGTCCCTTTCCCAGCCTTCTAGTGTAAGGTTGGCACGCAACTAGTCAAAATAGCAACTCAGACGGAAAATTCATGTTGAACTCATTTAGTCCTACTGTGTTCTTACATATGGCCCTCTGTCACATGTTCATTCTTGAAGGTTCTGGAATAGTTAAGGGCCATTCTTCAAATGTTTCTCTCCTTTTTTAATTAGGAAAACTTGTCTTTACTCTCCTTATACTTTGTGTATAGAGATGTACACAAAAGGCCTATAGGTCTACTAATTATTCCTAGGTAAACTCTACATCGACTGTGTTGGTACTCTAAGCATTCGCTTCATGGTCCAAGGCAGCATATTGTGACTTTACCTCACTTTTTCTGATAAGTTCTATTGTGACTGTCAAAATGTAATTGCCCTGTCATTCATGCAGAGTAGAACTTTATGTTTGCAGTTTTCCATTATACTCGGTGTTTGTGCTTTAAAATTATCCTTAACAAACAAAGCATGCCACACAGAAAGACGTCACATGACTGGCAATTGCTTTAAAATCATCCTTAACAGACGAAGCATGCCATAAGGAAAGACGTCACATGACTGGCAATTGCTTTTGATAGAGACAGCAGAGTTCTGTATGTTGCTTGAAGGTTTGCATGGTGAAGTAAATGAGGGAAAAAGGTTTGCGGTAACACCAGCAGAGTTCTACCATGAAATGTACAGGATTGTGTCATGCATGCAAAAAGCTGCCATGAAATGCTCCAATATACAACATCAATTGCAGAAACAGTAATATATATCCTTGACTGCATACAGAATACAATTCATATGCAGCATACATGTACGCACATGAAGTATGTGTATATGTGTGTGTGTGTGTGTGTTTGTATTTGGAACTAGATTTTTGAGGAAACTTCTGTTATCAAGCAAAACATGATTTTCCCTTCTGGACTCATCAGCCTTGAGGGTGATGCGGATCTATGAATTAGCATTCCTGACATAAAACTTCAACCATCCAAACATTCCCTAGAAACAAATTCCGCAGCCATATGAAAGGGTTCACTGAAGTTCAGAGTTTCAACTGACCCCTTCCAAGAAGTAAACATGGAGGAAGAACTTCCCCTTTCAAGACAAAGTGGAAGGAAAGTAGCCATTACTTTATATATTCATTGCCAATATTCAACATTACGGTTTTCTGTCATCCTCAGACAAGCTGTCTTGTCTAAACAAGTGCAGAGGCCATCCACGATACAGAATGAGGAAATCCGCAGTCTCGGAAGTATGTTAAGACTCCCCGGCGTGAGCAAAGGGACGTATGTATTTCCTTCTTTCTGCGACAGTTCTCGTGATTCTTTGCAGGCGTAATCTCACGTAAATCCTCAGCGAGACAATATCACAACTGCATTCACAAATGAGCACTTAAGTCTGAGCAGAGAAAGTAAGCCCTCAGCATTGAAATCGTCAATATATAGGCCTAAATATACATGAAAAATGTCATCATGTGATAGTCCCACACCAAGGGTATTCAAACAAAAGTCAGGAAGAGCAAATGCAAACATCTGAAAACTGCAACCAAAAATAAATGCTAGCACATCCGTAAATACCTAACGAAGGCTAATATCTTACAAAAACATCACTGAAACAATCTTCAGTTGCCACAGAAAGGCAAATGTCTGGTCGTTTGTTTTTTTTTTTCACTATTATTACCCTGATACTGTAACAAAAATCAGGAATTCATTCTAAACAAGTATGGGTATCATAATATAGTGAATTGTGCTAGTTCATCCACAGGTCAATGTTTATTTGTGCAGGCAGCAATAAAGAAAAATGGTGAATGTCTTTTTTAATGTGCTTGCAGAAATTAATGTACTTGCTTTTTCTATGCAAACAGTGGTAAATACATGTAGTGATATAAAAGAGAAAATTGTCTGAATGGACAACAAAAAATCACTGTCAGTTGACCAAATATAGCCAACTTTAAAAAAAAAAGAAGAAGTTAATACCACACTTGTAATTCCAGTGCATCATGTAAAATTACATCACATGGACACTTACATCACATGGACACTACGGAAAAAAAAAGGTTTCCATAATTGATTATATAACAAATATGGCAGTGTTTTAGATTTCACAGAACATCAATCATTTATTTCAGGTAACAATTTGTTAGAATTTTGGTCTTCATATTTATTCTTTGTTTTTGATACGAGATGTAGAAATAAGGTATCATAACTAAAAGAATAGACTATGGAATGTATTGGTTTGAAGCACTGTGTTCTACCACCAATTTGTGCTGGCCTCACAACAAAACAACGTTTACCACCTCCAAGACATTCTCACAGCAGAAGGAAATGAGGTCGGATGTCAAGTTTGCGGGCGAGACGAAAATCTGGCGATACGGGGAGATTTTCTGAAATGTGAGCCCCAGCATCGGCCTAAGATGGAGGCTCACCGTGAAAGAATGCCAGAAGCTCTCGTCAGAATGAACCCTGAACTTGCTGGGTATCAAGAAAGAGGGCTAAAAAATCAAGGTTGCTCAGTTGCCTCGAATTTGAATACTATGGCATACGGTAAATTGACTCCCCACCCTCATGGGGTGAAAATAAAGGAAAAAGGTAAGGGGGAAATATACAGATGTGTCCCAGTTTGGCACTTCTGGTGCAAGAAAATATGGGAACTTTTACTGCGTAATGTAGTAATACGAACCACATTTGGATCGAAAGTCGAGCAGTGGGATCAACGGATGTGCTTGGTAGTGAAATTGTAGCCAGTCAATTATCAAATAAATACAGCAAACAGAAGGCAGTTCCATTTTTTTCTGCCTGTTTTTCTTTTTTTTTTTTTTTTTGTGGGGGGGGGCTTTTGTGACAAATTCGAACAGATTGCATTGACTGTACTGGTTGTACAACTAAAGAAAATGATTACTAGCAGGTGTTTAGGAGGAGATATTGGAAACTTTGAGATGGGATCACATTGCACTGCGAAAGTAGAGCGTCTCTGCAGGAAAGGAATCCAGAGAAGGGAAAAACTTACTATTCTAGGACCAAGATGACTTCCGTGGACGTTTCGTAGACTTCGTGCAGCCCGATGAGGCGCGGGTTTAGTGTGGAGCTCTCCAGAATGCGGATCTCTTTCAAGATGTCCTCGCGGCAGTCGCGTCCCATCTTGCGCTTCCGGACAAACTTGGCGGCAAAGTGGCGGCTCGTCTCCTTGTGCTTGCATTTCCGCACGACCGCAAAGCGACCCCTGGCGAGGCAGAATCGGAAAATGAGATAAAAGTTGTCAGTCGAGTAAGACTGTAGATTTCAATTTACTTTCATCAAAGCAGGAACATTTAAATACTTGTAAGAGCATGGAGACAGATGCAACGACTCAAACACAGACAGACTAGTTGTTGTGATTAAATTCTAAATCACAGATATGAATCTCACAGGAAGATATTCGAAGGGGAGTCCCATCTTATTCATAAAAACAAAAGAATCAAACTATCTTATAAATTTGTTTGCTTTTTTTTCTATACAAAATGTCAAATAATGAAGAACTGCTGCATACGATATATTGCCGGGGGGGGGGGGGGGGGGGGGGGTGGGGGGGGGGGAGGAGCTAAAGAGGATACTCTTTAGACACAAGGCAAGAGATATTCGGAAAGTCTGTCAACAATGGACTTTTGTATCAACCTACGACACAGTATCTCTTGAGGACAGTATTTTTTTTTCTTTATATGTTTTATTTATTTCAACTATTGGCATACAAACATAAATCATTTCCAATTATGGTATACAAATAACACATTGCATTCATACTCCAGTGCAGAAGAAGTCTTACAAAAATCAAGAAACCTAAAGAAATCATCATCCAATCAGCAGCCCCCTTGTTACACACAAAATGTTGTCATTGTGGTCTGTCACAAGTTGAAGGGGAGCCAGGAGGGCAGGGAGAAATGCTACACAAATAATTATGTTCTCATACTAAAGATTTACTGTATACGCTGAATATTTCGCGAGGTTATTATTTTCGCAAATTTCGCGAGTCAGCTGCTATTCGCAAAATTAAAACACGCGAAAATATTGACAGTAATGCCGATATTAATGTGACATACGCGTTTAAATTTCTCCGTCCAGTACAGGACTCCACAATCGCGAATTTATCCACTCGCGAAATTGTCGGGACGGAAGTCCCGATTCGCGAAAATTTAGACGCGCGAAATATATGGCATATACAGTATGCTGTGACCTCAAGGAGGTGGGGGGGGGGGGGGGCATAACTCATGGAGATGATACACCCCATCTTTCCCCGGCCCCCTGAACACTCTGGTAGGGAACATCTCACCCCCATTTTGAGGCTCAACTGCACCTGACTAATCCTGCCGATTAACCCAAAGAATCCCACTTCTACATTCATAAAGGGGGACTTTCCATGGTGAAATCTGGATGCTAATCCTCTTGACCTCCCTTAGGTCACACTGAAGCTGGTGACTATGACAAGACCAGTCCAAGCATTATCTTAATGAATCACGCTGACCAGTACAAAAGAGCTAAAGAGGGTCATGGGGGGGGGGGGGAGGGCAAGTAGTACGACAGCATAATGCTGTCACCTTGTATGGCAGTACAGCACAATGTAGGTCATTTAAGAAAATACAATTAATCAGATTAATCAGATTATTTAACATTTATAGGTGGGTTGTTGTATTTTTTCATTTCCGTCCTGGCAAGCCATAAAAACAAAATACAAAGCAAGGACAGAGACTGCTGTTATATTCATAACATATCTGTTTACAGTTCAAGGTTTCTCACTGAAGGATTCTTCATTACTAATTGAAGCCTGAAATTTGAACAGCGAATTAATCACGTCAACGCTCTTCTCTAGTCATAAGTCACGTAGCATGTTGAAAGGTTTCATCAGGTCCCATGGCATTTGCTCCTGTGATGATTGCTCCCATGAAATATCTGCATACTAAGCCAAACATAATTTCTACCCACAAACATAACCCTAACCCTAATCCTAATAATCACCATCAAACTAAAACTAAACCTAAAACCCTATTACAACCCCAACCGTAATCATAAGTCTTTGGAGAAAATAAGACCTGAGCAATTGCTGCAGGAGCAAATGTCATGTCACTGTTTCATCAACATGATTGCCTCGCGACCAAATTAAAATGGAAAAGTGGAGTATGTCAATTCATCACTACAGAATAAAATCTGGCACATTTCTCTTGAAACAATACCCGCATATTTCAAAGTTATATCTGAGATCATACGACAGCTAAAATGAATAACTATCAATGTGTATTCCATATCAGTGCAATTACCCCCCCCCCCCCTGCTAAATACTGATTAGTAATAAGGTTAGAGTAAAGATTAGGGTTAGGGTTAGGTTTTAGGGTTAGAGTTTGGGTTAGTTTAGGATTAGTTTCAGGATTAGGACTAGGGGTAGGGTCAGGGGAAGGGTTGGGAATAATGGCCCTAGACTCACATATTCAGGATATTCTTGCTATCTCTGGACTGGTGTAAAGGTGTACACGTCTTCTGTCTACCCACATGGCAAGCGATCAAAGACCTGGGACCATTCGTCTCTCGAAATTATCACAAAAAATTGATAAAGTACAAAGAGTATGACATTGGTAATCGTTTTTCTGTTTCTGTATCTGGCTTGATTTCTGGAAAGGAGCATAGAAACTCACCAACCTTCTCAATATCACAGCAGAGCTGCACAAGTGTACGTAAGACTTCTTGACAACATAACATAATGTAAATCTTTCTGATGTTCACTGTAGCTATCATTTTCTTTTTTTTTTCTTTTTTTTTGGGGGGGGGGGGTGGAATAGCTGATGAATCACGTACACCCTTGGAAAAAGATTATCAATTACAGTCTTATAAGCCTGAGCAAAACTCGAGGGCATGTGGGATTTGAAAACATTGATATCTGGTGGTTTCTTACGATAGTCAGACACCGATGCTTTCCTGTCATTCAAACTTTCATCCGCAGAAGATGTAACCATAGGGCACAAGATGATATTTCACATATCAAGAGAAAGTAATGAGGAAATTGATTTGTGGTTTGTTTAGTCAATGAAGATGAGGTTCATTGCAATAATCTGTCATCTGGCTACTGTATTTTGACCTTCCAAAGTATTTTAAAGGGGTAGTGTATTTAGATTTTTGTTTTTCTCAGGAAAGCAACAAAATCTTAACTTACCTTACCAAAATACTTCAGGGCCTATAAACGACTTCATATTACCAATGACATGATTTATTACATTACGCATCACTCTCATTTTCTTAGTTTTTAGTCATTACCTTGTTCAACTGTCCCATCAATGTCTCCTCGTTTTTGTTTTGTTTTGTTTTTGTTTTTTTGGGTTTTTTTTGGTCATTTGTGATAACCCGAAAATTGCTACAGGCTGGCATTACATAGAAATGACTAATAAATATTAAATGCCATCTGGGTTTCGAGTTTCTGAAATGTATTCAGTGTGAACTGGCGAGTTGAAAATACATTCTTTTTCACTTGTCCCTTGAGGAAAATATCCTCTTTAATTTGAATACACAAGTAATTAGCCCATCATACATATTGATATCGATCAAAATCTGCAGGCTCACCTTGTATTAGACAAATTGGCAACTGTGTTTAAACCTCTGCTATTAAAGAAAAGGGTCCTGTCTCAGCCATGAGATGTAATTTGCTTTAATTTCCTTCATGATTCTCCATGAGCTCAAGGCTTTTTCCTGTTACCCTGTAATGGCAATTTACCATAGATTTTGGCCTGCAAATACTGAATGACGCTACAAGCACTGACTGATTATAATGTACACGCTTAAATCAATTAAGTTTTTCCTATTTCTCTGCCTCAGTGAGCCAACAACTTTGTGCATGAACCAATACAAGGCTATGAAAAAAAAAATGCTACCTTGTTGACCAGTCACTAGTATTTTACTTCTTTGGACCTCACTGAATAACCTAGTGGAGGTCAGTAAACAAACTATAGCAGTGTAATATCTCACTTGCTACAGTTGGCTAAAGACCAATACTAGACAGGGATGCAAAACCAACCTTATGACACCTGTCAAAGCTACAAATGGCACGTTCACACCGGTATTTTATCATCCGTAAGTCACTTTGATGACAGCCAGATCACTCCAATTCACAGCCCATTAAAGATAATATAAAGTTTTGGTATTATCTCAAAAGTTTCCCTGAATTTCCTTGTCTTAGTTTGTGTTTCAGGTTAAAGTACCTTTCATATAACTAACACTGTGAGACTTACTTGCCCCAAAGTGTTCTCATGTCTTAGTAATCATGCAATAATGGTCTCGTACCAGAGCCGCCGCCGAACGGCGGCGAGGTAGTACACGTATTGTACGAAACCATTATTGCATGATAACTGCGACCAGCAGCGTGCAGCCCCATACGCATACTGAGTAGCTAACTGTGACCAGCAGCCCCATACGCATAGCTAAATGGGCTTCGCATTGTAGCTTACAGGATCATGACAGATTTAGTATCGCGGGTAAATATCAACTTAAAATCCAAAAATTTCTTCAATTTGAAGACTTACCAGTTAAGTTGAAGTATTGAAAACAGGCTTCGGGCAACATTTGGTTTTGCCAATAGTCCCTTTCTCTTCGAATTGATGACTGAATGTGACTCAGTAGAGAGGACCTTGGGAGAGCTACAATGAATTGACGGCCAGCGCATGCGCACACAAACATCTTATCCGTTCATGGATTTGAAATTTGTTCGCATGTGATGTGTGCGTATGCGCTGGCCGTAGTAATCAGTGTATGTAGCTCTCCCAAGGTCCTCTCGACAGAGTCACATTCAGTCATCAATTCGAACAGAAAGGGACTATTAGCAGAACCAAACGTTGCTCGAAGCCTGTTTTCAAGACTTCAACTTAATTGGTAAGTCTTCAAATTGAAGAATTTTTTGGATTTTAAGTTGATATTTACCCGCGATACTAAATCTGTCATGATCCTGAATGCTACAATGCGAAGCCCCATTACGCTATGCGTATGGGGCTGCTGATCGCAGTTAATTGCATGATTACTAAGAAATGAGAGCACTTTGGGGCGAGTAAGTCTCACAGTGTTAGTTATATGAAAGGTACTTTAACCTGAAACACAGAAATTCAGGGAAACTTTTGAGGTACCAAAACTTTTTATTATCTTTACACGTAGCTTACCAACGATGGTGCAACTCAGAGCTCCCATGAACAAGCACTACTGGATGTAAAAGAGTGAAGTGTACGGGATGTGATGCCCCAATTCCATGCAATACAAGTGTTCATAAATCTAAGATCCTTGTAAAGTAGACAGTGTAGTAACTACAAATAATGATAATGATTCACAGGATGTTTATGGCACCATATGATGTATAACATCTGTTTTTAATGACAAGCAAAGGCACAGACTCTTCCACGAGATTTAGTAATTGCCAGCACAAATCAAAGAAAGTTATAGCAGGGCGTGACATTAACAGTGGCCCAGTGGCCCAGGACCACATAAAATTGATATATTGGGCCACCAAACTTTCAAAAGGGATATCTTTTGTTGGTGACCTGATCGGGCAGCTAACATGCAGACTGAATTTTTATATTTCCTATTATTTCAGATCACTACATTTCTTCTTCAAACTTGCCCCCCCCCCCCCTCCATTTTAATAGTGGGGGGAGGGGTATCAATTTTTTATCAGAGGCAATGTTTAATCTATAAAGACGGCATAACAAATGATGTCTAATAGTTTTCCATGTCTCAGGCGTCCTTCAGAGTCATAGTGCTGGGCAGCATGAAGAGAATTGTTTTCCTCTAGACATTCTAATCCCCACCACTGTAGAAACATAAAAGGCCTACAATCTTCAGATTTTCTTCTTTTGGGGGCTTTTTTCTTGCTGATTTCTGCAAACATTTGTTTGTCATTTGTTACAGGTTGTGGGTTCCGAGGACAAAATGGGCAAAAGAAACAGAGGTAAACAACATGACAAACTTTCACTGCTCATTTTACACCTGTAGCGCATCTGATCAAGAGAGCGAGACATACTTGTTAGTTTTCTTTTGTTTGGCACAAAATCAATTTAAGAGAATTCATATCTACAGTCTGCGAATTGGTTTTGTGTTGAAGTTTGTTTGATTTTTTTATGTTGTTAGATGTTGTCACAGGCTAATGCCTCTTATTTCCATAAAAAAAAAAAAAAAACTTATACGATTGTAGTAAAACACACTACACGCCAGTAAAGATGGGGGGGGGGGGGGGGGATGGAACAGCAATAAAGCACCAGTCTTCCTTGACTTTCACTTATTTCTTAGAATAAAACACTTCTACTGATAAGCGAAATTCATTTCTTTCGATTTTAAAACTATGGAAAGAATGCAACGATACACTAACCTTCAATAATTTTTTTGGGGAACTACAATAACACCTGGTCAGGTTCCATTCAAGATATGCTTTTTTCATGCATTTGAACATTATCCGAGTTAACTCAGTCAGCAAAATAAGACAATATTTTTAGTATGAGCCACCACGTTGTTAGAGGGGGGAAGAAAGTTGTCTGTAATTATTACCGACACCATGACTGACCCCAATGCGTAGGTTTTGGACAAAGGTCTAAAAACACAAAAGTCACCACGGCGCCAAGGCCTTAAAATGTCCGCAGAGAGAAACTACGACCTTGCCTGTCTAGCGTTATCTGTCATCCTGTATTGGAACCTTTTTAACTTGCGGCTGACCTCCACGATAGCCTTCTCTCTGGCTACCGTCCTAATTCTATGCAACAGTTGTCACTCAAGGTTGGCTCAAATCATGCAGAATTATTCGAGATAGGCGCTCATTCACGAGAGAAGCAACTGATAGTTTTGATAATGATGTTCAACCGACCACATGTAAGTCAGATCACATGGGACTGCCCCATGGTGTTTTCATATTAAAGTGGAAAAACAAAGAAGAAAAGAAAAAATTCCTCTCCTTCTCATAAATATATAAAGTAGACTATGACAAACAGTCAAAACGCACAATGTGGAAATTGAGCGGAACCACTGCATAATCAAAACATGTGGGCATCCCGAATATCCCCACATCGCGGTCACATCGAGAAAATGATGTGCGCAACCGATGACCGAACCCGCCTAGTCTCACCCAACTGTAGGAAGCTTCCTGCGATAGTGGTATCCTGTAAATGATTTCAACCCCCTGTAATAACACTGTCATATGTCATCACTTTTGTATTTTGTCTCCATAAAGTTACATGTGTATAGACAGTCTCATTATCCTGAAGTCATAATAGTCCCACTTGATGGCATTGTGTGTCTGGTGTCCATGACATACTTTGTAGGAGTCACAATAAATGTCATCTGCTCTGTGAAGGATATAATGTCCTATCGATGACAAAATGCTGTACAATAGTTGCACAGTATTGTATTTGGAAAATGACACAAGAACTGTTGAAATGAGAGTTTCTTCAGTTTAAGTTTAACCTGGTGAAAGCAAAATAAAAAGATCTAGGCTTTCTAGCAGGACTCCAAGAGAGCATCACAGCCATAATAAAATTGTAACGTGAGATCAATGTATTATGACCATGCTTCTCTCTGAAATATCACTAATTTCCTTTTCAATAATTAGCTCTAGATAAAGGCAACATGCCTTCAGGTTTCCCAATATTTTCCCTGTTCTCATGTTGCAAGTATTGTTGTAAGCAATTATAAACGAAGGATCTTAAAGAGTTTCCCAAACTTAACTTGAGGCTTTACATTGAGCCGCAAGATATAAGCACCCACCCTGTCAGACTGCAATGAACAATATGGAATGATTGGTATGCAGCTATCCACAAAAGAGCTTACAAAGAAATTATCGAGCAGCAGGTTTTCCATAGTCCATGACAAAGTATGGCCACTTTGACCCCTTTGTCCTCCCTTGAAAGCCAATAGACAAAGGGAGAGAATGGTCAGTATTGATGGTCTGGGCTGCACAATTATAGGGGACCCAGGGATGGAACTAATTAGGTTCCACACAGGATGACTGGACATACACATGTATTGATTGGCAAAGTAATCAATGACTTTAAACAATGTACGGCATCGCAATCAAATGTCCATTGCTCGTGAGACTTGCGTCGTACGCCCTGCTGGGTACCATATCCCGCGGTGGATTACATGCCCGTTACATTCCTCATGCTGCACGCATGAATGCTGGCAAGGAATACAAATTGATTTCCACGGTAGACGTGATATGTTTAGGTGCCACCCAAATTGAGGATGACTTGATAATGTGCAGGAATAATGACTGCATGTCAAGTGGTAAAGATGATGAAGAAAAGAATTGGACTCCGTTTCTACAGGATCAAAAACCACCATTTCTATACACTGCATCAAAACAGGCTGGCAATAGCTTTAAATCAGCTGGGGGTATCTCAGTTACTGGTATTGCTATGACAAATACAAATATTGCCACTCCTCTATCTACTCTCTATAGGGGTGGGGGGGAGGGGGTCTAGCATGATCTGTGAACAAAGAAATTTAAATAAATCATCAAAACTTGACCAAGTCAATATATTCATGTTCATGTTCAAGTACCAAACATGCCATTATCAAATTGAAAAGTTGTTTGATTCAAAAAAATTACCAGGATGGCATTTGTTGATGTTGATGCTATCAGATACACACAGCGTTACAGCACTTAAAATGAAGTTTGCCCATGGTTGTACACGTGTAAAGCCAGGTTGTCTGTGCCATATAAAGTTATGGCTTGCTTAAGTTTCATTCACATCGGGCCCCCTTCACAAAGATTAGTCTATCCATGGAGCTACAAACGTTTGTAGAAGCTCCATGGTCTATCAGACAGTTTGGCTACCAAAACATCAAATTTCATCCATTTGAAGACTGTCTCGTCGACAGTAGCGTTGACTGCAGTTATCATCTTAGTTTGAACCAGAAATGAAGCAGTCATGTTTTATGGATTGACCTCCAAATTGATACTCTGTGGCCGAGCTTTCGGTGACGTTTCACCACTTCCGCAGAAAAACCATGCTTCTCAAATGCTCGCACTACTGTCAGAGAATGTGCAACTTGCCATTCAAGAGGGATTGATGGAAACTAAGAAAGAAGCCACACATCCTCTCCTTGTCTCTGAAATTCAAATCCCAAAAATCTGCAAAGCCTTTCATGGTCATGTATACGGAAAATCATTCTCATTGTAATTGTAACATAATTGTAGGTAATTCAGCATTGCCATTACTTTCTTGACCTAATTATGTGAAAATGGCATGGACTGGTTCACATCTTATCAGGACAGTGGACTGATGATACAATGACATCCAACACCATAACCAGTCAACTATTATCTCTTTCTTTCTTCCTTTTTTTCTTTGGTTCCATTTGTATCATATTACATGGAAACATAACATTGTGGTAATAGAACAAAACCTGATATGCTGACTCCCTCTCTATGCAAGTTGCATGGTACCAGCAAAAGAAAGCAATGCTACGGAGGGGGGGGGGGGGGGGGGACTTCTCAAAACTGCCACATTAAAAGGCAGCAAGATATTGTTTTTTTTTTTTTCTATTTTTTTTTTTTATTCTTCAGGGTATGATGTATTTCATGCTCCTGTCTGAGTCCATAAAGTGTGTTGAAGCTCAAAAAGTCTGACCGTTGTTGAACTGGCACGGAAGAAGAATAAAAATACTATTTGTTTTAGGCAGGCATCAAGCAATGAAAAATTGTATTGGCACTGCCTCATACATACAATCCATTCTCAAGCTTCCCCCTCCCCCCCATAAATCCATGTGTGCAGAATGATGTGAGATTTATGCAAAGGAATGCAAAGTTGTTGCTCAGTATCTATACAAGTACGCTTCTTTTAATAATGGTGTATTTATTATAAAGTCAATTGTAGTTCCCCCTACTGACATTTTTTTCCTTCCACCATTATGAGCAGTCCTCATGCGACTCTCTTTATGGAAGCAGTATCAAATTATGTTCACTCATCTCTTAATCTTTTCCTGCTTCTGAGAAGACACACATGCGGCCATGGAGCACACACTGTCTTTAGAAGGTAATGTATTCATCTTCTGGTCTTCAAGGTAAAATTCAAGGTAAATTTGCAAGTGAAAGAGAAGAAGGTACATAACACGTAGGGGGAAAGACGTTTCAAAGCTAGACTTGAGCCTAATCCTCTCAAGTCTTGATCTCCTCAGAACAAGTGGAAAGCTCCCCAAAGAAAAGAAACCACAACTAGACCCTAACCTCATGATAAATTACTTCCTTTCACTGGAAGAAGAAGATGAAGAAGAAGAAAAAAAAAATCTAATTTACAAAAGCATGGGGGGAAGCATGCTTCTTCCCCGCAGCGGTGTTTTCGCATCCGCCGCTCGAGCGGGGAAAATAAATGGGGAGTAAAACTAATGGATCAAATCTGAAGAGCGAGACATTGTTGTGGTGCGTGTTTGTTTGCAACTGCCTCTCTGCTCACTTTGTTCGCTTCTTTGGGAGGGAGGGGACGGCTGCGCCGGATGTTATAGTGCTGCACAAAGAACAAGAAGGATGTTTGGCTCATTGGGTATATTGGATTAAAACACAGGACATCCCCACAAGTCACTGCCATGGTCTCTGCAAATCTCATGGCATTCTCCAAGGGGGACCTTCCCTCAGCACCACCACAACCACTTCCACACTTGCATGGACGGGATTGAACTCTCCACGTGGTTGGTCGTAATGCACATCAGGAATGGCGAAGGTTTATCAGCACATTTGTTGCCACGGTACTGCGACGGTACCAGACTTGACTTTTGCAGGATGAATCACTACTACCAGCAACCATGTGGTAGTTGCTCCATGACTATGATGTCAGCATGATTTCAATATCTATTGCACAGGTGCACTATGCAAAGCATAATGGTGGAACTCTACACCATGCTGTTTGGAAATGTACATGTATGTTAATTTCCCCTCCCCCCCCCCCCCCCCATTCCATGCAAATTACACAGAAACATCACATTTCATGTGAATGCAACATAATTGCAATATGTTGAGTTTTCACGAACTTTCAGCCCTGTAGTAAACCCATTAACACTTTCCCCAACCACAAGAAACTTTTTAGGCACGGTCAGACTGGTAAAAGATTGAGAAGTTTAAGATCGCGATCTTTAAGATCTCGAAGTTTTGACCGCAAATGTATGACCGCAAATTTCCCGCGAAACTTCTCAATCTGTTTGCGGGCGGAGTCTCCGAAGCGCAAGGCCATTGTCATGTACAGATGTGCATTGTTACGTCACAATCACTAGCCATCGGACCACCCACTCTTTCTTGCGCGCGTACCAATGGCCCAAACTTCGTGATCTTGAACTTCTCGATCTTTTGCCAGTCTGGCCGCGCCTACAGAGGGCTTTTAGAATGACCCCCCTCTCCCAATGCACTCAGTGTCATGCTAATCTCTGTCACCTCCTATTCAACATAATGCAATCCTCAACTCTGTTGAGATCATTATGGATTCTACTGCACATTATATCAATGATATTGTCCTGACAAGGTTAATGCTACAACACTGTACATGGTCTTTAACCTACATACCATTGAACTGCTTTTAAAAGAAACAAGAGGCCCATCATGCAATGATGCTGTTTACTTTGATAATATCTTATCTGCTATATTCCTGGTCATCACGGCTAAAAGAAAAAGAAAAACAAAAGTGGAGATGCAATGAATGGGGGGGGGGGGGGAGAGTAGCATAGGCAATGTACAGAGTAACCTTTATTCAGATAAAATGCAATGCCAAGGTAAACAGATGGTATCATGTCATTGCGTGTACGATTACAAGATATTGAAGCAATATCAACAAAGTGGATCACAGCATTAAAGCTCTGCTCGTTATGAATCAAACACAGTTGTCATTTCCCATTTGTTTTGAGCTGGGATGATTCACCTGAAAAATGAAACAAATCCAGCGACAATTCCCTGTTTTGCCCTATTATTTAAAGGACAAACTACCGGACACCTCAAAGTAAATTAGGTTAAGGGTTTAAACCATCTTTGCCATGGTTTCTATAGACAGTTGTATATAAAGTATCATAATGATTTTTGAAAAACTTATTGCAACAATGTTTAGTTTTCAATGCATGTTTGCACAAACTGACCTTTCATGCGGAGAAAATGGGTCACTAGGGAAAATTATTAGTATAAGATTAGATTACCAACTTCTGGAGGGGGGGGGGGGGAGGGATATTATACAAGAACTACAAGGAGAACACAATACTTCTCAACATCTTACGGAACCATCAGAATTTATTCCTACAAAATAATTGTGGCTTTTGAGTACTCATGAAACATGTACTATTTTTACTGTCTCAATGTGCATGTATGGTATATCAATCACACTCGACTGCGATCTACAACTTCCCCAAATGTGTGTGTGTGGGGGGTGGGGGGCCTACAGCATTTGGTCACTGAAATGTCTGCGTGAGCATGAGGATGAATCGATTTCCGCCTCACGACACTGATGTCAAACCATTGATAGGCCTCGTGGACTTCCCACTATGGCTAATGCCCAGCAGAGCTGGTAGGGACAGAATTTTCATTCCACTCATCCGTGACACCCCCTCGGGCGTGTAAAACAAACGATCAGCTATATCTATATATATGAAGTGTAAATAGCTTTTGCTTTTGTAGATTGTTGCATTCGTGGTCATATACCATGAACGCAGCATGACATCACACGTGATTTGGGCTGAAGTATCTCTTCACCTCCACTTTAAAAAGGCCCATTAGTCATCTACACTATACAAACACTACGTATTGGTAGTCAACACTACACAGTAGCACTGAAAGCATGTCACTATGGTTCCAACGATTACAAATCCAAACTTTCCCCTTTGTGGTAATTTCTCCTCCATTTTTTTTTCATTTCCGTAAATTCTAACATCCTTCTGATTTCACACTGAAAAGCTATTGAAAGAAATAATTCTCACTACATAATTGGGATTAGTTTATTACTGTATCTACACATAACTCTGAATTCTAGGTTAACTCTTTTATAGCCACATAGAAAAGAGCATCATGAATACAATAGATGTCCTAACACTCAAAAACGTCAATTCATTTCTGTTTTAGTCAGAGGAAGCAGCTGGCAGAGTCACTACCAAACTCAAGATTGTGTATACATTTCCAGACTGACAATAATCTTTCTGGTCTATCACCAAGAGTACAGCATACCCCATGCCATGTTCTCAAGCCAACCTTTGTCATTGTTTGCAGACTTTGAAAGAAAAAGAAGGAAAAAAAAAAGATAAATGTAGCGACAGCAGGTGCTGGGAGGTGCCTGCTGCATGATCATTGTCATGGTAACAGGAGCCAGAAGTCCCCAAGAGTCTTGTCAGCCCAGGAGCTATAAATAGACTAGACTTTGATTCAGAGCTGCATCTATTTTTGTGCATGAAACATTACCAACCCTCCGCTCAATCAAGGCAATAATATATGTAATTTATTGACTGCCGTATGCCAGAAAGTTTGGATACAAATCATTTGTTTTAAAGTCATCTTATTCCATACCTCCTTTATTAAAGGGTGTGTACAGTTCTGGTCGAGGTGAAGATTTAGCTTTTAACGTTTTGTGAGATATTCAAAAACCACTCTATGAGATGTCAAAGAGCATGTGGTTCTAAGGGGTATCAAAAGTTTATTCGATGAAAATCGGTTTTGAAATGGCTGAGATATCCAAAAACAAAGTGAAACAAAGAGATACTAATAAAGTTGGGGCATGTCGCCTTTTATTATTAGCACTTTTTTGGATATCTCAGCCATTTGAAAACCAATTTTCATCAAATAAACGTTGAATCCTTCTTAAAATTACATGCTCTTTCATATTTCATAAGAGGCTTTTCATTATCTCACTTAGGAATGTTCAAAACATGAATCCCTACCTCAACCAGTACTGTACAGTCCCTTTAAAGTTCAACTGTTTGAAGTGAGTCTGCCAAGTGGATACCCGACATGACTTCTCACTTCATTGTAACAACACACTTGGAGTGCACATTGTTGACATTTCAGCCATTTGAACAGAACTCGACGAAAGCACAACTGAGAGAGAAAAGTGTCTTCACAGCAGACTGCACAAAACATGGTTCACTTCTACTCAAGCCCTAATCACCTATACTGTACACCTGCCATATATTTTTAGCATGCCAAACCAGTCTCTGATCCCCTAGGGCTAGAAAAACATGTCACTGGAGTACAATGAAGGTGGTTGGCCTAAACTGTATATGATACATTGCGTAACTGGCAACAACATGGACTTGTTTACTAAAATGATAATAAGAGATGAAAAGGAAGAAGTAAGAACTGCGGACTACAAAGAAGAGCTAACAGCCACTATTAATGAAAATCGGCATGGTGCCTTTGCTGAGCCTTTTGTGGCATCGGTGATACATTCCACACTTTCATTCCTCAGCCTTGTGGGGGATGCTCCATTTTTTTCATTTTAATCAGCACCATTCTGTGGCAGGGTCCTCTGAAAACAGGACGCCTTTGAGGCAAACAAACTTTTCCAAGCAAGCTTATTGGTGGTCAGTGGTGGTCAAACAAATATCAGCTCAGGGAAGAGAGGGAGAGAATTCAAAGAATAGTATCCTTCACCATACTGGGTGCCAGGCAACCAGCAAAGCTCGGTCAGAGTGCCATAAAGCAGTAACTGCAACACACGATAACTACAGTTTCTCAGTAAGCAACTGGGCAGCAGCCAAAACAACTGTGACTAATTCAGTTGTTTCCATGGTAACTACAATCATTACATAACACTGCAATAATTGCAAATTTCTTCACATATACACAGCACTGATCTTTGTTTTGTTTTGTTTTGTTGTTTTTTTTTTTTTTTGGGAGGGGCAGGAAAGAAAAATGAATGCAACCATCAATGATGACGTAGGCCCTATGTACAATCAAGCCAAACAGTGAGGGAATTGACCAGCTATAAGAGACAGAAACTCATCAACGGGATTTCAGTACGTGAGCTGTCAGGTGAAATGTAGTGATTACATAGGGGAATTATAAATTCACAACTCCATATCTATGAAAATGCTTTTTTGTCTTTTGAGGGTGCACAACAACTGCAGGCCCCAAGATGTTTTAGTGTGTATGTGCAATTTCATAAATCTCCTTCATTTTTATTTTTTTATATTTTTTTTTTTTTTGGGGGGGGGGGGGGGCACTTATGATAAGGATCTCTCCAAATTTAAAGAATAAAAAAACAAAAAAGGAACAAGTGCCAAGAATCGCCACTCATTCCGCAGCATTGAACCTTGAAATTGAAGCAAATGGTGGAATGGGCCAGCCAAATGTCTCGCCTCACGCGACCATGCACCCATTAAGCTCCCCCGAAACACGTCACATTTCCACAGCTCCCCTGGCGAAGCCCAGCAGGGTAGGCAGCGAGCCTCCAAACTGCTCTCGCTTGCTCGCTCGCTCCGTCAGAGATGTACGTCAGGCAGAAAGATTTGGCGCCTGCCATCCCTTACTATGGATTCAGAGCTGTGATGAGTCACAGAATTAGAAGATGGGGTGGGGGAATGAAAATTCAATCGTCCCAAGGGGAGGCAGGTTTTTACACTCAATCCTTATGAAAGGCAACAATAATCCCAACACACCTGCCTCCAAATGTGGGATTAATTAAAAAAATGCTTAAATCTTCCCAGATATAATCTAAAATAAACAAGATCTAACCCTGTCATTCATTTGGGATATCTTTCCGACTGTTCTGTTCAACCCATCGTTTCATTGCATACTCCAAAGATTATCAAAGATTTGAGGCCCACCTGCATAGATGACACATTAATACATTTTCTTGGGGGGGGGGGGGGCAGCACAATATGCTTGGAGTAAAATACAAACTGAGTGATCTATGTAAGTCACCTGATTTAAAGGGAGGGCCATCAATTGGCTGGCCAAAATCAGGGATTACCAAAATCATGGTCAAGGAAAAATTAACACTAATCAAACAAGCCCATAATATCATGACCAGGCCTGACAGTGACAAATTTATCTTTTCTTCACTCTTGCTCGACTCAGTTTGTGGCCCCAAACATGGGTGAAATAATTTGCAGCCATGTTAGTAAAGCTAAAAAGCCTCTTTCATGGACCAAAGAGCTGTAATGATACTCAGTAACAAATCAAATGGGCTTGAGGTTTTCATTTACAGAAAGGAAATGAATTTGCTTTCATATTCTATTCTCTGCTCAACCAAGATGAGACATTTTTGAAAACTTTGTTACTTCTCTTCAGAAGCTCAACTGTGGCTAACTGTGTGTGTCGAGTGACGCCTTTGATACAATGTAGGCCTATACAGCAAAACTCTGTCTAAAGTTGTTCCAATATTTGGACATACCATTGTTTCATCTACACAATAATCAATAACACTGGCATGTCCACTGGTGTATACTCTTCACACCCCCCCCCCCAAGATCTTGTTTGTCAACAAAGTTGCTATCATGTGATTGGTTGCCTTAATCTTTGAACAATTACACACACAATCGCTATTTTGACTGTCTACTGACCACGCAAAACTAAATGACGATCCAAGAGGAATTTGGGAGAGGTTGGAGTTAAAAGTCACTGACCGCACTGACAATGCTACGGCTCCCTCTGTGTGCCCTTTCTGCGTAACTGCAAACCCTTCACCTGGGCCAGAAATTCCTTTGGAAAACAGCGGGACGAAGAAGGACCCTTGATGCTTTTAAAAGCGTATCACTCAACCTCTCATTACTGCAAAAACAAAATGTTCGAAAGCCTTTTCTTTCTTTTTTTCTCGAGCAACAAAGCAGTCGTATAAAGTCACTGACCGAAGATGACCGATCGAGTACTAATGCATGGGGAACAGTTCTGGGATTTTTTGGCAAAGGATGCTACAAACACACGCATGATACTGGAAAGGTAGAGAATGGACCTCCTTGTTTTGGTCCTTCACATTCTGCAGAACAATGAACAACCAGACCTTATCAAATTTGATGACTGGTTTTGTCCATCATGGTAAGAATGCTAAAGAGGATTACGAGCAGGATTTGAAGAGGCTCATTACAAGGAAATAACTACAGATACGGCAGAGGGTTAGCAGGTGGGACAAAACTTACACATAACCAGAACTATTGCATACCTTACAATCATTGTGGCAATATAGGTTTGAAATCCTTTCTTTTTTGTCTTTTCTTTGGGGATTTTCTTTATTTAATTTCTCTTTATTTCTATTTTTTTTTGGTCCCTTCAGTTTAGCCTATTTTGAGCAATTTTCATGGTTGCAAATCTTAGTGGCCCCAGTAGGCAGTACTGATCGCAAGATTACATAATAGGTAATTGATGTAAACAAGACTTGACTGTTATTTCTTTTAGACATTACATCCATCTACAGAGATTTATACATATATTGGAAAATCAATGTGTTTTGTCACAGAGCTGTCAATTCGGCTGCAAATTATGTTTTAATACGTATTGCTACGCTACAATCATGTTCACATAAACCTTTCAGTTAACTCGATTTCCCCAACATACTCATCACCAAATCTTTCCTTTTCATTGCCTTTAATGTGCAAGGGGTCTGAAAACAAATAGATGCTACAAAGCCTATCTTTAAAAGCCAAAGCAGATACACCATATCTTTTCCAACCCTACAGTGCTGCTGCACTCTAAAGTTTGATAATCAGCGCATATCTCTATAGCGAGTTGGCTTAATTCTTCATCAATCTGTACTGCACAATACGCCCCGTCAGCCGATGCATGTTATGGTTTGTGAAGAGAGTACTTCCGCGCCTCTGATTCCACACCCACACACGCTTAACACACACACACACACACAACATAATAAAAAAATTTACTTTTATTTTCATTTGCTTCATTGTATAAAGGTATGCCTGGGAACCAGATTGCTTCTTTTTCCTTTTTTCCTTGTTCTTTTTTTCTTTTTAGTGTATTGGCTTGCCAATCTGTGGGAGTCACAGTTACTAAAAAGAAAGAAAAAAATTGTTGCCATGGCTACCAAGCGATGCAGGAACACTTGCTCAAAGGAGGTTGAGAGGAGAGACTGTTTTCTTTGCTCGAACTTCACACCTTTCCTGCACACCTCAGATTTTTATGTTCCTTCTCTCTAGCTCTCACTCCCTACACATACCTCTCTTCTCTCTTTCACACACATACACACACACACATAAACATACACACACACACACACACACACACACACACATACATGTATGCATACACACAAACATACACACAAGCCTACATACACAAAGACCTAGGTTGCTTTCTTTTTTTCCCACACACTGGTGTATTCCAGCTAGCTGGTTGCCTAGCCACCATGCTTCAGACCCTTGAACAGCTGGACTACCCCCTTGAAAGATGTTCTTGTGCCCTTCCCACTTGACAATGAAATTCCCCATTCCATTGTGTGTGTCCCGTCTGCGTCTGTGGTTTACAGGCGGCCCAGATTAATATACAGTGTACCCTGGCTTCTGTTATCAATGATCGCCCACAGGGAATGCAAGGAATTTCAAGCCCCACTTGTCCCCATTCATTGCTGATTCACTTCCCATGTCTACTTGCTCCCATAAATCCAATTTCATTTTAAAAAAATCAAAACAAAATTGTCACAGTACCGTTCTCTTTCAATTTGGAGTCACCGTCTAATCAAACGGCTTTCTACGCTAATCTATCATTCAAATACTTGTATTTGCTGAACATTTCCTCTCCTAATAACCAACTTATGTTCAACCATGCAATGAAATAGCTTTAGTTTGTAAACACAAACACATCAGAATGGTATAACCAGGCAAACATGATCACAGCACAGTATATGTATTGTGGATTTTTTTTTTTGGGGGGGGGGGGTTGGAGGGTTTGATAAACTCTGCTTTATGGCACATTACATAATTCCGCATCTACGTATTGGTCACTAAGGTGAAAATGAGACAAATCCGCCATTAAAAAAAAAAAAAAAAAAAAAAAAAATCTTGCTCTAAATGCCATCCTCAGAACAACAGATGGTGCAACCTACCATTGTTCCGACCAGGGATTCCTCTCACCTCCCTGTTCCGACACAAAGCTATAAAATCAGATCAGAAGCGTGAGACCAGTTTCCCCATACAACATAAACACCCAAGATCCAGTATAAACAACACAGAATGCGGTGTTACAGGCCTGCCTAGCTGTGAATGCTTGCACATCACTTTGCATACATTTTATAACGTCAAATGTGCAATCTACATTTATTCGAGGAAATAACAGTGAAGTGCTCATTTAATCTGTTATCGGCTTCTTGTGAGGCTTTCTTTGGCAAGATGCCCATCAAAACAGCTAGCAGAAACAAAGCTAGGTGTTTCGCAGCTTCGCACCAACAGCGTTTTCTCGAAAACTCGGTACTTGCATGGCTACTTAGAATTCCCTTCCTGGTTGCATTGTTTCCATTCTCCATCGTTTCCTTTGCCTTCGGTCGGTCGGGATGGTCGAAGCCTCCAACCAGGACAGCGAGACGAGACGGCCGAAGGTGTCGGAACAATTGTCGATACACTGGAGCGCACTCTGGCGCTCCAAAGTGGCGACAAAACCTCCAAATCCACAAACAAGATTCGGGATTATGGATCTCATCTGCTAGGGTCTACTGCATGCATGACAGTAACTTCCTATGTTACGATTCTGTGACTCATCGCTATTTGCAACTGCTTAATTACGGATGAAGCATGCAGGTATATATTTTTTTCTCCTGAAGTGTAACATGACCACTGGGATGCACATGGACAAACAAACGAAAAAACAACAGCTCATCCCAAATTTTGGAGGAATTGCACAAATTCATCAAACAATGTGACTGCATGGACTTCAGTGAGTTTATGTATTAGTAACATCGCATCCCACGCACATCTTAAAATAGCTCCCACAAAGGCGTAAACACATGTTTAATGTGAGGTCCTTCTCATTTGTTCTGCATATAAATATCACAAACATCAATTTCTCATAAAAGCAAAACATTTTTGATGAGTTTTCCTCCAAGAATAAACATAATGTCATTTAATGCATCATCTGGTACAAAGGAAGTTAATGCAAATAGGGCCGACTCAAATAGAATACAGTCATTTCCTAGCTAGTAGTGGCTTAACAAACACCGGCAGTTAATTTTCTACTTCAGTGATTCAATGAACACATCTCGTATGATCCAGAGTCCAGCAATACCAAACACAATGGACAAATACACCATGCACAGCCATATGTCAGATGCAAATCTGATTGAACAATGTATTTATTCCATAATCATACTGTGATGACCAAGGAATTTAATATAGCACTGCAGGCCTACATGTAGGACTACACAGTGCAGGCATGTTTCTTAGCATGACGGACGACATTTGGAATGGACTTGAGGGAGGGTTAGGAATAATTGATACTGTCTTGATATACTTTGTATGAGAGTTGAAAGAAGTGATTGGATCAATTGGGGTACAGAGTCTTCTCACAACATGTTTGTTTCAATTATCTGTACCTCAGACAAAATGGGGGGGGGGGGGCAGTGGGAGAACAAACATACATGTAATACGGCTCCACTGAGACCTGACCATACAACTGTCTTGGCTATGATGCAAAAGAGTGCACAGACAACAATAAGTGGGACTGAGAAGTTCCTGGAACAACACAAACATGTCAAAAAAGGGGGTAGACAAAGCCTGATCAACACATTGCCTTTATTTGTGTCCTGGCATCATGGGTGTACGAACTGGGACAAAGTGGGGGACATCCCACTGGGCTTGCCAAAGTGGGGGATGCATGCAGACTCCGGTTGAAAAAGACAGCAGGGTCTGTGAACTATCAAAGCAGTTCTTCGAACTCAAACCTTATTCCGGCCTGACCAAAGAGCGGACCAAGTACTGTCTGTATTCCACTCTGGCAATCATGTATACCCATTCAGATCACTGATGAAACCGTTAGCAAATGGCAAACAGTCCTCTAAAGTGTCCACCTTGGGGGGTCAAGCCATACAAGAGCTTTAGCGCGGCGTAAAAGGAGACAACTCTAAATGGTCGAATCACGTTGTCTGTGTATGGAGAAGTATGCTGACTGAATCAACTCCATCTTGTATCTTTACTAAAGAAGATGTCAATTAGTATTTCAAGACAGCATCCCTGATGCACGTATGAGTTAACAGCTGTTTCCATGGAAACAGCAATTGCTAGGCAACAGAGAATGTGTGCGTAGCTAGAGGAAACTGCTTGTGATAAACAAACACACTCGGGGTGTGTTTGGACCACTAAACTCAATGAGGACTTGGTATGAATAAATTGGAGCCCCTTTTTTATGCAAGAATTACACTAGGCAACTACAATGGTAGTTACAGTTGTATCATAATCAGCAGCAAACAACCGACAAGCTCCTTGCATTTCAGTTTTACCTGAATCCACTGTGGAAGGACAATCATGCCCCCGTTTTTCTCAATTCTGAGACAAGGCTCCAATCCTCATTTTGATATCAAGTATTTGACAGAGGTAGAGGGTGTGACTGCTTTTAAAAAATGAATAAATAAATAAATGAACTGTGCAGAACTACGGTCAAATCTTCTTGCACAAGAAAGCAACATTCTGCTTCTTCATGCGAAGGAAAGTACAAGCTGCCAACGAATCGAATCTACCCTTGTATGTTTTGTGGTTACACAGAGACATGTGACTATTTAAAAATCAACTTCCGTGCAATGTTGGAAGATTGAAAAACCCCGAGCAATTCTGGCAAATTAAAAGGCAATTATCAATGTATATTGGGACAAAGAGAAAGGTATATTCACTAATAATAAAAAACAGATGAGTATTTTCATGTCTACTTAAATCTCAGTTATTCAATATCGACATATATTACAGCAGGGCCACGTGACAAATTCAGCCTGTTCCACACTATCTACTACTGTATCCAAACACACACGCACACACACAAACAAACAAACAAACACAAAACTCACACATTACACTCTTTAACTAATTAGCTCTGCATCTTGGTGAATACTGTAAGTGAAACCCCAGAAAGGGCCTGTGGAACCCAGTCCCGAAACTCAAATACAGCTGTTGATCAGTACCAAGTGACAAAAGCTCGAAATCCCTTCCTCATCTCTTTAGCACCCTCGCTAACTGAACCCACATACACTGGGCTACCAATTCCCGCATCCCTTTGTTGAAGCTGTCACCATAGTTTGGAGGCGGATAATGAGGCAGCAAAGAATGCCAACTACTTTGAAGAGAGTGTTTCAACAATAGATGCAGATTACACCATTTAGCTCTACAATTCTTTCGCACACACTCTCAATCTCTCTATCCATCTATCTATTATTTCTCTGTCTAGCTGTTTACTTCTATCTACTCGTACTTTACTACAGTATTGTATGTTCCGCTCTGTTTGATCCCTCTTCCAATCCCCATGTACAATATATTGTAACCATCCATCCCTCAATCCATTCACTCAATAAATCATCTATCTATTTACGTTTCTATTCATCTATCTATCTTCCTACTTTATACCTACACCATGTATTTCTCCCTATACTACATGTACTGTGTATCTGGTGATTATTCTCCTCCTACAAGTTCATGTCAAGTTGCCTCAGCTTTCGCACTTGTTGAGCACACATTACCTGCACCAGGTCGTATTAAGTAGACTGGAAACACAAAGGATGTCTTTGGGGGATGAGTTAGCCTGAAGTGGGAGTTTATATGCTGGAGTACATTAGTATGGGAGTGGTTCACATATACATCGTACAGGGGCAATTGAAGAGGAACAGTTTGTAAGAGGGATAAAGGTATCATGGCAAAGAAAAGCTCTCCCATTAGTGTACAGGTGGTGACTGAGATCAACTCTCTGGTCTTATTGAAGTGTAATGTTAGTCCGTACTTATGACTATTTCATCACTGGCTACATCTTTCCCATGTTTGAAACAGGCTTCAATACCCAATATGGGTATCAAGATTCGTTTGCATAGGCCTTTCAGATCACGTTTCTTGAGATATTGTGTTTTAACAATAACATTGATCTCTAATATGAGTTGAGAGGGAAGGCCTTGTCACTGTGCAGCTCTACTGCATGGTTTGATGCGAGGAGCAAAGATGCGTAGTTGGTAGTGGTAAGCGTGGGTAGGTCTGAGCTATAAAATGCATTTTACAACAACTTTGCCTTCATCATCTCCATAGCAACGTGTTTCTGACTCGAACGCATAAGTTTGCAATCACACTTTTTTGGCATCTCAGAAAGGCATTTCTAGCCCAATAATCATACAGCTTTGCATTTATCAACTGCCCATATCTCCCTGAAAGTTGTTTTTGAAAACCTTTGCCATAAGAGAGTTGATAAACACACCCACAGTTTCACAGAAGCGATACAGGTCGTAACCATAGTTACGCATGAAATGAGTTACTGATGTCATCACTTAATGGTGGATCATCAGAAATACAGAACTCATGATGGCTGCATCAAGGCTACACAAACAAGGGAATATAAAAGGGGGACTGCTATTTTTAGACAAAGCTGCTTTAATGTTCTGGTATCCACTACAGTTTCCTTTTCCAAGAGCTACACGGATGTACAATCGTTTTCGTAAGTGTCTTACAAAGGAACGAAAACTCCCATGCCAAGAGGGAAAAGCAGTCACATAAATTTCCGCATCTGGTGTTCATAGAAAGTGTGTAGGCCTACTCACATACATTGTACATTGTGTACACACACACATTCGAGAGTCACACTGCTGGCAGGGACCGGTTAAACAATGTCTGTGAAGCGTTCCTCTTTCATCATAGATTAAAAACATACCATATAAAAGAAACATTGCAACACCACATTTGCACAGTTCCCATGTCTTCCTACATGCACTGTACATTTAATGTATTGAGTATGATGGCTGAGTTGTACAAATGTAAATCGACGCACATACTGACACAAAAACAGTACCGTTACTTTGACATGACAACGTGTAGTCCATCTACAAATTGTTTGCTAGTTTTTTTACATACAGTATCAGGGTATGACACAACAGTGTCAAGCTCCCATGCTTTAACATATTTTATTCCATATCTAGGTGATTTTTGGATATCATACACAGTTCTGTTCTAACAATATCAAAAGGATATAGAACAGAATTATAAAACAAAATAGCAAAAGATGGAGTGTGAGGTAAAGAGGCTCATCTTCTTTTGTTTCTGTTTGTTTTGTTTTTTGTTGTTGTTTTTTTCATTTGATTTTCTCGCTTGGGAAGTTACACTGTAGCAAGCTCTCCAATGAGAGTCCTATTTCACAAGCATTCTGTATAATCAGCATATGTTCATTACAAGCCCAATGAAATGTTGGCGTGCAGATATACATTGTACAAAAGCACTCTCAATTTCCACGCCAAGACTACATGTAGCCTCAGAGAAAGAACACACGCAACAATGCCAGGAGATTGGTACAGTTTCAGTTTCGTATTGTTGAATCCACAACACTTGCATGATTGCTAGAATGAATTCTCAGAAAACAAGAGATATGAAATTATCCACATTTACCTCCCACACATGACTGAGAACAGTTTGTGTACACTCTAATGCAGCGTTGCTACTTTCCGTCTCATAAACCACTACATTGGGTTCTATACTATCCCTACATCTGTACACACAAAGTACCCCTTGTATCAACAGCTTTTAATACCATACTTGATATTCTTTGCTGCAACCTATACACAACCTTACAGCTCTATACTGTATCAGTGCCATAGAATTAATATCAGGCTGTTTGATTTGAAGGTGATGTTGTGATGGTACGTACAATTGAAAGGCGTGCATCTCAATATACATTGTACATTGTACTGAGGTCTCAGGAGATATGACGACCAAATACTTGTACATGTATATCATCAGAAGATAACATCTTGATAATTACAGCAGCAATCCAAGCTTGTCCTACAAATTACAATGATACATTACATTTTAGACCTATTTTTGGTTAAGCATGTACACCGTCATCTCCAAAATTATTTGCAGAGCTCCACGTACATTGTTGTGGGCTCACATTCTTTCCTCATGATAAGAACTGAACTTTGGTAGCAGACATTTGATATGTTAAGGTACTATACTCTCATTGCCAACCATACCAAAATAGCAAGAGAAGCTGAACTGTTTTTGTTTTGTTTTTGTGTTTTGTTTTGTGTTTGGATTTTTTTTTTTTTTGAGGGGGGGGGGGGGGAGGGTGGGGGTCTTTGCCTGTTATGATAAGCACCTAAAGTTGCAACAAACAACTGATACAAATCTCGAGTTCATGCCAGCAGATATTTTGCCTTGTCCTGGTGCATACTGTAGGAGAAGGTGAAAGTCGAAGTAGCAGTTGGTCTGTCTACATTGTACATGTAAATCAATTGAGGTGGACAAAGTACAATGTTGGCCCTGTACAATGAATGAACTCCTTGTATAATCGGTGTCCATCTCAATATCACAAATTCTTCTTTTGTCTTCTTTTTTTTTTTTGGGGGGGGGGGAGGGGGGTTACATTACACTATACTCTACTTGGTCCAAAGATTGAAGATATAATGCACTGTAGGTTTACCCACACATATTAAAGTATTGACTAGGTCAGGTGCACCACTATCCTGATGCAAAGTCCGTGTTTATTGTAGCTTCCCTTGATGGGTTTCCTCATTACCATGTGATAAACTGCAAATTAAGCTGAAAATGATATTGACAAAGTTGAAGACACAGGTCTGATTGTGTGACAAAAATATCCTGAAAGGTTGTCCCTCGATGAAATGATGTACAATGTATACGCATGCTCATGTGGAGCACCTGGCTACGAGGGTTTTCTCATTTCAGTTAGTATCTACAATGTATTTCAATCAAATCAAATCAGAAACACATTGAAAATAGTAGTTGCAGCAGAGTGAGAGTTGAGTACTGCTAGTGACTTTAAAGTTGACCTATAAAATACTGTTTCACCATCCTACAAATTGTAGATGTCACCTTCCAGTACAACTGAAATGGCAATAGACAGATACAAATCATCTCAGTTCTACAGTGTAGGTTACATGTACTTTGCTAATATCAATGGCAGTGTGACATCAGAAGCATACATGTAGAATACTGAGTACAAACATGTAAGTCCTCTTTGATACAACAGGTCAATAATACTAAGAGAGGTACAATACAGGGGCTCCAAATTTCACAGAAGAAAACTATTGGATTTCTTTGCGGGGATCTTTCTTCTCCTCTTCTGATCCTTCCCATTCAGTGGGCCATCTCTTCGCTGTGTTTTTTTCCCTTTCGTTCTTTCTTCTTTTGGTGGGGGGCTGGACGTACCATACACAGAATTAACAGGCATGCGTGCCAATCTTTTGTACCAATTCTAGATTCATTGATTTTTTTTTTTCCTACAAACTAAATTTCGGCCTCCTTTCTACAGTAATCTCCCCTGTTACTGTGAATATACAGTATATTGGGTTTGCAGGTAATGCACAATGAATGCAGGCAAATTACTGTGCATACAATGTATCACATCGTGAAAAGATGGGAGGTCAACTCCGCACACTAACGCCTCCCACTTCTTTTGTAGTTGGGGGAAAAAAAAAAACAATATTAAAACTGTTTTCCATTCATTCCAGCAACAGTACTGTATGATTGTTGCTGGTATAATATAATGCAGAGAGGACAGATAGAATGGCTGAGTGAGTAAATGTTAGAAAATAATTCCAGAAAAATAAGCGCAAAAATTACCGGTATACAGTAACAGGTGGCACCGAGTATGATTGCAGAGCTCTATTAGTATACTTGAAGTATGTACATACTGTATGCAGTAGAAAGAACTTCTTGCAGACGTTCTCGGTGTAGGACAGAAAGGAACAGAATCTGTACAGGGTACACATCTGTTAGATATAAGGGACAGTTATACACATGCTTTGCAGTACGGCATGTGTAACTTTTTATTTCTGATAGCAAATATTTAAGCTCTCACTTAAACTGCAGTTTAAAGTCACCTTCAAAGTACTGTAAGTAGGTGAAGTTGGGAAGTTTTGTCAAACTGTTTTTTCATGATGCCAAACAGATAATTTCTTGTCACTACACCAATTTACCACAATTTTAGTGTACAACTGTATTTCTCAGCCATTGGCAACCATACAATCATGCCTACTCATGTTCTTCTCTTCTCGTCTATATTTCCAGAGCTCAAATCTCCATTCTCCGGATACCACTCAACTCCCCCAGATGGTGTTTGCTAAAGGGCCGTGATGGGGGGAATCTTGTTTGGGAGCTACCACGGAGCACAACCTGGTTCACAAAATATTTTTGTGCCTTTTTTGTGCCTTTCTTTTCTTTCAAATTTGAAAGGAAACAAAGTTCACGCCAGCACTTGTAAACGGTGGAGCTGAATGCGTGTATCTTGCGATGACTCACTCATAAAGAGGGCATCGCTAGGGGAAAGGAAGGCACGTGATTGGCCTGTTTGATAGCAACCATCAGCAATGGGTCCAGGGTACACTATAGTCTGGCGTCTAGCCCTGACTGGCGGCATTCTGAAACAACCTTATGAACACTAGTATCTGCTTTCGATTTGATTACAGTCATGTTACTCTTCAACCTTCATGTGTTTTCATCTTTGTTTGTATAGCTACATGTACCAGTACCTGCATTTTTGATCCTCTGTAAACCTCTGCTTGCATATTATTATAACGTATCTGAAACAGAAACTAAAGTCAATCAGTACCCTATTCAACTCCCTGTATTCAGACTACATATTTTGATTACCATGTATTGTACACTGTAACTACAACTGTCTGTCGGTTACAAGAGCAAATAATAGGTGAATTTGCTTTTTTTTCTTTATTCTTTTTTAAACGCATTCCTACATTGTATATTAAATACAGGGAAAAGTTCTTAGTGTGAATGTGCTATTACAGCATGCTATACACACTGTCCAACAGATCCAAAATACATTGCAGTTTTACCATGTCATTGCTCCCTACAGTGCTACATTCCTGTTCATAACAATTGCATCTTTCCCGCAATAAAATCAGGATAAAATGCTTTGTGTTGTTCAGAGTTGTCTGACATGAAACACATTGATTAATGCGAAAATGATAGTCATTTCCAGTGGTACACTGCTTTTCATTGTACTTGTAGGCCATTCTTTAAATGGAAACAGTAATTGCTGGGCATTACATGTAGTTATACAACTGTATGATATTACTTATAACACAGTGTATGGTTGAAATTAGGCATAGTTTGGCAACACACCATGAATACATAAAGCATTTATAAGAAATGCAGAGCGGTGAATATGATGTACACTGTACATTGTAAGTTCTGTATACTTTATGCCCAACTTCAAGGTAAGATGATCAAGGTATGACAGCTCCCATTCCCATCAAAAAAAGTTAGAAAGTCACATCTGATATCCCACTGACAAACATGTAATGAAATCAAAACAGTACCACTGTACCATTGCACGTTTTTTTCAATAAAAAGCTCTAAAAAATTGCACATACTGTACACGTGTGTATCTACACGTGAATTCCATTTTATTACTAGCCTATACATTTCCCGGTCAAAGTTGATTGGCAGTAAAATACCTTTTGAGTTTGTCCTCGCTATTCGGAAGCAGAATAAACATTCTTGAGAACCAGCCAAGAACCAACAAATTGTAATAGGAGTCTGAATTAAAACTTCACCTTGAAGATTGTGGGGTGGCATGTACATGTACATTGTATTAAAGGGTGTTAAAGTAGAAGATAATTTTCTATACATTGCAAGTATTATAAAGATACTGTACATGCAGGATGCCAGTGAGACTCTGTCTCAGAGGAAGAACGGTTATGTTGCAGATGTGCCATGGCTGTCTGTCAAAATGTTTCATGGCTTGTGGTGTAAAAATATTTGCAACCCCTCCCCCCCCCCCCCTTCCCCCAACTAAACCAGTAGGAAAATAATTACATCCAAATATTTGGGGAACACACTATCAATACACTTTACTCTTGCAGGTCAAATATCTGCAACACTGAAAAGTGGCCTTGCACAAAAAAAAAGAAAAAAAAAATCCACATGTATAGAAGAGTTTCCGCTTTGCAATAGCTACTAGTATGAGTATCTATATTGTCTATTGACCTTAAAAAATAAAAAAAAATCTGTATTAATGTAGGAAAAGGTCTAGGCAACATCTTGACATGGTACAGCCCAATTCAAAGTTTGACACCCCACACTACATATTGTAAAATGTTAGCATACAAACTGTAATAGCCATAGTTACAAAATGAAAGTCCATTGAACATGACTTTCAATTCATTCTATGCTCCACATGTATCATGCCTCGCACATGTCACGAGCCTGCTGCTGAAGTCATTTGACTGAATATTGTTGTGGTACAATGTACATTGAATCTCTACAGTACACAGGCTATCAGTCTTCACCTCCCTGATCTGTTGCACAAACTACAAATGTTGTAGGAGAAAGCCATCCTGTTCTCTCTTTTTTGTTTTTTGTTTTTTGTTTTTTGTTGTTGTTTTTTTTTGGGGGGGTGGTGAACACAACAAGAAAGTAAGGATCATATGTCAAGGACAGCTACTGTATAAACCGTCATCCTTCTACAGCTGCAGCTACAGGAGTGCCTCCATTTTTGAAGTAAAAAAAAAAGGCAGAACTCAAATGGTTGGAAAGTGATAGGATGAAAGTTTCATGCAAATGGAAAAGAGAAAAACAGTCAAAGTCTGTTCCTAGTGGTCAATATGGTATGCAACCAGCCAACTGCATGCTTGTGCTGTACATACACAACCTTTCTTTGTCCAAGACTTGTCATCAATGAACCTATTCATCGAGAGAAGGGTGACTTTGGGACTGTCAGACGGGCATGGATTACCCTACAGCCTCTCCCCTCTTTTTCTTGTCTTTCTTTCTTCTCCTTCTTAATTTCTTTCTTTAGGCCTCCTGACTCAGATGCTGTGCTGCTGGGGATTTAAAGACAGCACAGCTGTGGAAAAAAGTGGAGGCATGTTGCTTCTTGTCAAACTGAGCGAGCCACCTCGAATGTACTATGTGGTGTCGTGCGTGTGTGTCATAATCATATTGGATATCATTCATTATCAACTCGCTTCTTCCGGTCGTGGGCCAGAGAGCTTGCAAGGTGCAATGTGGAGTATCTCCAGTACATACATTGTACTCACACCAAGCTGAACTCCTCCTGACTTTAAGGTTTCTATTATGTTGGTAAAAAGTAATACATGACCAAAAAATAAAATAAAGCCTCCGGTGACACTTTGGGCAGCTGTGCAAGAGTGATTCACTAACCCACAGAATCATAAATTTTGCTCAATGTTATAATCAGATACGTTTTAATAGTTAACATATATGTATTAAGCACAACACCACTGCAGGTGAGTGCATCAATTGATACCTCATTACACCATGTAGCAAAAAAATAAAGCAAAGTTGTTCATTTTGACTCTGAGCCAATGTGTCGCTGTTTGCTCTTGAGATGAATAGAAGAAAACAGGAACCCTACACGTATTGAAGTATAAAAACATAGGGTATGCAGTAAAATTTCTTCCATCTCTTTTTAAAGGCATGATCAGGAGGAAAGTAATTCATCTGACATCCCTAATATAAAGTCAGGGAAACAGTATTCTTTCATAGTCACAGATATTTGATTGTAAGGGAAACATCTTTAAAACTGAATACATTGTAGACCTCTAGCCTACCTTCACATGGCCCATGGATATAAAGAGAATTGTTTTTTAAAGATATATGCTGAACGCATCAACATCATAGATCAACACAACAGACGACACATGTAGTTTCTATATTCTAGACACACACACATATACAAATACACAAACATAGAATAAGCGCATTACATTTTCAAAGAATGGGGTGAATGTTAATGTTATGATATTAAACTCATCATAGCAACGAAAAACATAGAGAGAAAAATCTGTCTGTCTGGGAGAGATTTTATCATATTTTTACTTTGTATCTGATAGAGATTCTAAGATTTGTAAGAAGGGGATTTCTTGAACGAAGCCTCCGTAGTCTCCACGGAACATATCCCCGATGATAAGATACAGACTGATCTTTCAGTCGATGAAAAACAGTACACTGACCAGTGACAGATATGATGGTCACAAAAACAGGTGCAGACAGATCATGAGACGACAATGTCAAAGGAAAAAAAAAGAAAATGTCTACACGACTACAGTACAGATCAATGACTGGTTTGTACTCGCTACAAAAATCATGGTAACAATTAGATCTAATGTAATGATAACCACTCTATCAACAGCATCTCAGATTCTAAAACTCATTCAACCTACCTTCCAAGCTCATTGAGGGTTGTATACGAATTGTGAAAGTTCCCATCTCTGTATCGCCTGGTAGTTCCCTCAGGAACTACGCGTGACCTATTCATGATTTGTACTTCTCGTAGCGGCATCAGAATATCAAATACTGGATGAATTGCAGAGCAGGCTAACTAAGTGATAGCGAAGCAAGCTATACACAGTTCAATTTTCATGAGAGATTTAGATCTAATAAAGAGCACGTTATTTTCGCCTCTGGCAAGTCATGCAAGCAAGTTGACACACACAACTGCTGTTGTCAAGAATGTTTCGATGAAGTTACACTACAGTTCTTTTTGTTTCAAACAAACGATCATGTCACAGCATTGTAACTAAAAATTCGGGCGCTGAACGGTAAGAACATTCACTCATTTTCTTCTTCAAGACCGGTAGAGATCTACGAGGCAGAGAGAAAAAGGGTCAGTCAAGACGTCGGGATCACGTAGTCACAGGAAAAAAAAAAAAAAAAAAAAAAAAACTTATCTCTCTCCCACACTAGTCTGGCACGCTGACGGTGCTATCTAAACTTGCCGGCACGGCACGTCGTTATCAACACGACTGAAGGTGGCTTCGGCGCTTCCACACTGCTGCACACGCCGGTGGCTCTGGCTTGGTTTCTCGGCAGTTCCGTCGTGACCGCACGATCACAGTTTCCTTCAGCAAGAAGACAAAAGATGATCCCTGGTAAACCTAACCGATGCCTCATCCACTGCATGCGGACACCCAATTCTCCAAAACGTGATTTTCCTCTCAATCCCGTCTTCTGCTCTTTTTTCGCGAGTATAATCCTGCTCTAGCACAGGCAAAACTTTCTTCAAAAGGTCCTCCTGCGTCCCGATATCCCCAGCAGCCGGCCCTGTGTCTGTAGATTTTCAGTTTTTGCAATTATTGCGCAAACGCGAGCCAATGGGATTTTCAGCAGTGGTGCAGTATGTTTGAACGTGCGTGTGTGGTCTGTGTACGTACTGTGTGTACTGTGTGTACGTACACACAATTTGCCGTTGAATTTCAAAATCGATTCCATCGATCGGTGCGTACCAAAGAGGTTCTATCTTATGGTGCGTACGTCGTACCGTCCGTACGCATACGCACTTCTCAATACACATGTGTGTTGGCGTGCGTCCCCGACAAAGATCGCTCATACTGCCCCCAACGTCATAATTATTATTCGAGAAACTTTCCCCCTCTTTTCTTGTTCTTTATCACTAATATCATCGCCATCATACTCATCATTCTTGTCTTTTCCTCCACCTTTCTACACTTGCTTCTCCCTCTTCTGCTTTCTGCAACTTCTTCACTTTTCAGTTTCTTATTTTCCTCCTTCTCAAATTTACATTATCTTATCATTCCTCTTTTTTTTCTTCTCCTATATCATCTCCGCTTCCTGTGGGTATTTCTATCTTCGTTTCCATTAATTTCTTTTCCATGCCATTCTGCTAAGATTATCATTTCTGGTTCCCGTCACAAAATTGCTCTTATTTCTTGAATTAGATAATGATTGTGTGACAGCCAAAAATGAAAGTCGGGCCACCAAATTTCAAAAAAGGGCAAATTTGGTGACCCACCACGGGCCACCAAACTTTTTTTGAAAAGTATGTCAATAAATTTGTAACTTTTTGCGCCGGAAATGTTGAGGTTTATTTATGAGTAGATATGTCCAGCTTCAAATTCATACTATAATAAAACTTAGATATTTGACTCATTAAAAAAAAGAACTTTTAAATTTTTCATTGTTTTTCTCTTTTTTTTTGGGGGGGGGGGGCACCAAATTTTTTTCCCGGGCCACCAAAAATTTGAAATTGATGATTTTGGTGGCCCCATCGGGCCACCAAAAAAAAAGTTAGTGTGGAGCCCTGCATATACTATGAGGAGCTCTGAGCAAAATTTGAGGAATTTAGGGGTACCCCCCCCCCACACACACACACACACCTTGCGAAAGACATTGAATATTAAGTATATTATGTGGACTGATTTTTATACATGAAGTGTATACACACAAACACACACACACACACACAAACAAACAAACAAACAAACAAACATAATAATACATAATATTTTATAAACATATTGTATTTTGGTACTTTTTTCCTTTTCTGTATGGAGACTTAAAGGGGCATTCCGGACGATTTTCATAATTTCACATCATGTAGTACATAAATCAACAGCTTCATGTATAGATTTGTAGAATTTATTGTGGTTCTTGAGCAGAGAAACAGTACTTTCAAAAACCTTAAACAAATTACACTGAACAAAGAAGATGACATAGGAGCCTCACATATCTCAGAAATGTAGCAGTGTCATTCCATTACAATACCGCATGCTTTCAAGCTCACCTGTGTGTAATCTATGCATGCCTTCTTCTTTTGAGCTGCTTCCTTGAGCCACATCTCATGCATTCTTATGGTGAGGCTGCCATGTCATCATCCTTGTTCATTGCAATTTGTTATAAACTTCGAAAACATTCTTATTTTTCATCCCAATCATCATAAATCCTGAAACTCTGTACCCAGTATAACTAATTTATATATGTTCAAATGTAAAAATTTGAAAATCATCCGGAGGTCTCCTTTAATTACGGTTCCAGGCAGGACATTAATATCTGCGACAGTTGCTCCCATGAAATATTTGCACGCTAAGCCAAACATAAATTCTACCCACAGACATAACCCTAACTCTAATCCTCACATCAAACAAACCCTAAAACAGTAACCCCAAGTTCTTGGAGAAATTATAGGAGCAACTGTCTGAGGTGCAAATGTCGTGTCACCTTTATCTACACGTACCACACCGAGAGCCGTTCATGATTGGTTAGAAGTTGGAGTGTAGTAGTGACGCTCACATAGATGGCGCTATACTACATCGGCATATGAAGAGCTTGCTTCCAAAAGGCGCTAAATCCAATTTTTATCGAACTCCATCTTTCGCATGATTCGAACAGATCTTTGTCATGTGCATATAAGGCACTAAAAATTTAATCAAAATTGTTTGAGGAATTATGAAAAAATCAAACATGAAATTCACGCTTTCAACCAAAAGGCGCTAAATCCATTTTTGCTTTCAACCAAAAGGCGCTATATCCAATTTCTCTATTCCGGTCTCTGATTGGTCAGAGCACGCCAGCTAGGGGTGCTCTGACCAATGAGAACATGCAACACGTACTATTACTTGCAGCGATACTGCACTACATAGTTCAATGGCAATTCTTCACGGTCATGGATCACTACCACTGTTGTCTGTAGTGCTGTACAGAACCATGGCTATTATCAGTCGAAAGTACATGACAGTTTCATAATGGATGAAAGACCCAAGACTGCCGGTGATCTAAAAAGTGGTACGAAAAGTGGAAAAATGAAACAGTTTTGAAGAAATGCAAGGCTAAGCAGTGGAAATACAGCTGTGAAAGGTGAGTTTACTTATCTGTACGACGCCCAGATTAAGTCAGTCCCATATGTGCATCTTGGTGTTGGGACCGAGATGGGCATCATACTCTACTTTGAACATGTTGAGCTGATTTATGAGCAACGTAGAATGTCAAATTTGGGTTTTATTACAAAATTTTATAATTAATCATTCAATGGGATCAATAATCTGCTGGGGAAAATTGTGAAATGGGCCCCACCATGCACCGGCACCACAAACAGGGCTCGTCGTGCATCAATGTAAATTAGACTACGTGTTGGCTACCCACCAGTTTGACCAGCTAAATGTTTACCTGTAAATTTACAAGGCTGTAGTGTAGAGCTCTAACGTTAGAGCTCTATTAAATGTTAGTACTATATAATATGTTTTAGTAAATTAAACCTTTTGATCTACGGGTTCTGCTTGACGATGCAATACCAAGCAAGGTAAATTTACTACTACTAGCAATGACTAGGGTCTAGAGTCTAGGCCTATACTAGTAGCTACTACCAGATATTATAGGGTGGACTTACAGCAACAGGGCTGCGTGTGTATTATTCACAGGGTAAATTTACCGGTTCTTTTTGGCGATGCAATACCAAGCAAGGTAAATTACCAGTAGGCCTGCTACTAACGTATAGGGTGGATTTACAGCAACAGCGCTGTGTGTGTATAAACAGGGTACTTTTCGGCGATGCAATGCCAAGCAAGGTAAATTACTACTAACGTTACTAACATAGGGTGGACTTACAGCAACAGGGCTGCGTGTGTATAAACAGGCGAGCCGCTGTGAACCAATTCTGACATGCAGTGGTGGGGCCTATTTAACAAGTATGCCGTTAGTTTAGCGTAGGGTTGTATACCTATGGTAAGAATAATCAAGGGTCGTGAGGAAGTCTTTCCAAGGATAGAATGAAGGGCAAAATCGTGAAATCGGCCCACAGCAGTGTGCTTGCACTCGTGCATTTAGCAATTAAGCAAGATTAGGTTAGGGTTTAAGGTTAGGTTAGGGTTGTACTTATAGTTAAATTGGCAGTTGAATTAGTCGAGGGACATTAGGGAGTCTTTCCAAGAATAAAATATTACTTAAGACCAGAGGAAAAAAAAAAACGGGAGAAAGGGAGGACTATGCTGTGGAAATCGGCCCCGCAGGCATCTGTATCAATTGCTCGTAAACACCGTTTGGTGTTGCCGCATTCACAAGTATTATACTGTGGAAGAAAGCCCCAACGCCGTGCTTATGTACCGATGAACGCCACACGGTGGGGCTGAATTCACGAGTATAAACAGGCGAGCCGCTGTACATTGTAGTATTAGTACCGACAGGCAGTGGTGGGGCCTACTTCACGAGTATGCCAAATGAAGTGTATTGCTACATTGTATGCAGTGGAAACTGGTCCTGTTGCTGTATCAATCATGCATATTAAAGTGTCGTTTGGTGGGGCCACATACCTCAGTATTAGCCCTGTATTGTGCAAGAAAGCACCATATTGAACACCACATGGTGGGGATGTAGTAGGTACGTAAGCTGCCGTATTATTTAGTACTGATGATAGAGAGACAATGGTGGGGTCCATTTCACAAGTATGTCACTAATTATCTGTTGAAGGAACTGTAATCAATGGAACTGTAATCAATAAATGAAGTTACCTTGACTCATTTTCTCAGTTAAGTTTTCTGTAGATCTACAGCGTGTAACTATTCAAGTCAGTCTATACAGTACTGCTTAATAATATGCTGTGTTGCAATGGTAATGACCTGGTTACCTACTTTTCTAACTGTTCGAATTGGTCTATGCAGCACGGGTGCATTGCCCTGGTAATGATAGAATTAGATAGAGCCTGTCTAATATTCACTGATGGATCTTATAATCCTGATATGATTGCATTAGTGGTTTTTTATGGTTGTATTAAACATTAAAAAATTATGTTAAAAAATCTGTAAATCAAACTAGTCTCTTTCTTTTTGGTCTTTTAGTAGAGTAAGTGTTGCTCCAAATCACTATGGCTGTCTAGAAGCTATTGAGAAATTTATCAAAATTGGAAGTTTGAGGTTGTGTTTGCTACTCGTGGACAGATATTCTAAGCCATAGGTATTAATTACTTTTGATTGAATTCTCTTATTCTTCTCTCAATTCAGGTTAATGGCAAATCATCCTTGGAAGTCATACAACCTACAGCATATCTGCAAGCAGCAAGTGTCACTGAGCTGGCAAGACACCCAACGACCTGCCCAACTCCTCGTCACGCCCAATACATATGTCCCCCCAGGAGCAAACCTCCCAAGGAGGGAGTGGGTGTCATTAAATCGGATTCGAACCCGAGTTGGGCGTTTCAACGCAGCCGTGCATCGGTGGGAGCTATGCCCGTCAGCAGCCTGCCAGTGTGGTGCACCAGAACAGACTGCTCAACACATCTTGAGTGAGTGCCCTGATCTCCGCCCTCCTGACAACATGGACCTGACACACCCTAATCCTGACACTGTAACTTGGCTACAACGTCTGAGGGACGTTATTTAGCTGCCGCTGCCTCATACGCAAGAAGAAGAAGAAGCGCACATCGATGACATTTACCATGCCTTATACCAGGAGGGTGACAGGATGCATTCATAGCAGTACATGAAAGGCCAAGATTTCTTAAGTAAATCAGAGGATTGCGAGAAATCACAGAGCTTATCGTTCATTTCTGAGCTCATGCGTACTGAACCAGACAACGGAACCATCACAGTGGTCTTAATCTCATTGAATGCTGAATCAAGCTTTCTTGAGTACGCCGGTAGGTGCAATACGTCGTACTTCGAGTGGCTGTGTGTTTTTGACATCATTGAACGTAAGCTGAGAGGAGGAGAAAACATCCCTGGAAAACAACATCAAGGTGATATGTGTGCATTGAGGCGGTGGACAGGAATTGGGTGAGGGGCTGACCTAGTGGCCCGTGCTTTGAATGACTTCCTTGATATTGAATACAGTGGACATCTCAGGCAATTAGGATAAAGCAACAGCAGTGGCCACCAATGATGAAGGGAACTCTGACTCGAGCTTATGGCAAGACATTATGATTCCTAGGGCAGGCACTTTAACTAGTTGAGATATTCTGCCATGGACTTGATGGTATGCATTTCATGCGGTAAACCTCCTGTTTTGGCTGTAAATGACTCAATTTTTACTTTTTAGAAATGAACATGGTAAAAAGACAAAAAAAGACATTGTGATTCACAGTACAGATGCATAGATGTAGGCCTTATTGCTGTTGACTTACCTATAAACAAATAGTTTTGTCCACAGATGTGCTTTCATGTGCATCTGTTGCCTTCTAAATAAGTACTACAGTTTTAGCAAATTTGAAATTTTTTTTTTAACAGATGTTTGGTTAGTCCAAATCAAAAAGCCTCCAGCAAAGCCTTGCGATGCTTTCAATAGTATTAATAGGTAAAGCATACAATGTGAGGGCTTATCATAGTGATTTGTTTTCATGTCTGTTGCAGTCAGATTTCTGCATGACAACCTTTATTTTATTTTCACCTGAAGTAAATACTATCAGTCAACATGATTTCACAATCTCTGCAAGTCCTCACTTTCCTTGAGTCACTGTACCTTCTGTATAGACTTCATGATATTCAGTGCAAAGTGTCATTAGGAGATCAAAGTATTTTATTTGTTGTTGTTGTTGCTGCTGCAGTTGTATTTTGCATGTGTGGAATGTATAATGAATAGGTGTACAGTATGCTGCTATTATGAGTAAAATTAAAAGCAGCATGTTGGGAAATATTTCACATTTTGATGTGTGTGTGTTTTGGTGCATTTGTGTGTGTATGTGTATGTGGGTGTGTGTTTGGGTGGGTGTGTGTGTGTGTGGGTGTGTGTGTGTGTGGGTATGTGTGGCTACTGTGATGTAAATTTATGCAGTTCTCTAGTATTTACCTGGATTGCACATTAATGACATTCCCTAATACCAATGTTATTGAACAACTCAAAAGTATTTCTTCCAAAAGGCGCTAAATCCACGATTTCTTCCAAAAGGCGCTAAATCCGAAAAAATCTGAAATATAAAAATTCATAAAAAATAAATGGTGTGTGCAGGATTTTTTTAATGTGCATTTTTATTACCTACTGTGATGGCTCTTCCACTAGGAGCATAGACCTAATGAATAAACAAGCTGTAATATGTGTAATTAAAAAACATCAATTTACTCGAAAGTAGCCGGAATGGATTTAGCGCCTTTTGGTTGCAAGCTCTTCATATACTCACAACTTTATACACGTGTACGTCGAAGCCATGTAATACATTATAGTTCCTTGCCAATCGGCATGAGCGCTCAGTTCTGTGTACTGTTTGTTTGTATTACAATGTATCTTTTTTCGCTTTTATCGAGAAAAAGCAAATATTCTAACCAAAATGATGCTGTCTTTATGGCTGATGGTCAAGCATAAGACTTTTCCTATACAGCATATCAAAAGTGCTGCAACTATATAGCAAAGGCAGGACTATCAAAATAATCAATTATTTTATATGATGGGTGATCGAGACAACCAGATCATTGGTTTATCATCAATCAAATTAATATCAATTCATTTACTGCCTCATTCTCTCTTTCAACACGTTTATGCGTTTGCAAATCTACACCCAGTGATATTTTGATGAAGTTTTAATGTCTACACAACACAATTATAATTATCAAATTTGATGAGAGCTAATTTGTTCTTCTATCGTTCTGAAGATATTCTGTGACGTGTTGTTGTTGTTGTTGTTGTTTTTTGCTAATCAAGACAAAATGAACAACGACTTTATTGTCACTATACTTCAGTTTTGTATACGCCGTTTGCTTTAATTAGATTTCAGATTTCCATCACACTAATGGAAAACATGAAGATTTGACAACACCAATCGTTTCTCTAAAGTGATTATCTTGTTGATAGGTTTTACCTTGTTTTTTTTTTTTTTTTTTTTTATCTTCAATAGCACGGTAATTCCAGACATTTGAAATGGTCTGAGTCCTCGAAAATATAGAATGCAGTCTTATACACAAAGCGATTAAAAAATACATGAGTTAAGTCAGGGAAATCAGGGAAATCGCTGATAGGAGTTGAAACTTGAATTTTCCATTTCATGTTTTCAAGAAACCAATGAAATTTGCATTTTTTTATTATGCAGAATAATTACAGTTCGACCTCGATTATCCGGCCTCCTTTTATCAGGAAATATCTATTATCCGGACGCGTTCACGCAGTGAAGGACTTTTTTTTTACCCAAAAATTGAGAAAAAAAACAAACAGTGACTTTAACATCTTTTCATGGATTTATTTCACTAATTTCATAAGATGTGCATGATAGGTTTCTCAATATCCAATGAGGTAAAACATGTATGATTTTCACATAAAGATATACTTTACTTTTGTGAAGAAGAGACTACAATTTTGCGCAGGCTATAGCATAGATTACACCATCGTTGCGGGGTAATCACAGTGCGTGGGAAGGGTTAACATTGTGTCTCCCATATTCGGCAAATTCGCTTGTCCTGATGAGTGCCGGTCCCGACATGGCCGGATACTCGAGGTCGAACTGTAGGCCTGTAGATGGTTACAGCTTCATCCGCACTAAGTTCTCACCTATTCACTCTGCTTTTGAATCAATTTGAGAAGGCTTCATGCGAAATAGTTGTAGTGTTGAATTGAATCAGCAATATGTTGTGCTCATTTTCCATCTGAGAAGTTACAGGATATTTCATAATTGATAACAATGACTTTCCAAAGGTTCCACCTATTCTTACCGGTGGAAGCGGAGGGTGGGGCGGGCCAGGGTACAGTTTGCACTTGACCCAACCACGAGCAATAGGGCGCCTACCCTTGACCCCCAGCCTCTCCCACACTTTAACAAAAGTGGAAAGAAGACAATAGTTCTACTCTACCACTCCTTCTAAGTGCATGATTACGATAACCACCTACACTTCAGGGGGCTGAGGCACCAGTCAATAGCCTGATAGCCACGTCCTGTGGATCCGGTACCACGATAGTATACGACGGCACTGATACGAGTCTATACAGCGCCATCAGCGTTGACTGATGGGAAACAATCATGCCGATAATGAAAGTCACTAAAAGACTGAGGCCTTCAGCTCTATGGAAACTCGAGTGGTGGCGAATGTTTGCCGAACGTAGCAAATTAAAATACGTTTCGTCAGGGTTCGTAAAACAGTTGAAATTAAATTCGCAAACAGTTTTCCTTGTCGTTAACACTTTTCCTTGTCACAAAGGAAATTTGAACAAAATACATTTTCACTCAAAATTCACCCCAATTTCCCTGTAAACTCGTCACTCGATTCTGTTCACTCCTTCAAGAGTGATCATTTTCACTCTTTGAGAATGAGTTGATAATGAGGGAGAATGATTCGCGGTGACACCATGTGTATGTAGTCCTTAACCGGATCGTTGTTTGGCAGTTCAGAGCCCGGTGAGAAAGAGGAGAACTGAAGAGGAAAGCGACATAATGGGGGTTGTATGGAGGGCAAAAAGTGAAGAGTGGGGGACAGTAATGGGCTAGAAGTTGAAGTTGCACTAGTGGAGACGGTAGAGAAAGCAACAGAGAGAGTGGTAAGGAAGAATAGAGTGAGAATCAAGTAAGATGTTCGACATCGTTAGAAGGAGAAATATGAAATAGAAGGGAAGAGGAAGAGGAAGGAGTTGAATGTTGGAAAATCATGGAGATAGGGGAGAGAAGTGAAGATTCATGAAACCAAGAGAAGAAAAACGAAGTCGGCGAACAATGCCATATAAAATAGTCCACATTGTCCACTTCAAGGTCTTCAAGGTTTATATCTATTTGAAGAGTTTGTTCGCACAAAAAACGATAAGTCCATTTTTGAAGAATTTGAAGTGCGGTCTCTGTCATAAATTACAAAATAATACCTTTTGAATGATACATCAGTCACTACATACAAAGGTACATTTTTTAAGTTATGGTCAAAAGAAGCAAAATTTTTCTTATTATTCTCTTTATTTTTCTTGACCTTTAATCGCAAATATCTCCATTTGGCAAATATGGACTTATCGGTTTTTTCGAAGAAACTCTTCATTTCTTTCTAGTGCCCTTCCGGGGTAAAAAAAGAAGGGGGGTCCAAAGTGGTGACACCTTATCCTTTGTATGGTGCAAAAAAAAAAAAAAAAAAGTGGCGGTGGGGGGGGGGGGGGGGGGGAGCCCCGCGCGAGCCTCCCCACTACCCCCCCCCGGGTGCCGGTTGCTAAATTATCTTTCCCACATAAGTTCCGGACCCCGTGAGAGAATGTATGAATATTCATTAGACCGTATGACATAATCATTAACAAGACGCTGTAAAAATGGAAAAAGAACGTCTGCTTGCAGCGATATCTCGTGTGGCAAATAGTGTACGTTCAGACTCATACACTAGAGGTCCCAGGTTCGAGTTCCACTTTTTGCTTCAAATCCCACTTTTTGCTTCTTTTTTTTTTAAATCAGCCGACAAACTAACAAACAAACCAAAATAAGGTACCGCATTTATTTCCTTTCTGTAGCAATTATGCGAGAATCCCTAGCATAGTGGTAGATTCTCAAGAGTCTAAAATCATGCCAGGTAAACCATAATTTTATTATGCCAACTGTCAACTTGGGTTGATTGGACTTGGATAGGGATTCCCCCGTTCCTTGTCGATCCCCTCAACCATGGACCCTACCACGTGGTTTTGTGGTAGGGTCCATGCCTCAACTTTTCATTTTCAAAATCATCGCCAAAATCTTCGCACTTGCGCTACTACTGCGCGGAGTACGGACACCTTCCTGCGATAAGAATGCGTGCGTGCGTGATCTCAGCACTCACAACATGCACATCGACCAAAGACATCGACTCATATGCATGCGTTGCATGAGTACGAGTAGAGAGGTCAAAAGTGGATCATTCGATCAGCTGAGAAAAGCGTGGTGACAGCGCACAGCCCGTCCCTCGAACTCGTCGCTCCAGAAATCGCCGCCTACGTACGTATACATACGCTACGTACACGACGCGACGGTGCGTGCGTGCACTGTACTGGTAGACATTTGTGTGCACAACGTGCAGAGGCTTGCGCTGTGAGTGACGTGCAAACGTACGCTTTTGCTGTTCAACTAGGCTGCTAAAAACGTAATCACACCGTGATAGGAGTAAACCTTATCGATCAACCGTCCAAATGTAAGTGTTTGAACATCCCCTCTTATTGTATATTATATCCATAAGCAAGTATTTGGTTCTACGTAGCGTGTTTTCTGGAATAGTGAGCAGTTTATTTCTCTCTTTGCTGCTGTGCTGTGGTGTGGTGGGTATTGGTCCTTCCTACTTCCCTAAGCCGCCAGCCCAGGGTTTGGCCTGGGCATGGCCATGGGCACCCACTTCGGAGCTCGTGGATGTTGTCTGCTAGCGCTAGCGAGCGAACTTTTATAGTGCACACCACTGATCAAATCTGATTGTTTTGCTCTCATCGCAGGGCGGGACGAAAACGTTATTAGATGTCTGTCAGTCATTTCTTTTTCTGCTGATGTCTTTTTAATGTTTGTCTCCACAGAGTGTTTGTATTATTCTTCATTCTGTTGTTATATCTTGTTGTACCGTTGCGTGTAACACAACAGAAGCCCGGCCCCTACTACATAGATTGTAGAAGGCTGTATGTTGACCTGAGCCTCATCGAGGCTCTTCACCTGATATCCAGTAGTACTGGGTAGTATGGTGACAGTCTAAAATTAGATGTCTATTTACATGCTGGAGAATGTTAGCTTACTAATCTAGTTAAATCTATATAGAAACATAAATGTAATTGAAAAACAAAACAAAACAGCAACTTCAGTGTGGATTAAAATATTTGGGAGTGGGGAGGGGGAGGGACATGTGACTAGTTTAGCCTGACTGCATGGTGTCTGACAAGTACCCATACACTTTTATTGGAATATCCCCTGACACACCTACAAAACTGTCGAAAATTTCTACATTCTACAACAAATTTTACTTTATACCTTTACATATCAATCCATAGCGAGCCCTCGCACTGTGTCCGTAGAGAAAATTGTCAATTTGTGCATTGTTTTCCTGAGCGCGCTGCTTAACTTGAGTGCACGGCCGACAGCGTGGCAACACGATAACCCTCCAGTGTCATTTTAGCCTTCACTAAGCAGTAAACCGTGTGGAGAAAAGTGGCCTACAGTATGCAAACAACGCAATACATCTTCATTTTCGACAGGTTGTAATTATATAGTGTATGTGTCAATATCGATAACACCAGTGGGAAGCTAAAAAGATTGAGATTAGATAATTTATATTAGGTCCGAGTTACTGTAAAAGTGAATATTTTCATGTGAATAATTTTTCGCGCTTGGCTGGTAAGATGAGTTTCGCGGGTTTTTAATTCCGCGGAATCAAAACATGAACTACTGTCCACATATAGTGAGCAAAAATATTCGCGTGCTTTTATTTTCACGCTGGTTTCTGATTGCGCAAAATGCGCAAAAATTTCCACTTTTTTAGTATTGTGTTATGACCCGATGTCATATGCCAGTGCAATAGGATTATTGCTCAATATATCACATAACCAGCCTCATGAAATAAGTTAAGACAGGAGTTTGAGGTCATCAGCAGGAGGTTTGTTTCTTGATTATTTTATCTTTTCCTTCCAAAGTTATGTAACATTGTGTACCTGCCACACGTGCACAAGCATACTGCAGCACAAGGCTGACGTCTCTTGTGGACATACACCTTATGTCTATGATGGTATGATTACATGTACATGTAGGGTGGCAAAAAGCTCCAGGTCTTTCTCTGCCTTATGGATTTACAGTATGCATTCTCTCATGATTTAATGTTTTTTTTTTGTGGTATAAAGGCAAACAATTTGTGACTTTTAATATGTATACATGTCTTTGTGATTGATTGTATAAACCTGAGCCTTTCAATTTTGTAAAATATACAAGATAACACTATGTGTGTCCCCACAAGGAATATGTGTTGAATGGGAATGTTTTGTGTCCAAAATGAATTGAATTGAATACGCTGTTAGCTTAATGATTCAAAACAGATTGTTGAGCAGTATAAGGGGTAGAGTTGTGGTTTTTTATATTCATTCACATTTGTTTATCAATGGTACCCTAACGTGGGAATATATTATGTTTTGCATATTTGTTTTGTATATTTGTATTTGAGTGAAATGTTTAATGAGTGGAATGGAAATGAGCCCCCCCCCCCCCCCAAAAGAAAAAGAAAAAGAAAAAGAAATACTGGAAGAAATAACAAAATACAACAAAACAGACTGATATGATGACGTGAAGTATATCAAAGACTTGTGGAGGGCCATTCAACAGGTCTGATCCTACAAATGTTCATTGTTAGCTTTTATATACTAGAAAGTTTAATATTTGCCCGTGTCATGCCCATCATTGTTTTGTCCAGTTTGTTTGTTGTTGTTTTTTCATTGTGGATAAGGATATGTGCCAGCAAGGCGTGGTCCTTGAATGAAAATGGAATCCATTGGATGTGATCTGTCAGACAGTAGGTTTGAAATTCCAGTCTGTATCATGATCCCCCTATATGACAATGTATGTGAAAATGTGGCAGATTATAGACCGGCACACATTGAATTTTCAATTTTTTAATCATTAGAATGGATGCCTGTCCATTGTAAGCAATGTACATGGTTGAAAAAATAAAAAATTTAGGCTTCCTGTATGTTATCTATTATTCATATTTTTCTAACTTTGTGTGTATGTGTGTGTGTGTGGGGGGGGGGGGGAGCTACAAAAGAAACTCCTACCCTTATCTGGACTACCAGCTTAACTAAGAGTCTATACCAGCATTTGTCTTTTATATCTCCACAAGAATTTACAGATGCCAGGACATCAATGCTTTTAATACTTCCTTTGCAAGTGTACCCACATAATGTTGGGCTACTTGCCATTTGGTAGACTGTCTATCCCCAGAAAAGGGTTTGAGGTTCTTTTCTTCTCAGAAGTTGCCTGAAATGAAAACATTTTCGTCTCGGAGGCTCATGCATTACTTAATAACTGTTTTTGCGCGGTGCTCTTGAGTCATCCCTAAAATCTGTCTCCATTTCCAGGTAAATAGACTGATATTCACTATTTTCGGTTTAGGAAAGTTTTGTAATATTATATACAAGGGCCTGCAAAGTGTTTCAAACAAAGATAACCTAACTGGTAGATATTAAACAAGGTATTTCAATTTGTGCGACAAACTGAGCGAGTTGACATTGCTGCTGTGTAATACAGCTTTTCTGTTGATGGGATAGATTATTTTTGTCAGTTCTTGCAACCTAATTACTTTTTTTTTTTTGCAATTGTGTGATGCCTTTTTCATTCACTGGATATTTCACATGAGTTTGTATACAGTATCAATGAATATCAAGTTAGAGTGTACAAGTAGACAAACTCTTTGTTGATATTACAAACAGGTTTCATGGTTTTCATATTGAGATTTGCACTCATTTGTAATTATTGTGTACAATTACAAGTAGAAGTGTAACCATCGATCATTTTGTAAATTTGTCCCGTCTGTGGTCCATTTGGGAGAATCTGCAGCTTTAGTCTCTGAGCAGTTGGGTATCTAATTACAAAAATCAAGTAAACTGGATTTAATCATCCCAAAGACTGCAGTCCTTCAGTGTCAGAGGAAAACGTACCATGTGATACTACCTTGCCACATAATGCAGAATGTATTAAAAACACATAGGACAAACACAACTTTGTCTACAGGGTAATGTTTCAGGAATAATTATTTTCTGGATGGAAAGCTCAGCTATAATGCCGAGTGTAATTCTCTTGGTAGGGATTGTGTCCTAGTGTTATGATTGTCGTACATGACAAGGTGCTTGAATCAGTATTTTTTTCTTCCAAAACCAAGTATTATGTCTTAAAGCTACAGGTGTACAGTACAGTGTATATACTAGCAATTACCATCCCTCTAAAGACCCCCACCCCCACCCCACCCCTCACACTCTGGAACATGCATAAGAACTCCCAATGATTTGAAGAAGACTGTGTATAAACGCTTGTTCCTCCATCTTGAAACTGTTTTCTTCTTATTTTTTACCGTTCTTGTTCTTCTTCACCATTTTCAGCTCTTGACACAAGACACCCCTAAGGAATAACACCCCGTCCAGGATGTCTGCCAAAGCGATCCGTGAGGCAGGAGGGAAGGCGCTCCTCAGCAAGCATCTCAAGTCTTCATCGGTGGCAGCGTTCCGTGGCGCCACGGTAACGGAAGACGTCAAGTGGGACGAGCTGACGACCGCCCATCCATGGCTTCTAACCGAGGTTTGTTGAGAAGGTTGCAAATTATTTGTTAGGATAGGACAGTGACTGTTGCGTGCTATCCCACTTCCAGCTTAAATGTGGTGGTTAGCAAACACACTTAGTCCTCCTGTTTGATTTGATTATAGAGAAAATACAGCTTAAAATTCTTGCTATCTATAGACTACAAATTATGTGTATTTCAAAATTTCATGAAGAGTAGTACTCATCATGATGATTTTCTATTGATAGTGGCTGTAAGAAGTTGGAAATTCAACTAGACCTTCCCCATTTATGTGTGTGTCAACAACTCTAAAGCACATGTGTGTTGAGTCTGCTTTCCGCAGGTCATATTCGCATCCTGTTGTTTTGTTTGAAATCCTGCTGCTTTCTCCATCTTGTTAACTTACAAGGATATGAATGCATCAAATTGATTGTAAATGGGAAAAGTTCTGCTCAAGACTACATACAAGGCTTCTTGTTGTCATGTCGTGAAGCCTCTGGAAATCATGATTACTGGTAAATTCTACATTCAGCTGATTTGTGCCTCCTCAAATGACAGAGTGTCATTTTCTTTTGTGATAGAGACAAATTTCCAGTCATGTTGCCTGAAGGTTGTCTCTTGGAGATGATGTAATGAAGCAAGGTCTGTGCGCGGTTTCAACAAATTGTAGTTATTTGTGTACACAGCTGCAGGTGTGTACTCCCTGATGTACAGGATACAATGTTTATTATTAAAAGCATGGCATTAGAAATATGGGGCATGGTGCTATCAAGACTTCACCAATCCTTGATGCGGTACACTAATAATTCAAACTTTTCTGCCAAATGATCATCGCAATTATCTTTGACAGCCTTTATCTTAGACACAGATACCGGTATATTCACATCAGCAGTAAGAGAGTTCAACACTATATGAACTCTGAGGGAACATTGTCTCAACTCTGTAAGTTCAATGTAAGAACATTTAATGTCAAAGCTTACAAGATCATTTAAACATTGAAATCTAATTGCAATTGACACAGGTTGTGCATACTTTCATGCAATAGAGATGCAAGCCTATGCGCTGAATCCCAACAAATGGTGGAGATAAGATGTGAAATCATCTTCTCTTTGTTTTATGGTCTTCCCTGAGGAGAACTATTTATAGTGTGAAAGCCAGCCTGCTCCTAACTGGAGCACTGAGCAGATGCATTCCTGTCATCCATCCCCCTCTACTTCCTGCCGAAAAAAGTGATCGTAAAAGATGCCTTTCTCCCACCTTCCCATCACTCCTCCTAACTTGATTAAATTTGAGAAAGGTTGCTCAAAAAAAGGAGGAAAAAGAGGGAGCAGGCAGTACGGCAAGATTAAAATCCATCATCGGCTGAAATGGCAGGTGCTTAAAGATGCAGCATGGTCATGAAGACTTAATCACATTTAATATTAGAACAAAGTTTGTATTTTTACAAAGCACACATCTCATCTATAGGACAGGCTTTTACATGGAAATGATCATATATGATTATGTTATTACAGTATTAAAATGATAGACTTTTACAGTGAGTACAAAGTGAATTTCACAGTACTGTACTGTACTGTGTACATTGTATAAGCTGCTAATTTCGCAGATTTTGTGAATCACAGTTGGACGGCCAATCTAACAACACTCAAAAATGTCAACATGCGCTAGGGTAATAGCGCATTTACAAAAGCCTCGGTGTCAATTCGCAAAAACAACATCTCACGAAAATGTCTGTCACATCCTCATTCTAGGAAATAACAGCTTACACAGTAGCAAATATAGTGTAGATTACAGCATGACTGATGGAATTATAATTTTGTAAAATACTATCTGAAACAAATATTAGCATTGTAGATTTAAAGAAAAATAAGTTTCTCAAATTTGGTTTTACGTATGATGGCAGTGTGTATTATATTAGAAGCGTATTCCAGAGTTGTGGGCCCGTGTGAAAGGAAGCGTGCAATGGTTCCCTTGTCTTATTAAAGTGTGTCTTGATTTGAGGTGGCTGTAAGGTCTGCTGGTGTGTGAGAAACGTAGATAGGATGGATGATGATGGAGAGTACCCCGTGGGACCGGAATAAATCCCGGGCGACATCGTCGTCCGACAGTCAAGGTGCGGGATCCAATTAGGGAGGATGAGCTGCGATGCTTCAGGATCCAGCCAAGTCAGGGTGATGAGCACTCGATGCTTTCTCTGATCTCTTCCTCTTCCATCTATCTTGCCTTCTATTTTACCCCCTTCATCTTTCTTTTCTCTTTCCTCCCCTCCCCCCCCCACCCCCATTTCCTGTCACCTTCTCTGTCCTCCTTCCTTCTCTTTCTTCGTTTATTTTCATTCATTCTATCTCTCCATCTTCTCTCTTTCTCACCTACCCTATCACCTTTTCTCATTCCCTTCTCTCTTTTATGTCATTGTATATTTTCTCTCTCTTTTCTCCCCTCTCCTTCCCTTCATACCTTTCCCTGTCACCTTCCCCCTCCTTCAGTTTCTCATGTTTTTTTCCTCCCCCTGTCATCCTTTCTTTCTTCCTTTAATACTGTTTGTCTGTTTTCTTTCTTTATGTTCTCTCTCTCCTTTTTCTCCTCTCTCATTTTCTCCTTTTCTACCCCTGTCACTTTCTCTCTTTTTCTTCCATTTCAGTCTCTCTCTTCTTTCGATAGATCTCCTCTGTACCTCTCACGCCGTGGGAGGGGGGGGGGGAGTGGGTTGGTGGATATGTTTACATCTCGACTTTGTGGTAATCACAGTTGCTTTTTTTTTTTTTTTTTTTTATAGCACTTGGCAAATCATGTTTAGCATAAAATATGAGCTCTCTCCCATCATTTAGAGTTATATTGACGAAAGAAATGGGAAATTTCTTATCTTTATAGCATTCTACAGTATCTTTTGGCCATTTATGAACCAATTTTCTTCAAACAAACATCACCTGTGTTTGAAATTCATAATTTCACATCAAAATATGCATAGCTATTTTGATTCCAGCCGACAAATATCTAAAATGCCACCCCCCAACTTCTGTACACCTGTTTTAATGTTGTATGACGCTATCATAATTCGTTGCTAATCTGAATGCACACACGCATTAGTGCATAACAGCCATGCACATACAGCAATGCAAACATTCTGGCAATGTTGTCGTAGGCAACATTCTCAACTCGATTGCCGTCGTCTGAATTGAACTGAGCAGGCATGCATAATTTGCATGTTAGATGTTCAACAGTCCACTGCAACATGGCTGTACATGCCATCAGCAGTCCATTTAAACAGTGGATCACTTGCATGTTGGGAAATATCGTATTCCCATGGAAGAGCAAATTTTGTTGGGCCGTGCCTCTCTTTCTTCTCATCCTTACAAAATGCAAATACTGCCCTGGATATTCCCACTGGATGCAGCACTATTTGCCAATACTGTTTGTCTCGGATAGTGTTTCACATGCTGCTCTCTAAACCATTCTTGCCTCAGGATGTAAATTTATAGTCTCCTATGTAGAAGTTAGAATCCAGTATTCTAGACTTGAATGCTGATAGGGTGCATGCTTGTGCACCGTGCTTGTTATATTTAGATACCTGGTACCAAAGTTTATCCTGAGGCAACACAGTCTTTATTGGTGGGGAAGATGGGAAGTGGAATTTGCCTAATGCTATATCAAGTATAATATATTGTAAGAACAGATGGAGTAAATGTGATCATGCTTCACAATTCTAACAAAGAGATGCCAGATAAGATGGTTTTAAAGATGAAATTCTGAAAAGGCAGATCTTTTGCTTTAAATAAAATGATGTATATATATCTCAACAGAATTGGAGGTTTCTTACCTATCATCTGGAGTAAATGATGGAAAATAAAAACCACCTAGATTTGTAGGAATAAAGGATGATGGTCTTGGAAATTTATACAATGTATACTCTAGCAACTCTTTATTGTGTGTAGAAGAGGGAGAGGGGGAGGACTTAAAACTCAAACAACTACTGTGAAAAAAATTGCTGGATTAAACTAGAGCATTTAATATTAGTATACAATGAACAACTATGAACTATAAATTGGGGCAAAAAACAGCTTGAAACAGAAAAAGTATGCTTGTGTAGATGAACGTAATGCTACAATTTTGTACATGTATGATACTTTTTATAATGCATTAAAATTTCTAATGCATAAAGAAAATGTACCTTATTCCACAACCTATCCCCCCCCCCAAAAAAAAAACCCACATAAAACAACCAAAACAAAAACCCTGATCAGCCAAGTTGGCCCAAAATGCACATATTTTGTAGGCTTATTGGAAATCAGTCTTGTGCAACTTTCTTGTGGCTTTTGTGATGTAGGGCCACAATGTTATTGCAATGTGCATCAGGAGCAGATTTGATTGAACCAAGTGAATGTGAAACCCTTAAAAAAAAAAAAAAACAGAATAAGAAAGATGGGATAAGACTATACAAAAATGTGAGTCAAGAAAATTTAATAATCTGCTCACAGAATATACTCTTGCCGGGCTGCTGAATGTCAAAGGATGTTGTGTGCCGCTCATTTTGGCAGGAGCACTCAGTTTATTTGAGGAACACTGAGTAGCAATGATCGCGGGCAAGGTTCCTAGATTCAGAGTAACAAATAGTGACGAGTGGCGATGCAACGAGTGCGTGCGTGGGTATGCGGAGGGAAGATTTCGGGTTCCCTAACGGGTATTGATAAATTCAATTCCCTGGGAGGTTGCGGCATGCACGGGCGGCGGCGCTGGAGCGTCGTGGCAATCTCGTTTGCAGAAAACCTAATTGATTCTGCGGAGCACCATCTGACATTTTGGGATGTTTACAGAGCGCGCATGATACGAGGGCGACGTTGGTACACCGTATAGGATGTCACCCAGGTGATTTAAGCTGAGTGCTCACTCTTCAGAATTTAAGTGGCTGGCAGGTTGCAGTGTGAATATCATTAACAAAAAATTCTAATTTTGCATACCTGCATTTATCTCAGCAGGGAGCAAGTGGAATTTTAATATAATATACAGCTACACTCTATGCATTCAAATCCATAGAGAGCAAGTGAAGTCTATTGAACAATTAAAATGCATTGAGTAAAAGTAAGAAAATTCCTATAGATTTTCTTGTATACAGAGTACAGAATGTGTATTGTGTGCTTGAATGTATAAATTACTTTACACATGAGATTGATTTTGCTATTATTTTTGTGTGATGGTGATTGCACTGTGAAACTATTGAAACTAAGAACACAATACAACAGGTGGCATTAATTTGCATATTTATTTATGTACTGACACCTACACTATTTGAAAAGTCATTGTAAATTGACAATCTATGAAACAATATCTAGTGTGAGTGACAACAATCCACATTCATCTTGTATTCAGTTACAGGTTTCACTGAAGAATTTTGATGCATCATTCACCCGATGTCATCAAAATAATTTTGTTTTGATATCATCAAATCTTGATCGGCAGGTGAAGACATTTCATGCAAAGAATTCAAACTGTAACTTTTTTTAAAAACCATGTGAGTCATGCAGTATGATGAAAACTGTACAGGTTTGTTTCAATCAGAGAAAGTAGACACTCCCCATGTACACTGAATTCTGCAGAAATCATACTGTTCTGTAGATGGTGTACACAGGGTACCTGATGCACATATTATCTGTACAACGATACCAGTATGCCTATCTGTACCAGTACCTTTAGATGTACATCAGTCTCGTAGTTGTGGGATGAAAAGGGACACACGTGCTGGTAAAAATTGTACCCACCATTCAGCATAATACACTTCCTGTCAATTCTGAAAAGCTGAATGAACCGCCGGATTTCTGCTGGTACTCAGCTTTCCCTCACACCAAAATTAGGCAATGAAGTTATGGGTATGTACTGATCTGAGTTGAAGAAAAGGCCTGGTACTGCTACAGTGTTGATATGAGGTCACAAGATGACTTTCACATTTTTAGTAGGGAAAAAGAAATCTACAGGTATTCTTAATCTACCGCGTGTTAGCACATCCTTTTTCTATCATGGCAGCTTGACTTTTGAAACTTTCTACAGTACCTTAGTGTTGGCACATCCTTTTTCTACCAATGCAAACTGGGAGTGTAATGCTGGCATCTGTTGGGATTGTCACCCACTCTGCACCCGTGCTACTTACCATGGTACCCCTTTTAGACACCTGTGAATGCAGATGATGTAATTTGAGTGGATTAAGATTATCCACATTTCTGTTGCATGCTTTACTATCATCCGGATGATGAGCCAAAGAATAATAAAGACCTCTTTGATACAAACACTTTTCAAGATGAGTTTGGATAAGTCCAGTCAAAAGACTGCTTTATTTCCCTCATACATACAGCGTACTGTGCACCCCTTGGGTTTCTAAGCGTGTATGTCGCCTTGCATCCACGCACACTACAAGATGTATAGATTACGATCACACACTAGAGTATTGCTCAAAACATAAGGTTCATTCTAAAATGGGTGCTTACGATAGAAGTGCAGATTTTTTGTCAAGGACTATTGTGAATGTAATAATTTCTTGGTCTTATCCATGTAATTTAGATGCCAATAACTGAACCTGAGATACCTGATTGAATAATATAGGAGATAGATTGAAAAAAGGAAACGACTGTATGTTGTATACATGCGTACTAACAAAACTGACACATCAAGTGTGTTTTATGATCTCCTTATCTGCGTTATGGTAATGCATGCTGTAAAAAAGCACTACTACGTGCGTGTACATACATTTGTACTGTATATAATTTTGCACTGTTTTTACTTTTATAAATTTTGAATTTCAAGATTTGACCAATATTTGTGAAATTCATAGCCCGTGAACATATTGACCCCAACACTGATGTGTTGTATTGATCATATCCAAATTGAGAAAATTTTTATCACTTTTTTTTTTCTCTTGAAAAGTAATGATTTCTGTCAGCGTGGTTCAAGATTGCAAATTCAATCAGTCACAAAATTGCCCTCCAGTGTCTGTTGTCTCAATTTTATGAAATATGCTCATGACAGACACGGCACATACAGTGCATTATGAGTGTAAAAAGACAGCTGTCGTATACAAGGAAAGAACTCAGTCCAATTTGAAAGTGGATTTAATCTACCTTTACTCTAACTTGTCATTTGTACAGGACTGTAAATCTTACAAAAATGTAGGCCTGTACGTGTTTCCTCTGAAACGTCAGAAAGTGAAAATGAAGCCAGCCAGTTGACCACTTCCATGTTCAACCATTCTTTCAACTTCAAAAAAAGGCAAAAAATAAGTACTCAGGGTATTCCCAAACAGAGTCTGGTATTCAGAGGAAATTACCAGCCTGCTATAGTTTGAATCATATTGTTTAATTTTTAAGAGAAACTCGCCAGAAATTATGTTTAATTCAAAATGGGCGACTTCTGCAGCAGTACTTGTGTACACTTTTTTTTACATGTATGTTGTTTACTGTGTGGAAGAGAGGTAAGAAGCATAGTGACTCTGGATAAAAATCTCACTGAAAACTGTGTGTGCTTTTTTTGTGGGACTTGATTACTTTTCAATCAAAAAATACACAGTAAAATAGATTCCAAAAATAGAATATCTTTAAGCAGCTGAACTGAGTTATCACATCAATGTCTAAACTGGAGTAGGGAAGAGCTTTTACCATTTCACGAGTACAACATTTACACTCAGCGTTTTGAAATGTGACTTCAAGTACTACATTGTATATTCCAGGCATGAAATTTTCACAAATTGCCACTGACATTCAATGCATAATTGTAGACAAGAACTTTTGCATGCATTTTAATTTTGCCAATCTTTGCTCTCATATTTTGTGAAATTAAATAGAATGCATACGAACATTCCTTGTTTTACAGTAGTGAATATAATTTGTGTTTGCTGTAAAACATTTTTTTTTTTGGCAATGTTTTTAGTTAACAAATTGTTAATTTCAATATAACACACAAATTAAGTATGGCTCTAGGTAGACATGAACAAGTACAGGAATGTTAATAGTGTAGACAGTTTGAATACTAATGGCATCTAAAGAATCTGCATCATTACTTCTGGTTGGAAAGCATGAAAAAACAAAGCAAAGCATGATAGTTTTTAACATGATCATGGGAATGATTACAGTGGCTGAAAGCAAATTAAAATTGGATCTAGCTAAAGTGCTAGTAATAGAAAGGGAATGGCGGCTTCATACTGCCTAACGAGGGAGGGTAAGCCGCCCTACTCGCACATAAATTAAGCTAAAAAATCAATCAATTCATGGGAATACAGACCCAGATGGCAGCAGTGTGTGTAATATTACAGTGATAATTCATGTAGCCTATGGGAGTATGTTAGTCCAGACTGTCACGTGTACATAATCAATGTATTGAGCTGATACAGTACATGCATTCTGCTCTACTTGTACCATGTACAGCGTCGAGGTGGAATGATTATATTGCGTTAGATTTCATAAAACCCTCGTCTGTTCATTCTGATTGATCTGTCAGGATGATTTAATCCATTTTGTGTTGAGCCGCCAAGTAGGACCTAACCATAGCTGGCACATACACTGTATGAAATATGCTGCACACTTATGATTGTCTGCTAGATCCTGACACAGATGCAAATGTCAAGATATATTCCATATCAATATGTTTTTGTTTCTGAATTCATAATCTCCAGTAATTTGATTTGAATCTAGAAACCATACACTCTGTAAACTTGTTTCTTGATTTGCTTTTTTATTCCTTTTTTCCTCCTCATTCTTTTCTCTCCAGGACATACTGTGTGCATATAATTGACAAGGTTCCTTAGTTAGGGGCCCATTGTATGCTTTGATATAAAGTACATTATTGTGCCAGTTATCTTTAGTCAGAATTGAGTAAAACATTGAAAATAGAAAATAATAATTATGTCAGGTCCTTCTTGGGTATGAAAAGAGTTAATACTATAAAAATTTTGTTTGTTCTTTATCATGTTTGATTTGTTTGTGATATTGCTTGATCTTGGCTCCGTTTTATCAAAAGATATAATTGATTTTAAATTTCCTTAACGCACAGGCTGCCATAGACTTAGGATGGAAATCAACTATATAATAAATTATAACTCTTCATAAAACAGGGCCCAGATCTTAGTATCCCCTAGGGGTGAATTATTGTTCAATAGAGCCCCATGTATTTATTTTTCCACAACAACAACAACAACACTCACAACAAATTTTGTTTTTGTAATTTTGAAAAAAAAGTAAACCTTTGTCATTATTGGTTTTTATATTTTGTCTCCACTAGCGTCTCGTTGTGAAACCCGACCAGCTCATCAAGCGCAGAGGCAAACTTGGCCTGATTAAGGTCAACGCAGATCTCGCTGGGGTCAAAGAGTGGCTGTCAACACGACTCGGACACGACATTGAGGTGAGATGCTTGATGAAAAGTCGCTCTTCAAATTTGACTTTTTTATTTTGTAGCGCAGAAATTGTCCGTGGTTCAGATACAAAAAGTCATCCTTTTCTCACTTTTCCCCTCTCTCTCTCTCTCTTCTTTTCTCTTTTTCTCTCCATCTCTCTATCCTCCTCTATTTCTCTTTCTGTCTTGCTCTATTTTTTTGAAGTGGGGGATAAGTGTGGGAGCAAAAGGGAAGTACTGCATGTTTGTGTGTGTCTGTGTGAGTTTCAGCAAAGGACTTCTCAGCTCTTCAACGGTGGGTAGCCTGACACAAAAAGCTTTGCAGATTCGGCTAATGAGATAAAAGATTTGACTGATGAAAACTGTCATATTGAGACACATGATGGCAAGGATGTCAAATCTAATATTGCATTTGGATAATCACCGTCAAATTGCAATTACTCTTTTCTCCTTTTTTTTGTGTGTCTAAATTGCACTTTCTTTGCTCATCAAAGAATGGTGCTTCTGCATAATACTGGCATGGGTAACTCAAATGTAAGAAGCAGTCATGGTGATGTTTCCCCTTGATTGTATGAACATACTGAATAAATTGTGGGATTTGAAATGCTGATAATTTGTAGATTCGATGCTTGCTGCAATATGAAATTAAAGTTTTGCATACTTTTGTGATGCATGATTTCTTGTGTAAGGAGCAAAAAAAAAAAATAATCTTTTGGTTTTAGGCTAGCATTTAGTATTTGCAATCATTCTCATTCTATTTGAATGAAGTGCATGTATTGCCAGCCTTGAACTGTATTTACACCATCTGCTCCTAATATATTCGGCTTCATCCCATACCAGCATATAATGATATTAAAGCTCACTGATAAACAGCTTCTTGCAATCCTACCAATGTACGTGTACATAAAAGCACACAACCACTGATATTGAATTTGACAGTGAATGCCAAACCAATTATCATGTTTTCACCCGAATCAGAGTTAAAAAGGTACCATGACAGTCACAGTTATGATGGTGGGGCACATCTGCATTGAGAGTAAACAACAAAACGGCACTACCTTAATATGTAAACATTTTTCATAGGTTTTTTTTATACTTACAGGCAAGTCCTCCATACATTTTAGTACTGGATATTGTTTGTTTGTTTGTTTGTTTGTTTGTTTTTTCATATCATGGCCAGCTAAAGTATTCATTATATATTCTGGTTGATAATGTCCATTCATTGTGTTGTTTATATCAAAATGATAAAGAAAACTTTTTTTTTTCATCATCTTTTGTCACTGGGAAAAAATGTAAAATACATGTAGAACAAAAATAAACAGTCACATAATTCATACAAGAATCAACAAAATCTCAGATATTTCTTGATGTCTGGATTCAATGACAGAGTATACAAATATCCTTGATTTGGGAATAATCTTTACCTATTTATGTACACACTTAGTAGCACACAACTGTTTTTTATCAGTGGCCAAGTCAGTAAAATAATATTAGGTTATATAATAAGAATAAAATTATAATTGAAATTGGAAAGGTGTATGTATGGAAGGGCAATAACCTTTGAAACACAATACAGTCTTTTTCTCAGGAGGTTGATCATTCATTTCTGTACCACCAGGTTGGAGCAGCCACCGGCAAGCTCAAGAACTTTCTCATCGAACCGTTTGTCGCACACAAGCCCGAAGACGAGTTCTACGTCTGCATCTACTGCCAGCGAGCCAACGATGTCATTCTCTTCCACCACGAGGGCGGTGTTGACATCGGAGATGTCGACGCTAAGGTACAGAACATGTCGCATATTGTCACACTTTATCCACAAGAGCAATGGAAAAGGAATATTCATGCATTTGTCATCATGCACCAACAGAAAAATCCAGGATGTGAAGGAGTTATACTGTGTTGTGTATTCCAATAGTGAGAGTACATTGCTTGTAAGGACATCCTAGTTTAGAATAGAGGTGTGGATTTCATGAAATTATGAATCACAGCGATACATGTAAGTGTCGTTTCCAAATTTATGCTGATTTGGAAGAATGGTTCACCATAAAACCATAACCCTTGTTGTATGCATTTCAGTCAAGAGTTTGCTATGAAAGAAATCTCATAGATTGACAGCTACTATGAAAAGCCCCCAAGATTGTTTGAACTATAGGGGCAGGGCACATTAATTTTTTTTTTTTTTATGGCAGCTTGTTAAAATTTAAGGAAACTATTAGCACTTATGCAGAGATGCCAACCTTTGGAAGCACAAATCCGGACTCAGCAGCTCCAAAATCCGTATTTTTCCACCAGAATCCGTAATTTCCCCATCTCATCCTTTTTGCTATTTTGAATTAAACTCGTCGACTTATGAGGCCTACAGGCTCTAAACAAAACATTACGACACATGCCGAAGTATCGAGCTGGACACCAGCACGATAAAGAATCCAAACTACGCAATGTTCAGCGTTGATTGCTTGCTTTCTCGCAATGCATACATGTGTACAAGTGCATGTATGTACCTCCAGAAACTTGCTTGGCTGGTTATGGAAGCTTCCACTATCTAGCAGGGGAGGGGGAACGCTTTCATCTTCTCCAGAAAGCTTCTGTGTGAGCGAATGCAAAACTCTCATCGGTGTTTCCGACTATTGTTTACTATAAAATATAATCATGCGTTGTTTTCAGGCTTTTTCATTTTACTGGATTTTAAACATCAGTATTTTCCGAAGTATTCCAATTTCTTTTACCCTAACTGGAATCGGAAACTCTGCTATAACGATGATCGCAAAAATGCCGCGCTGTGTGTGGTTGCGCCAATGTGCAAACACGTGGTATCTCTTTCAAGTTTAAAGGAAAGACCCATATGTGCTCCTGCCTAAGAGGTTACTGCAAGTTCGATGGATCGAATACGCCATAGCTGAGCTGAATGGCTTGTTTACGGTAAACATGGAGTTTACATTCGATACGAAAAAGTCATTACGTCTTTCACGAGGAAAAACATACAAAACAAACAAAAACACCTACGAACGAATGTTGACAGCCAAAACTTTGAAAAGTAATAAGCAGGTATGATGAGCGTGAACTGAAATTAATTGTCATGATGAATAACCAGGTGATGACTCAATCTCATTGGACCTAATCGTAGTGAATTTGTCTGGGCATACGAGACCTTTTAAGTATTTCTGTGGTTGCATTTTCAATTGACTGATTAATCGATCCTTTTTTATTGTTCAGGGAACATAAGATATTCGATTAAGTACACTATATTCGACTGTTTGATGTTTCCTACTATGCGCCAAAAGAAAGGCTATAGAATCACGATATCTTTGCAATGATTCCTTTACTTTAACTAATGAGCTGGTTCTTCGATCGATATTTCCAGGATATTTACACGCTGTTTATTCCAGTGCGCGCATTCTTTCGTCTGGCACGCACTTGGGTGTGGCACCTGCTTTTGTGGAAATTTCCACAAGGGAGAGGGGTGGGGTGTCAAGTTTCTTCGAGCCGAAGAGACTGCATGTAAAGCAATCTCTTCGCTCTAATTTATTGTAATTCGTGCTTTCCCCTTATTCTTTGCTGATATTGAACATTTAGATTTAACTTTACAAGGTTGATAGATCGTGGATCTTTTTGTTGTGAGGTGTATGTAATTTCTGTTTTTATCATTCTTTGGAGGGGAAAGAAGAGTAAGAGGGAAAGAAGAATAAGAGGGAAAGTGAAATAAAACGAACGGCACATACGCTCAGCATTCACAGTAAGACGTCTTTTTGTACCAGCATAGTTTTCATCATCACTATCAGACATCACTCGGTTCATTTTAGCCTTTTCCTATTAACATTAAGAAACACGCATAGTCCCTCGAGATAAACACCGAGGAAAATAAATAAGAATAACAAATACAAAGTATCAACACCTCCCAACAACACAAATATTTAGAAAAGACAACACACGTCGCTTCGATTCGAAAAAGTATTGCAGGAAAGCGGAGAAATCGCCGTTACGAAAATAACAGTGCGAGACACTTGACAGAATTACGTTTAAATATTCAAAAGCATAAAGGGAACGGATAAAGTGATATAAAATTGAAGGAATCGTACCAAACGAGGTGTGAGAAACAACAGAAATAGAACGATAAGTTTTGTAGTTAGATTAGGCCCTAGCAAAAGTTTGCAGCACCGAAAGCTACGCGAAAATTAAATCTAATACACATTGGAAATTCGGTATTACGACGAGATCCTCGAGATCGTCAATAAACGATACAAAATAAGGGAAATTAATTCATTTTGACCTGAAAATAGTTAGTTATAAGTATTCTGTTATATGAGATCTCCTTTTATAGGCCTAGAAATACATCGAGTTTCCACGATATTCGGGAAAGAAAGTTCGAACGCTTTTCACCTGCACATACTGCTGTGCACATCATCAATAGACAATACACGAACAGAAACTCACCTCTTCCTTGCAGAAAAATGATGAAATAACGTTACAAAAAACACACACAACACTCTAAAATCATTTCGTACTTGGGAGGCAAGGGAAAAACGGAAGAAGTAGAGAAAAAGAAGCAGACATTGCACAACGAAGCGCTTCTACCCCGACTCAAAACGAAATAGGGTACTGTCTAAAGTGGCAGCTGGCTACAGTGTGTAGCTAAGCTACCATACTCACGCTCCCCAGCCGGCCGGCCACACATGGGGATACCACGGCGATCCATGTAAACATCCAGGGTCCGTAGGAGATAGGGATTCACGCGCGCGAAGTTCCGTTCGGTGTACACAGTACGCAAGCAGCGAATTGCGTGTGCGCACACTTTTCTATAATGGAAGCTACGAACACACACACGTCGAGTACACAGACACAGACACACACAAATGCGGGCAACCAGGCAACGCGGGCCGGCTGGAGAATGAAACATGTACAGTGTGTAGTCTGCTAGTATCGTCAGGGCTCGCTGCGCCGGGGCCGCTCGCGCTTCCGGCCCGGGGGCGTTCCGGGGAGAGACGGGGAAGCCTACCGCATGGATGTAGCGCTTGCTGCATAGGCGATAGGGCATTATCGGAATTTCCAAAAACCGTAATTTTTAGGCGACATTCCGTACTCCCGTAATCGTGATCATTTCCCGTAACAATTACGGGAAATCCGTAATAGTTGGCATCTCTGCTTATGCCATATGCCCTTGTGCACCTTACCTTTGCTCTCACCAAACAATAGTTATGATTGCATTTTGCTCAACAAAGTATGAATGTTTTCTCATTTTTGTGCTTACACTGGGTGATGTATGAGACATATCTTTGCTCACCAAACAAGAGTAATATCTAATGTACACACATCAATTGATAAACCCTCACTGTAACAAACAATCATCACATCTTACATTCACGTGTTATCGGACCACGTTTTGTGGCAACATCCTGATCCTTGTCCAAGGGTGCGTGATGGCATCATAATTACTGAGAAGAATTAATGAATTTCATTTTCTTCCCAAACCATAGATTTGTAAAATCTTACATTCCTTATAGTCCCTTTTATATGAGGATAACAGCTTCGTATAATATTTAGTTATATCTATTTTCCATTGCATTTATTTCAAGTATAGGCGTTCAATGTAGCTTCATAAAAATGTAATTTGATGACTGCCTTTAATTTTGTGTGAGTGTGTGTGTGTGTGTGTGTTTAGGTATCTTATCGTTGTTAAAATTGCATGTGATGTCTGTAAGATTGCATTCTTAGGTCAATTCTCCGTGTGATATTTGTGAATGAAAAAAAAAAAATGTTTTTAAGCAAAGTGACTGAACCTGTTGAAGACTAGTCCCAAGTATACTTAAGGCAGGTGTCTATTGGGGAAATGTGTGTCATAATCAGCACGTACTCAAAGGGTTAATATCTTGGTGTATCATCAATCCCCAGGCCGTTAAGATGGAGATTGGTCTCCAGGAGGAGGTTACCATTGACGGCATCAAGACGGCCCTCCTGTCCAAGGTATCAGATGCCAAGAAGCAGTAAGTTGCCAATTTGAATATCAATTTTTGATTGAACAGAGTGGATAAATTCTATATATTTTTCCCCTTTTTTCCTGACATGTCAATTAAAGATGATGTAAACCTATGGAGATTAGTGTGCCTCCTAACCTAAAGCCCCTACTTGTAGCTAACATTTGCAGAAGACTGGTGGAAAAAACAGCTTTTAGTGCTTCAAAATACTTTTAAAACATGAGTTCGGGATAAAAATAACCAGTATGAGAATTTTAATCTGTATAATCAATATTAAATATTGTTTAATATGCAAAATAAAAACAATAGTTTTTATTAAAATAGTTTCTAGAATAAATCGTCTACAGTCATGGTTTCTTGTGAAAATTTGTGATATCTTCTTGTATTTGTGGCTTTATTGCAATTTTTTTTCATGTGGTAGGAAGTTTTGTGATAGAGTCTACGCCCGAACTATATATGCATCAAATGTGATAATTAAAACATTGTTTCAATCACTGTTCCCGATGGTAAACAGTGGCTTTAAATTTGTTGGCCCATGGTCATTTGCTGACAAGTATTCACTGCTTCTGTAGTATCACATTTGAAAACACACTATCATTCCAACTATGGGCCTACATATTTTTTTAAGAGCAATTGTCCTCAGATGGCTGTTGGACGGAGCAACCTTTGACCTTGTCTGTGTGCCTGCTATAGTCACACCATAGGACTGGACATGTGACTTGGTACCTGGGGTGGCTCCTTGCTTCAGACTGTAAACAATACAAACTCCCTGTGTAAATTTGCTTTTTTAAGCAACGTGATATGCATGAAATTACTGCCCTCCCCCCCCCCCCCCCCAAGAAAAAAAATGAAAAGAAAAGGACAGAAAAAATGCCTACATGGGAGACTGAATGGCCACAAGGAATGATTTATTGTTTTCTTCTTTTTTTTTATAACTGAAATGATGTGGATAATGGTGTTTTTAGATTTATTTTAGCAACTTCAACTTGAGCAACTTGTCATGTCAGAATGGATAATGTGTGCCAATAGTTTGAAATGTCAAATTCTGATCTTTTTCAAGATTTTAATTGGATGCTCATATAAATCTATTCTGGTTTTCCCTGTAAAATTTCAAGTGATTATGGCCAGGAGACTGTTGATCCTTAGTTTTAAACCACAACACCCAAATGATGAACCCCTGTGTGCATACGGTAGCATGTACTGCATGTGACAATGTTGTGTGTGTAGGGATGAATGTGTGGATGTGAGTGTGCTAATGTAATGCCAAAGTGTGTTAAGTCTATACAGTGTAGAGCTACATTGGGTGACACAGTTCACCCAGCAGCATGGCTAGTGCCAGAGAGAGGGCACACTTCATAGTCGCTGTCATATTGACTCAGCCTAATCGGCCACTTAACTATGCAGGTGTGCATTAGTGTGGTCAATATGTGAGCATATGATGTCTCTTAACCCCCCCCCCCCCCCTCCCCATATATGATAGATGCTAATTAATCCTACTGCTGTTGCTGTGACTACCGGTATTTTAAAAGACAAGCCAGAATCCTTTACACTGTAGTTGAAAATGCGCTTACATGTAATTGTTTCTTTCATTTTCATTTGACGATGATAATGCATGGACACTGTATGTCATTCATTGCTGAATGTAGTAACCTAGTCAGTAATGATAGATACAGTATATTGCATTAATGACCTTACATTTTTATACATGGTGTCAGTCCATGACATCTAGTCCAAATATATGCTCACCTTTTTATATAAAAAAAGAATACGTTATGCAAAGGTGGCACTGTCCTATGTAAAAATCTACTAGTCTGCTCTGTCTGTAAATACCCATAAAATTTCTTATGCCTGTTTAAAAGAATAATCGTGCGACTTACAGTCAGAATTTTTCATGGAAGAGTAGAGAACAGTAGTCAGTCTGCTGCAAGAAAAGAAAAATTTCAACTCACATGATGCATTGTCCTGAAAAAAAAAATTGGTTTTTTATTGTTTCATTCGATTCATTATGTCCTTCAAACAAAACCTAATCACTGTACAGTAACAACTGTAGTCACAAGTACAGAATTGTACACAGTCCCATCAGATTACTGAAAGCACATGAACATTAAAAAGATATTTGAAGGTATGTACAATATTCAAGGAATACAGTCAAACTGAACGGATAGTTTGAGCTGAAATGTGAGATGCTTTGCCTGTACACATGGCCATCTTGGGATAAAATTCAACAGAGTTAGGACAGGTCCATTTCGTTCCTGTTATCCTGAATAACTGTCCATAATAGTCATGCCCCATTCGTATTCCTCTTTTCTGTTCCATGTGGACATGCCCGTTATGGGCTCAGGACTAAGAGCAAATATGAAAATCAAATATTGACACGGTTTCTGTTCTCATTCGTGTGTCTCTCTTCGATCATGGATGGCACTGCTGAGTGTGCGGAAATTATTGAGACATCCAACGTTCAGTTTGTTCGTGTTGGATCGTCACAATGTTATCATGTTATAAGCTTTGAAATGTTCCTATTGTCAGACAATCTGTGTGCAAACACTGAGCTATTACAGGGTGCAGTGTGTCCTCAGTCATGAACCTTCAGTTAGTTCTTTGATATTTAAATCTTTACATCATATCAAAGGAATGTCTTGAATTCTCTTATTCCAAGATGTATATAATTTAAAGAAAGATTGTTTTCATTTATAGAGATCTTTGTCACTGATATGTGGGGAGGTGGAAAAGCATCTTATCAGTATTTATTATTATTATCGTTATTGTTGTTGTAATTATTATTATTATTATTATTGTTATTTATTCATTCATTTTTTAAGGAGTGGAAGCAGTCTCTAGATTTATTGTGTTAGTCTCAAACTTCCTTCATCACAGAACTTTATTTATGTTTAACTTGTATTCAAATCCTGAGTGTAATAGATAATTGTGAGCCTTATGGGAAGAGTATGCTGAACATTAATTGTATTGTTGAGACACACAACTTATAGTACATGTATCTACAGTAAAGGACAAGGGTGTCGTACAGGCAAAATGTTCTTTCTGGTGACAGAATTTATGGCTCATTGGCAGTATGTTCAAATGCTGTTCATGAAATACAATGTATCTGTGAATGTCATTTTGTCATTCAGGATGGTTGCTGAATTCATCAAGGACCTGTATCAACAGTTCTGTGACCTCTACTTCACATACCTGGAGATAAACCCACTGGGTGAGTTGTGCCCTCATCATCTTGCAGTTGGACTCAAGTAGACAATGACATACAGATGTATTTTGTGCCATATGTAATATATATAATATACCCATCAAACTTAGAATCCAAAGTTCTAAAAATTTTCAGTTAGAATATGAAGAGTTTGATTGCAAAACAATGATAACTCCCTTCTTGTTAATTAGACATGTTTGCTATTAAGGCTAAAAAATAATTGAAGAAAGTAATAAGAAAATATGTGATATATATATTTAGTTATAAGAACATCCCTTGTTATGTTTTACATTGTAAGTGAAGTATCACTGAAAAGGTTTTGTTAGGTCCATCTGATGATAGTCTTTTTAAAATATTTGAAAAGGGAGCTTAACCCATTGGGCAAACTCTTCATTTACTGTTCCGTCACAAACATAACACTGATGGTCTAGTCAAGCATTTATAAGATTCTTAGAATCAACTTTTGTCATTACCTGAAATAATACCAATGCCATTGTCATTGTTCAGTGCCTTTTTTTAAGGGGGGGGGGGGGGAGGGGTAAGAATACTAAAGGGGATGACTGCAAATTATATAAAGTTTTGTGAGTTTGTGCCCTGCATCATTTATGTCTAACTTCTCGTGCTGTTGGTAGTATACCAAGTGTGTACCAAAACCTTTTGACTCCTTGTAGAAATCTCACAAACTGTTTGAAACTGGCTCATAAAGAAGATTATCTCTCCTTCTCTGTCCAATGATGTCTCCGTTTCTGCCACTTAGTTGTGACGGACAAAGTGTATGTACTGGATCTGGCCGCCAAGATCGATGCGACAGCAGAGTACCTGTGCAAAGTGCAGTGGGGCGACCTGGAGTTCCCGCCTCCATTTGGGCGTGAGGCTTTCCCAGAGGTAACATGGAACGATTTCACAGTGCAGAAATTTAAAGGGAACCTCCACTCAAAGTTGTTAGAGTTGATTGTTGTCTGAGGAGTATGTTCAAACAAACAGAATATTTAAGGTTTTATTCAAATTATAAAGACAATAGAAAATCAATGGCATTTTAAGTTTAATCACATTGACAAAAAAAAGAAAAGAAGTGATATCTTACACCTTGAGTGATGTAAGAATGGAAGACCATGAAAGAAAACTGTCTAGTAAAAATTGTTTTTCCTTGGACAAAGAATATTCAATGAAATACTAATTTTTTGGCAAATGTACACTTTTAGAGTGAATACTTTCTGTTTGATGAGTTCGGTTATTTCCATTTCTTGAAGCTTTTTTTCAAGCTGTCTTGATTGAACCATGAATCTTGAACCTCCTTTTGTTTTATAGAGATGAAGTGGTAATCAACGCATCCTTTCCAGCATAATGTTGAGATTACTGATAACTTTCTTTAGTCATGTCATGGTTCTATGTAGTCATCTGAAAAAAAAAAAATGGTGTGTTTAAGACTGCAATATCTGGCATATTTCTGTATTTGCCATTGTCACTGACCCACAGGAAGCATACATAGCTGACCTGGATGCAAAGGATGCAAAGAGTGGGGCATCTCTCAAACTGACCATCCTGAACCCCAAGGGTCGAATCTGGACTATGGTGGCCGGAGGTGGAGCTTCAGTCATTTACAGGTGAGAGCAAGAAAAGGCAAAAGTGAGAAAAGGAAAAGAGACACACAGACAGGCAGACAGACAAGAGTAAAAGACCAAGACAACAACAACAACAACAACACAAAGCAAACAAACAAACAAGCACACAAATTTGAAAACCTCTTCTAACTCCAGGTTTGTTTGTGATTGTGATGATATGTTAATTGATATTAATAAACAATACAAGCAGAGTGTCCAGCATTGTCTAGTAATAAGCAGTGTAATTATTTTCCATGAATGGACAATACTATTGCTTATATAAAGTTTATTTTTCCATCCTGCATACGTAGCTAAATACATGTTCTGTGGAAGATTTTTATATGACACATAGTAGAGCGTGTGGGACCGAAGTAGCATAGTGTGTTCATTACTGATTTTTTTTTTTTTTTTTTGACACCCAAAAAATCTTCCCAGAGACTGATGAATTATGGATAAGACCACATGAGAATGAAAAGAAGGTGAAGCATTGGGCCTCTGGTCTAACTTCATCTTGTCACTCCCATGAATTTTCTTGAACAGCTCAGGTGGTAGGTAGGTAGGTGGTAGTAGCATAAGGTGACTGGATCAAATCCGAGGCTGCGACTATCTTTTTACCAGGTCTATCATGATACAGGTTAAACATTCACTCTTGCTTGTAATATAGAGATTCTTTGTAGCACAAAGGGACATCCAGGACTCACATTTCTTAGAGATCTATAAGAAATTTTAGTTCTAGTCCTTTGTGTTTGTGTCTATAGATACAAACATACGCTGAACATAGATGTGAACAAACACTAGTGATGTTAGAGCGAAGGAGTTCACTAACTCAATTGTATCCCTATCCCTTCTTTTCAATTAATTTCTTCCTCCCCTTCCCCCTTTCCCCACCCCCATCCTCCAAACCTCCAGTGATACCATCTGTGATCTGGGCGGAGCGTCTGAGCTGGCCAACTATGGTGAATACTCCGGCGCCCCCAGCGAGGGTCAGACGTACGAGTATGCCAAGACGGTCCTCAGCTTAATGACCAGGGAGCAGCATCCGGACGGCAAAGTTCTCATCATTGGCGGCGGCATCGCCAACTTTACCAACGTGGCTGCCACCTTCAAGGTGAGTTCCAGGAAGGTCGAAGTTCATCTGGGGGAATGGGGAACATGCCTTTGCAGATGTTACAGTATTTTCCTCTGGACAATGCAAGATATATCAAAAGGGAATGTAATGAACACCAGTGGATAAGACAATGTGCTGTCAATACAAGGTCTGTGGTTCAATTCCCCTTGCTGTTGCAGTTGTACCCCTAGGCAATTAAGGCACGTCATCATCATTGCATAGTCCTTCAGAGGGAACTTCAAGCTATCTGTCCTTTGGTACTTGCTTACAAGCTTTCATTTTTTACTCAGCAGCCACATGAAGCAGATTATGATACTGGTGAAATTATATTACAATTCCTTGCATGTGAAATATAGTCGCTGGGGCGACAAGACCTTGTATCTACAAAATGTCAAATGTTCAGGAGAGCAAAAAAACATGGCAGCCAAAGCACTATATCAAATGGGATAGGCTTTCCTTTGACATGCCATGGTGGTTTCATTTTTGGGGTAAGACAGCTAGGATTTGGACAGGACCTCACTTAATTGATTATCTTAAAATTAATCCAAAAAAGTCAATTTCACCAAAATTTCAGATACAAGGTCTTGTCACCCCAGCGACGATATGCAGTGTATTCAGCACCTGTAAACTGCAGCAAAGATGTCATTTAAAGAAGATATAAAATAAGTTGCATTTGTCAATTTGCATTTCAGGGAATTGTGCGAGCCCTGAAGCAGTTCAAGGAGAAGCTGATTGAATACAAAGTGTCCATCTACGTCAGACGAGGGGGACCCAACTATCAGGAGGGCCTGCGGGTCATGAGGGAGCTTGGTGCGTATAGTGATTCAGATTCCCCCCAAAAGGGCATCAAGAAATACACACCAATATTTTTCAGCTTTCCATTTCAGTCACTCATGTTGATCAATTCAGTGTGTTTTGTGAGTGGCTTAATCTCCTCCTCCTCCTCCTATCTTTCTCTTGCTTTTCCTCTGTATATCTATTCTTTTGTCTGCTTGCTCTGTGTCTTATGTACCTCTCTCTTCCCCTTTTCTTCCTCTCTTCCCACTTTCTCTCTCTCTCTTTCTCCATCTATCTATCATCTGTTAGTCTATTTTATCTATCTGTATATCTATTCATCTTTTTATGTATCTTTATATTTCTCTATCTATCTATCCATCTATCTACATCTGTCTATCTATCTACTGATGTATCCATCTATCTATCTATCTTTACATCAATCTATCCATCTATCAATCTATCTGTCAATCCATTTAATGGAGGAATGGTTGCGTCTTCCAAACTTATCACCGAAACAGGATATTTATGATATTTTTGTGCACAAACAGGTGTTACAAGTATGGGTTGAGTTGCAGTTGTGATGGATGTTACTGTGTGGTGAAAACATGTGGAACTTCAAAATTCTGAAATTTATTCATCTGACTTAAACTTTGTTTATCTGAATCAATTCCAGTGTGGTGTGGCATTACACCTTTAAGAAAAGTGAAATTATTTAAAGGGTGTGTACAGTTCTGGTCGAGGTGAGGATTTAGCTTTTGCGAGATATTCAGAAACTGCTCTATGAGATGTCAAAGAGCATGTAATTCTAAGTGGTATCAAAAGTTTATTTGATGAAAATCGGTTTTGAAATGGCTGAGATATCCAAAAACAAGGTGAAACAAAGAGATCCTAATAAAAGGTGTGGCCTGTCGCCTTTTATTATTATCACGTTTTTGGATATCTCAGCCATTTGAAAACCAGTTTTCATCAAATAAACGTTGAATCCTTCTTAAAATTACATGCTCTTTCATATTTCATAAGAGGTTTCTCATTATCTCACTTAGGAATGTTCAAAACATGAATCCCCACCTCAAGCTGTACTGTACAGTCCCTTTAACTCTTCTCTGTCTGCTGCCCTCGTCCTTGTCCTGTTGTCCATGCAGGTGGCAACCTTGGCGTGCCCATGTACGTGTTCGGAACGGAGACCCACATGACGGCCATTGTCGGCATGGCGCTGGGCAAGAGGAACATCCCCGAGACTCCGCCCACCGACTCCACCACTGCCAGCTTCCTGCTGTCCGGGAGTGCGGTAAGATTAACCTTTGCAAGTACATTGTGCCCCTTCCCCAGCACCACTCAATGATTTTCATTTCAACGTTACATCAAATTGTGTCACGGCAAAAAGAATGCTGTGTGGCTAATGCAGTAAGATGATGTTCCCAGACAGGTTTTCACTTCATCCTTTTACATTTATTATTCTCTACCCTGCTAATTGTCTCGGTTGATAAAGTTTGAATGTTTTCTCGGTGCGCAACCATGCAGTGATGAACCATGCAGTGCCGAAGACTTTGCATTGAGCTGACCAGTTTACATTAAAGTGATGCGGTAGGAAACGGGAGACTCGAGTATGGTAATGGCAGAAAAAAAAAATGCATGTTGCTGCACTTAAATCAAAAGAAAAAGGAGGAAAACCGTAACACCCACTTACACATGCACATTTATTTGTTGAGAAGTATTACAGGTTACACTTCTTCCTGCTGTTGTCAGGGCACTTAAGTTTTTGTTTCATTCCAGCTGTCAAAAAATAAACTGCCTCTGCTGGTTATATGGTTTGCATAATGACTGCATGCTATTTCACAAAAGGAAAAAAAAAAGAGGACTAAGCATTGTTGAATCCTTGGGATCATCCACAAACCGGGCGTGCTTCTGCACTGCACTTTGCAACGCTCACTGTTTGTTGTGTGTGCTGAAAATCAGTGCATTATAATCATGATTTTAAAAAAAATGAAATATACAAACCAAGTTATAAGCCTTCTTACCCCAACTTCCCTCCAACTTAAAAAAAAAAGGGTAATTGAAAGATGAAATGTGGATAATGCTGCAATTTATTATGACTCACAATGCCCTTGTGGAGTGTATAAGAAGTGAATTAGGATCCGAGTGAATGATGTGAAGCAATGCGAGGGTGCTGTTAACTCATCTGTGTCCTCAAGAAAACTCTGGACTTTGAGCAGTTTTTGTGAATCTATTTCTGTAGAGGTGATGGGGTGATCTTCACACTGACAAGTCAAACCAATTGCCAAATTGTGGTTGATCACATTTGCTGTGCTATGTCATATCAATATAAAACTTACTAAAAGAATGACAAGCTTTAGATATGTATTGCATTGTAATGAGAATTCATAAGTTGTGAGCTTTTTGTGCTGCAATTGATGCTGCCCAAATATATATTTTTATGTCCTCATTCTGAAATATTTGGCTTTAATGCACAAGGAAAAAAACCCCAAAACCCATATACTTGTTGTAAGTTTATCATGCATTATGAAACAATTTCTTAGCATTGCAAAACATGCAGTGTGGCATCTGCACCATGCACTTGCATTTCATGTTTGGTTTGATGCGTATACATTAAGTTGTGCACAATCACAACGCATTGACAATAAATATACCTTTGGACTAACTATGAAATTGATATCACTGTAATATCTATTAGTTCATTGCCAAGGATATCAGCATTAATATTGATCACTTCCTTTTGAAATGAAACTATATCATACACAGGTACTCCCAGAGGTAAGATTGAAGGATAGTGTCAGATTCAACCCACAGTGGGTTTTTTTTTTGTTTACCACCTGTGTCCTCATATTTATATCTAAGCACATTCTATTTTCGATAATGTTATACACCATCACCTGTGTAAAATTATAAACACATTATTTTTGACATTCGACATCACACATGACCACAGAACAGAGTCTGATATACTACACAGCATGCGGGTACAAGGGACACGATGCACCAGGTTTTCTCGAAAGTGGACTATCAAACCAATGCATGTTACAGATTCAAGACTGATGGAAACTAGTGTATAGATGATGCAGATATTTCATGCGAAGCCATTTCTTTATCAAGGCCTGGAAACTTACTGGGCCTTGATGCCTAAAAGTTGAGATGTAAGCAAAGGTGATTCCAGGAGCTGAGATATTTTCCGAAAGCAGGTGAATCAAAAGGGTGGATACCAGCTCCTTTTGGATTCTTCATTGAATTTTAATCACTGAGGAAATCAGTTGAATAGCTAATTATAAGGTTCTCCTGAAAAGATGTCATCATAATGTTCATCATACCTGTGAATGATGTTCGTCAAATGGCCTGCGATCGGAGCAAGCTGCTCAAATTTGTGGATTGGAGGGGGGGGGGGGTAGGAGGGTTGTCTTTAAACAGAAATTAAAACTCCAAGGTATTGTATGGTCGTAAACGTGGCTAGGCACTGATGAACTGCACTCCTATACCCCGAGTGCTCAGAAACTGGAAAAGGGGATTAGCATTCAAAAACAAAAGTTAGTCGGAAAACATAGAATATAGTACTTATCTCTATGTAGTTGATAGTCTGAATGGATGGATATTTGTCAAGTTTGATTTAGTCCACTTTCCAGACTTCCAGCCGGTGGTTTCATTTGCATTCAGTATTTTCAACAGTGTCTGACACTTGATGGTATCGATACGTTCACATATTATTCATGTTCATACACACAATTTTTATGAAGTTACAGGGTTGTGTGGAGAATGATAATGTTAGTGTCTGTTTTTCTTTCATTTTTCTCTCCTGTTTTGCCACTTTTTAAGTATATGGACACAATATCCCTCGTACGTCACAGCAACAACTGGGGCTATGATAATTTGATTTAGGGATGTAGAGAAGATGAATTTTATTCTCCAGTTTCTCTCACTTGGCAACCATTGGTGTCTTGAGTAGAGATAGTTACACTTAATGGAAATATTACATGAATCATGGTAAACATAAAACATGACCACAAATATTGGAAGCTTGTGTATCAAAATAAGTTTTCCTCTCCCTCTTTCATATAAAGCTAACTTGGTGGTGCTGCAGGATTTTTGGAAATTTTTGGACATTTTCTAATGATGCCACTTCAATTTCTCCTCAGATTTCATTGTAGATGTATGAAAGAGTAGTTATTGTGTTTGCTGTCTGTTCCAATGCTGCAAATTCTTTTCAGCTTAACACTACCATAGGACAAGATGAAATGTGTGAGCACCTTTTTCAATTTCTGTGCCACATGTTATCTATCACCTGGTTTAAAATTTGTAGATAACTCTTGAAATTCCCATATTGTTTGTTCTCTTTTCTATTTTGGCAACATTTGTAAAATTGAAATACTGGCAATTCCAGCCTCACCAAAGAGGAAGAATCATACCAGCACCTAGAAGCTGGATGTATGAGAAATGCTGATTGAAATTAATTTGATGCCATGTTTTCGTGGGAATCCTGAGGTTTGTGATGTCAGGTGGCTATTCATGCATTCAAGGATAGTTAACCAGGATAAGAAAGGTGGTTTTAACACAAGCATTAAAAGGAAAACAATGCAATGTTGAAAACGTATCTATAAGGAGCAATAGAGGCTCGGTGAAATCACATGTTTGCCAAAAAAACAAGCAAACAAATAAACGAAAAAAAAAAAAAAAAACCTTAGCTGAGCATTATTTGGGTACAATATATAAACCATGATCCTGGAATGGTAGCCCATCTTATATGAATAAAAAACATAGCCAAGTTATGATCAAGAATGAAAGATATCATTTGCTGGAATATAGATCAAGAAGAAGAGGGACTGAATCTTACAGCTTCATTTTACTTGTCTGGTTATTGCAGATTTTAACAAATGATAATATTAGCCTTCATAAAAAAAAAACAAAAAAAAAACACAGAAATGTACTTTCTCATTTTTATGAATTTTCCCCTCCCACTTTATTGTTATGAGTTGAAAAAAAATGTACTTTCCATATACAAAAAATTGCCTTTCTCTCATGCATTTCAAGTAAACATTTACATTTATAATGTGAATCAGGGTATATACACTGTCAGTTCTAAGCCAGGTATTGTACAATTTGTCTGATCTTGCTAGTCCCCGTGCATGATTTCTTCGCCCCCACCCACTCTGCTATTTAGCTGCCTGACAGAAGTACATACTGATAAACTTGAAATGTGTGTGTGTGTGTGTGTGTGTGTGTGTGTGTGTGTGTGTGTGTGTGTGTGTGTGTGTGTTTGTGCTGGAAAAGTTTTCAGAGTAGTGATGATCAAACATTGGTATCCCCATTCAAAGTCTGTTGTCTCCCCCCCCCTCCCCTCGACAGTTTTTACCCAAACCAGGAGACAATCAAGGTGTAAGTACTGCACACACTTAATGGTGATGAACCTACTGACTCTACTTCCATTACTTTCTCTTCAAATTACACAACACTTAAAAATGAAACCCTCTGTTTCTCGTGAGATTTCTCCGCCATCTGCAATTAGCTTGAAAATTTCTACTAGTCTCACACCCTCTTTTTTCTGCAGTAGATAGTATGAGGTGGCTGTAGAATGTCAAATATTTCAGGGTTGTTTCAAAATTGTCTATATATATATATTTTTTTATATTGCAAGTTTAATGGTGTTTGCAAAATTACTGACATATCCAAAAAGAAAAAAAAAATATTACCTGCATGTGTTACATCAGGGCTTGACACTCACTTTTTATTTTGGTGACCCAACAATGAAATGTGGTGGCCACCAAAACATATCTTTTTCAGAAGGTGGTGGCCCCTGGCCGCAGGGCCACGCCACCAGGCCACTGCTAATGTTGGGCCCTTATTACATGAATGCAGTACATATTGTTTTCAAGGTGCAATGTCATGAATTTTGCACATTGAGAACAGATAATGCTTATTTCTCATTCCTTCAGTGTGAGATTGTTAAAGTCAAGGCACTCAGTAAATTGTGTTACAAGCCATAACTTTCTGAAATGTCCTGAAATATATGGCGTTTACAGTATCTTTGTAGAAAATGGCATGGCTCTGGAAAAAAAAGAAGAAGAAGAAGAAGCAAATATCAAGGATGAACTTCTTTGCACCACCACCACCACCACCAAAAAAAAAAAAAAAAAAAAGAAAGCAAAAAAAAAAAATAAAGACCAAGTATTTATTACAAAAACTTTTTCAGTAAAAGGAAGAAAGGAAGAAAATACATTCTTTTGCAACTCACTTTCATAAAACATTTAATGTTACATCAGAATTTTCTAAGTGACTGTAATTGGAGATTGAGTGTACATCTTCTTGTGTTTTCTTTAATTAATCTAATTTAGGGATTTGTACACATAGTGGCCTTTATCAGGCATTAGATTTTGTGAGGATGTCATTTTTGACACCTTGGCTGGGTGAATTTCTGACTTCAGGCACTACACTGTATGCATTCTTATCACCAATTTACACCCGTGGTGTTTGTTTTTGCAGACAAAATCAGGGATAATGCCTCCCCATAGTTACCCAACTTTTTGCAATTTCTGAAAGTGTGAAGGAGGAAGGTTGAATTCAGAGCCATGTCATATGCATAGCGATACCCTATCCTACCTACACATTTCGTATCTCTTGACCCTGTATAGTAGTAGCGCGCTAGTTGTAGACACCTCGTGTCACTTTGCCGTGTCTTAACGTTCTCTTCCTCTATTTTCTTTTAAGATACATGTTGCATCTCTCTGTGTCTTTACTAGTCTTGTTCTTCAGCCTTTTGAGACTTGTCTGTGGTTTGCTTGCCCGTATCTCCATCCTTGCTGCCACATGTTCTTCCATTGCTTTCTTGTCTGTCTAAGTGCTGTTGAAGCATCTCAAAATACACTAAAAAATCACTCAAAATATTCTTTCAATCGCTTTATTTGCATCTTGTGCAATGTATAGCATGTATGATGCATACACATGTTCAGTATACCACCGAATCACTTTTAACATTTGATTAAAGAAAGCCCTGTATACACCTTATGTGTTGTATATATTTGCATACACTTTATTACATCAGTCATGACAATCACATGACTTTTGCTGTGATAGTATACCCATCATGCACCTCAGTTTCTGTGTAAGTGGGAACTAAGCCATGACACTAAATTTGGAATAGTCTGACAAACTGACTTGGACTTGTTTCATACTTACAGAAGGGTGGCTGTTGTTGACTAGCACCAGACTAAAATGTGCATTATTTGTTTTATCAATCGATAATGGTTTTCCTCCTCATTTCAAGAAGGAAGAAAAACAACCTGCAAATCACACATTGGAATACAAGTATATCACAATCACTATCATTCAGTACCATACGTATGATACCTATATGTGCCACATTATCAACTGTGGTGAGTGCAATATACTTTCACAACTGTTATCACCAGTTTTAGCACCTTTTGCATTATTTATCATTACTATTTTATCATACAATCCATTATATTTCATATTACTGTTTTCTATTATTACTATTTTATCATATATAAAACATGAAATATATATTTATGATTATATGTAGTTACTCTTTGAACCATTTACACTGCACACATCCTGCTCCTTGATTCTGCATCCATTGCAATACTTCATGAAGTCATACCCATCAGTCTATGTTTGTGTATGTATTATGACATGGTAAATGGAACAAAATGCAGCACCATTTTTTTTTTTTCCACTGGTATGTTTTTTCCATTTGTCACATCCTACTGTGCGAAACTGTCACTCTTGCACAGTGACAAATTGTGCTGGTATGCAGACACTCGTGAAAGATGATATGTCTGGCATATTGCATGCCATTTTCAGCATCTTGCTGATATTCTTCTGTCAATTGTGGAGAAAGATGTTTCTATTATTTCATGAGAACTTGTGACAACATTCAACTGGAAACACTGCTATGCACCTTAAGCTGAATACATCATTTTGAAGCTACACTTTGTATGTCTTATATGTATCCATATTTGCAATATGATTTTTATTTGAAAATATGTCTCATGTAGGAGCATGTACATTTTTTGGTGCTTTTTTTCTAATAGTTTTACCATCATAAAAGGAATTTTTATTTCTGCAGGTGTACATATCTGTTCCGCACTTAAAAAATAGAGAAAGGAAGGAATTTGACCAAAGGAAAAACTGCATTTGAAGAAGAACATGGAAAGCGGTCTTTATTAAATAAATACATAGATTTGCAGTTGTCATACTTGTTATAAAATCATAAATAGAATGGCTGTTGTTATCATTATTGTACATAACTATAAGTGTCATATTGAAGATGATGATGATGATGAATGTAATAATTCTGTTATTATCAGTAATATTATTGTCACCATTGCATGAAGGGGTGATGATGAAAGTTCTATAAATGTCATATGTTATTTTGAGAAGGGAACTGTTAGACAAGAAAGAATAAATATATTCATATATATTATCATTCAGTGAATGGAATATTTGTGGCACGCTGAATTGGTAAAACAAAAACAGTGCAAAATAGTAACAAAGCAAGAACATTGAGTAACATTTGTAGAAATTGTGTTAAACCACACCAGTAAAGAGAGTAGAGGATAGTGCCTGTGCAAGTAATGTCTTCTGTTTTGTACTGGACAGTAAACATTACCCTTCCAATAATTATGCCTATTTTTTGCAATGATGCTTCCACAAATGTGTCATTTTATTTTTGTATCATGTATTTGGTACAAATGCAATGAATATGTCATGTATTCTGTTCTTACCGATGATTTGATTGTGTGTGTCCATTTATAGCAGTCACCAGTCACTTTCATGGAGCATGGCCAGAAAGCAAAAGACAAATTAAAAAGAAAAAGAAAAATTATCAGTTGATGTAACGCATATGTATAATGGTAAGATTGTCAAACAGCTGAATATGCTAGACTACACATCCAGCGGTTTTGACAATCCTACTATGTTGAAGAAGTCTTTAGTTATTTCTACTTTTTTACAACTTGTTGTGATTATATGTGGGAGACATGATATTTCTATCTTGTTTTCACCTGTTCTTGTCTCTTCAGTCAGTCATGTTCAGTCTAGTCATCTTTAAAGGGATGGTATAGTTTTGGTTGAGATGAGACTTCAAGTTTCCAGCTTTTTTTGTGTGTGAAATAACAAGAAACCTCTTGTGAAAGAAGATAAAGCATACAATCTTAAGAGCAATTCAAAGTTTATTTGATGTAAATAGGTTTAGAAATGGCTGAGATATATCCAAAAACAAAGAGGTCCTAAGAACAGATGGGAACCACCTTTTATCAGGACTACTATGTTTTACTTTGTTTTTGGATATCTCAGCCATTTTAAATCAATTTCTATCAAATAGACTTTGAATTCCTATTAGAATTACACGCTCTTTAATATTTCATAGGAGGTTTCTCATTATCTCCCAAAAACTTAAAAACTGAATCCCCAGTCTCAACCAAAACTATACGCTCCCTTTCAGCTATCTCTCTTTTAAATATATCCATCTGTCTTTATATCTTCCTGTCTACCTACCTACCTATCTATCTATCTCACTATATTTCCACTGATTTCGATACATGGAGACCTGAAATGTATATAATGGTGGGTGATACAATAAAAGTATGCCATCATTACTTTTATCGCAGGCTGCTCCCACTGCCAGCAAAAGTGCTCCGGCGTTGACAGCACCCTCAAAAGTTTGTATTTTTTTGCTCTATTGAGAATGAAAAAATGTCTTCCCCCGCCCCCTTGATAGAAAAAAAAAAAAATGAATGTCTGTTCTGCAAATTTGTGCATTGTGTTTGCTTATTTGTTTTGTACAGATTTGTACGTTGACTGTTCAAATTGCATCCTGACTTTACATTCAGTTTATTTTTTTAGTGTCAGTTTTCTAGCGTCACATCTTGCCTGACTTTATCGTATCCTAATCTGCTAAAACTTTCAGGCAATTGTCGACAAATATCCGAGCGCAACGACTACCCATATGATTTTCCTGCACTTTTCCCCATGTGTTTTCAAGTTTACCAGCTGTTCTTCCAAAATGCGTGTTTTGCAGCAACAATTTGAGGCATTAATTGTAATTTCCGTTCTACCCTATCAGTAGTTTGATGTCATGGATTGTTGTTATTCTGTCAATGCATGAGCTACCTACTCCCTTTGTTTCAGTTATTGTTTCACCTTCGCTTTTCCAGAATGCTACTGGCATTGTTGTTTCTGCAAGAGTTCTAGAGATTATGACTTTGTAAAGACTACTTTCTGTAAAGCAATGATCGTAAGCGGAAATCAATTAAGGAGTCTTCTTTCTGCAGGGACGAACTACACGCAAGGGGAAGAAAAAAGAAAATAAGAAAATATGTAAAGTACCGGTACCAGCATTTTAAGATACTGTTATTTAAGCCATGGTCTAAGCTGTGAAATCATAGTCTATTGCCCGAAAGGTACACGGTAGTGGAGGAAAAAAAGCAATACCCATACATAAACATATGGGACCATTCACTACAAAAACCTGAAGCAGTCATAAAACATTGTTTTGGTAACTTTTATGACATTGAATTCTCCAAACTATAAGTTTGTGATTAATAAGGAAACAAAAAAAAAAAGCAACAAACTTGTATGCAGATGAACAGCTGGCTTTCAGTCAGTTCAATGTTTCTTAAAGAACTGACTTCATTAAGATGCAGTCAAGTCTATTTGCGATTTTATAGGCATTCAAACACAATAGGTCAATACAGAATGCTGAAACAAAGTGCTCTATAAAACCCAAGTTTTTTGCTTTCAAGAGATTGTAAAGCTTAAATATGTGCTAGAGGTAGTAATAGTATAAAATTGTCAATTTCATCACATATCTGAAATTCTATATTTCCACTAAATGAATTTTGTCATCTTAAAATAGAAAATATACCTTCATGTGTGTGCAGTCTATATAAGAAAAAATTAGTATTTTACAGAAATGTAATGTTCAAAACTGAGAAAGGTAGAAGACATGTTTGAAATGAAGACAAAAAAAGAAAGAAGACACAAAATTCTAAAACCTACATTTCTAGAAGTGGTTCAACTTTATTTCAAGTCTGAAGTTAGTGTGTGGTTAGTCAGTAGTAAGAATTTGAACCATTGCATGGGGAAGACATAATTTTCCCCATCAATAATGTTAGGATTTCTCAGTAAGAAGAATGTTGGGAGTCTTCAAATCTAAACAAATGTTCATATTTTCACAGGAAATGAGCTGACCGTGTTGTTATCATTTTTTCATTTTTCTCACATTTTTAGTGATTCCACTATTTCTAAGAACATCCCCTAAAATATGTGACATAAAAATTCCCATTAAAAAAAAAAAGAATTTTATTTTACATGCAAATTAAAGTCACTTTTATCGTATGACTCTAACCTGAGTGTGTAATCACAGATGCTGTATGTTCTGCACATTTAGCAAGATTACAGTTATTGTAGTATTGTATAGTATTGCAGTATGTATACGCTGTATATTTTGTTTTATTTAATGTCACATACAAATTGTGTCTCTGCTTCTTCCAGTTTCACTTTAATGGCAGATTTTAATATTTGTCTGGTTTGTTGTTGTTGTTGTTGTTGTTGCTTTTGTTGATATAGCCTTTAGACTTACCCAACAAGTATACTTGTGTCTTAACATTTACTAACATTCAATGTACTACTGTGATGTTGTAAATCTTGTGTGGTGTGTTTGCATTCTACTTCATAGTCTTCAACTAGTCAATTTCCCTGCCCTTATTTCGATTGTTTTCTTCTTCTTTTATAGCCGATAGTCAACAGCATCTTGTAGCTCACCTTCTAATATCTGCAATCTTTAGTATGCACATGATAAACCTTGCACCACTTGATGATATTATTGTCAATTCTTACCACTCTTCTGACTCTTATGGTGTTTTTTCACATTTCTTTGCATTATATCCAGTACATGTCACATCATTTTTGGGGAGAAACATGCCATGATATAGTTGACTGTCAACTTTAATGGCAGTGTCAACTATTCTGGTTTGCAGGGGTAGTCAAAATGATTTTGCTGAACCTGGAAGGACTTCAGTGGCGCTTTTAAATGTTGCAGTGTTCACAAAGAGTATTTGGACAAATGGGCTGCTGGAATGCTGGAGAGGTCATAGAGAATAATCGAAAATGAGAATGGGTATTATACACTGAGATCAAAGAAATCCTAGCAGATGTAACATCTGGTAGAAGTCTTTCAGAAATTATGACTGAAAGCTCAACAAAATAAACTCTATGTTTTTGATGGAAATAATCTGTTATTTTTGAATGCTGCAAGTTGCTTTCCCAACATCACATATCTGTTTGTAAATGAGCAAACAAACATTGATCTTAGCATGAATCTGTAATTGAATCTATTGACCAATCAGGGTTGAGCATGGTGCAGTGTTACCTTTTTCAAAAATCATTTGCCCATTTTTGCACCAACTTTCCCTTGTCTTTGGTCATTGATCATGACTAGTATGATATCTTCCTCATACACCCTTCTCCAACTATGCAAAGCAGAGAGTTTCACAAATCTATCAGTTTATTGAGGTACTCATGGGTATTATGAACATTAACATTCTGAAGCCTTTTGTAGAATGACTTTCCATTTGTTTCAGCGACTTCTTTCACTTGTATTCATACTGCTGAACTTCAAGCTACATATTATGTCACATCATACCAGATTGAGCAAACGTTTGGGCGTTAGTAACTTTTGGGTAGCAGAAGACCCAGGAAAATATATTCCAGTACATATTGTACATTGACCTTCTTCATTAGGTACATATTGTACACGGAACCATTAGGAGGCAATATCACCTTCAGTAGTAATACATATACTTTCATCTCAGTTGATTGTGAATATGCTTGTCACTATTTATCCCTTGTAAAGCATGAAAGTAGTAAAAATACATAGTCCCAACTTTTTATCGTGTCATCTGATATTCCTCAATGAGACCAAATGTGAACTGTTTCTTGCTATGTGTCTGTATGTGCTGTTCACTTTATTCCTATTTCTTTGTGCATACATGTACATTGTACTTAAGGCTGTTGGTGAGTGGATAAGAGGCGTATGATTTCAGATGTTGGATCTCCACCGGAAATATTGTCTAATATGTTAAATGAGATTGACCAAAAACCACCTTTAGTGCTTCAAGATCAAAACTTATACAAAGTCTCTTCAGTGTGCTATCTGTTCAAACTTTCTTTTTGTTTATTAATATCATTCATGATTCCTTAATTTATTCACTTATTTTCAGATCTTTAATTTTTATTCAATCAGTTAGATCACTTTTCATTGTGTTAGAATCTTTCTTTGGTTTTTTTTTTTTGGTTTTTTTTGTTGCTTTATGTATTCATTTTGAATATCTCTTTATTCATTTGGTTTAAATTGTACTTGTCTTGGTATTGATAGAATTTATTAATTTATTATCTTCTTAATAACAAATTCTTGTGTTTTTTTGAACAGGCATCACCAGCTCCGGCTCGCAAGGCCCCACCAGCGACAACAGTTGACAGTGCAAGCTCACAGTCACAGGCACAGGGCGGAGTCAATGGGTCTGGGGCAGCCCCAGTCAAACCCCTCTTCTCTAATACCACCAAGGTACTGCATTACCATTGGGACAGTGTTTATGATAGTCCTGGAGCTGATAAAGCTGGTGGTAGTGATAGTGATGGTGATGATGATGATGATGGTGGTGGTGGTGGTAGTGATAATGATGATGATGATGATGAGCTGGTGGTAGTGATAGTGATGATGATGATGATGATGATGGTGGTGGTGGTGGTAGTGGTGGATGTGATTGTGGTGGTGGTGGTGGTGGTGGTGGTGTTGGTGGTAATGGTGATATTTGATAATTAAAGAATCATTAATCAGGTTGATGCTAGTGGTCATGGGAATGATGATGATGATGACGATGACAATGATGACGATGATGATGATGTCAATGATGATGATGATGATGATGACAATGACGATGATGATGATGATAATGATGATGATAATGGTAATAATAACAATATTAAAACTAGAGAAGCACTCTGAGAGCACAGACCTCCGCCAAGCATGCAAATCATTTTTACCACTGATCTTCCGTAGAGATACCAGTGATTTCCACCCATACATACTTATAGCATTGTGCGCTGAAAGTCGCCTGATTTCCCAATATAGAAGCATTTGTCACGTCATAAACCCTCAGCTGCACGGCGCACCTCGCCCTAGCAGAAACTAGAGCATGCACTTTAGTGCACGCATGCAAACCTCAAATAAGCGCAGCCTGAACTCCCAAGTTCGTTGACCCCACCTGCCAAAATATCAAAAATCCTTCATAAATTCCCCCAAAATTCTCAAATCACCACCAAAAGTTAATCGTTTGTTACTTGTGTCATTCTCAACCTTTCCTGCAAGTTTCATCCAAATCCGTTCACCATTTTTTGAGTTATTTTGCACACGGACAAACAAACAAACAAATGAACGAACTAACACACAAACCAACGGTAACAGAAGCATAACCTCCTCCCTTGGCGGAGGTAGTAAGGATGGTAATAAGGTTAATGATGATGATGGTTGTGGTACTACTACTGTAAACGTCAATATTTTCGCGCGATTAATTTTTCGCGCTGAGCGGCTCGAAAACATATTCGCGGGTTCTTAAATTCGCGCTCCGCAGCGGGTTAATACACAGTCTCTGTTTTCATTCAGCGATGCCAGCGTACGATAAGCGACGTAGCAAGCGGCGCGAGTGCGAGTACAAGCGCTCAACTAGTACGCTGTACATGTGTATTTATGCACTGTAGTACTAGTACTGTAGTCGCGGGGATGTAGCACACCAATCGGCCATGGGCTCGGTGCGTGCGGTGCGTGCGATGATACTGCTATATGCGTAAACATGTCTGTACTACGTAGCAGTAACATCGACGAAACGCACACAATTCAGGCCGTTCAAAATGTGCATAGAAAATTGCGAAGATATATTCGCGCGTTTTTGAATTCGCGCTAGCCGAACGTAGCGCGAAATCCGCGAAAATTAATGTACCGCGAAAATTTCCACGTTTACAGTATTAGTACTGGTGACACTACTGATGATGATATGATAGGAAATAAGGATGGGGATGATGATGATGATGAGCTTAGTGACTATACTGCTTAATTGCTCATTTGCATTGCAGAAATGATTATTATGATCGAAGTAATTACTGCCTAAAGCTGATGATGATGATAGTTGACTATAGGATTAGAATTCTAACTGATAGTGATAATAATATCACAATTATCAATAGGGGATTGTTCTGATATCAGATCTGGTAACTATGACAACATCATTATCCTCCTGTGTCTTTTTTCCCATCAGTCATTCATCTTCGGCATGCAGCCGAGAGCTGTCCAGGGCATGCTTGACTTTGACCATTCATGTCGTCGAGATGAGCCGTCGGTAGTTGGCATGATCTACCCATTCAGGTGAGCGCTTCACGATTATATTGCATGGCAGAACCAACAATGCATATTCCATTTAATCCAGGCCCAGGTCCCAAATACATCACATTTGAATGTACAAGAATTGTCTGCAAAGTGACAGTCATGTTTTATTGACTGCTTTAGTGGTGAACCTACAAACTTTTGCCCATAGATGATATTCAAAAGTTTTCATGAACTGTATCTTGCCGAGAGGTGTGTATGGTTTTTTAACTTTGTGTATGTATTCCCGTGCCCTTTTCTAAAACCTGACAAGCTGCTATGCAAATCATTTTTATTATTGTCTACCAAAACTTGCCCGCAAATGAAATAGTACACATCTCACTCAGGTGTGAAAGGCACTCACTCATTTGTAACAACAATGCAACAAACCAAGAATGTTTAACAGGACTTGAGAGCAATATACAAACCCCACTCATTGACAGTATGTTTTGGATCATCTGTGTCGACAGATGAAGAAAGCAAAGCTAATGATTGTGGCACAGTTTTTCTCATTTGTGGTTTCTGTAATTATCATACTCATTATTGGTGAATGTCAAACATGCTTCTATCTTTAAGGAGATAATGGTAGAGCTGACTTGCAATCAATATAAAGAGGAGGGAAGTAAGATTTGAAGATGATTCAAATTTTAATCCTTGGATTTTGGTCTTATTGATGAATGCCCCAGTGGGGACCACAAACAGAAGTTCTACTGGGGCCACAAGGAGATCCTGATCCCGGTCTACAAGTCCATGGAGAAAGCCATGAAGTCCCACCCAGAGGTCGACGTCGTCATCAACTTCGCCTCCCTGCGATCGGCCTACGACAGCACTGTGGAGGTCCTTAGCTTCCCACAGGTAGGTCTGTTCACATATACTGTGCGAGCTGAAATTTACAGTAGTTTTACAGTTACAAGGGTCTGGTAATCAGTATTTCACCTTTCACAAAGAAAATGATAATGAGTAATAACCGACAATACTGGTACTGAACATTCGTACTCAGTGATTCCACAATGTACATAAACATCTAGTGAGTTCTGCCCTAGAAGATATACTGCTATATTAAAATACAACTCAGTACAAAAAGTAATCAACAACATTGTTGCAACATTTACAGACTGTGCACACCATCTACGATTATTTTTCTTGATTTGTTTTCCAGATCCGAGTCATTGCCATCATTGCGGAGGGAATCCCAGAGAACAAGACGAGAACTCTGATTGACATGGCAAACAAGAAGAATGTTACAATCATTGGACCTGCCACGGTAAGAGTGAAGTTCAATCAGAGGTGATAACATTATGGTGGAAGGGGGAGGGGTAAGAGAGAGTCGTGAAAAGTTAAGCATGTATCTAACACATGCTTTTCATGTAGAAAAGAGTTGTTTTTCTGTAGTTATCATAGGTGATTCTGTAATTCTCTCCTAAAAGAAATACACACATTGTCTTAACATTTGATCATGTGTATTATCATCACCTGAGAACCAGAAGGGTGCTATCATGCTCTAAGATTTATGTGTAAATAGAAATGAAACAATAAATTTTCATGAAAGATAAACTTTATTTGATCAAAAGTTGGTAGATTTAGCATTGTTCCAAACATCTGGTGAACAGCGCCCTTGTGGTTTTAATTTTTAACACTTTACTGAAAAAGAAAATAATTTAAATTGACACTATAATGTAGGAGACATCAAGCTCTACAATGTGAAACCAATAAGTCAATCCCCCCCCCAAAAAAAAAAAAAAAAACAAAACAAAAATGTGATAGTGCCCTTCTGGTTCTCAGCCAACAATATTTTCATCATGGGCATGACTTTAAAAATTAATGTCCAAGACTTTAACTTGTTGTAATAAAAACCGGAGATACCATAAAGAGATACTGATATTTTGAAATAGGTGGTGACGGTGCTGGTAAATTGAACAGATATACTTTGATTTCTTTATAATTTGGATGACCAGGTTGGAGGAATCAAGCCTGGCTGCTTCAAAATTGGCAACACCGGTGGAATGCTTGATAACATCCTGTCCTCCAAGCTCTACCGTCCCGGCAGCGTGTCCTACGTCTCGCGGTCTGGAGGGATGTCCAACGAACTCAACAACATCATCTCCAGGAATGCTGATGGGGTCTACGAGGGTGTGGCCATTGGGGGTGACAGGTAAAATGACAGAAATTTGAAATTGCAATTTTCAGGTCAATACCATAAATTAAGTAGGGTAGATCATGCAATGGTAAAAGCAGCTGTTTTATGATATTCAAATTAAACAAAAATCAAAACTGAAATTCATGGAATTTTAAGTTTAAAATTGTAAGTTCATGAAATTCTAAGTGGAACACTCTTTTCCATCGTTGTGGTTACGTCTTCTTTTTTTGTTACAATGGCAAAGTAAGCATTGCTCCTTTTTTTCTTCACTGTAATACCATTTGTGCATTATTGTGTTCAGTGATCTGTCCTTCCCAGCTGGATGAAAGTCAAATTGACACATGAATCGCTTTGTATCGTCTATTTTTTTTTGAATGGAAATAAATAAACTATTGAATTGAATTGAATTGAATTGAATGAATTGAACTGAACTGAACTGACTTGAACTGAACTGAATTGAATTGAATAAGCTGTCATATCTTTCCAATTGTAGTTTTCAGTGAGCTAACAATTCTAATTCATCTATCTTCTCTCCCATATGTATCTCTCTCTCTCTCTCTCACTCATACATATGTCTATCTTTCTTGATCCAACACATGCACACACATCTTTGTAGGTATCCAGGCACAACATTCATTGATCACATCCTGCGTTACCATGACGATCCATCTGTCAAGATGCTCGTAATGTTGGGAGAGGTGAGTGGGACTCAAAGGGGATCACTTGTCTCAAGCCTTTGGCTTTCTTTGTGAACTCCCCAACACATTTTACACTGTATATATTTCTATTTTTATGATTATCAATAAAGTGAATTGAATTGAATTGACTCTTCGTGTCGTCTTGGTGTTATCGTCCATTGATTAACCAAGAAGATGCCATCTTCTCAGACTCCATCAGCTGAGAGTATTCAAAGAATGTTTACATTGGTGCAGTGATATTGCATTAAACCAATCTTTTGCATCCTGTAATCATTTTCTCGGCATTTGCCTTTCAAAGAGTTTTTGTTCAGATGATGATAAAAAAATTTGTTTTTCATTTTTATGTCACATTTTAAGAAGTTCGATATTGAATAAAGTAATATATCAAGACATCATGCCTTCCTCAAAAGAAAATAGTCACAGTTTTCCAACAAAAACTGTTCATACTGGTTAGAAACTTGTATGTTCAATAATTGCAGTGGTGGTCATAGGGTAAGCAATAAATACGTTAGGAACGATATGCCTTAAATACTAAAAAATGGAAATGTTTTAAAAGCAATCTATAACCAATCACAGCGGTTAATTCCTTCATATCAGTTGTCTAATTTGCTCAAATTTCTGCTGATCTGCTGCCTGTATGTGAAAGTGTTAATTCTTGTAGGTAAGTTCTACTTTAGTAGTACAGGAAATGGTAAATCGAGTTAATGCATCTGCCTTGGCATTACAGCAGAATTTGTCTTTAAACTGTGAACCTTTACTTCTAGGTTGGAGGTACAGAGGAATACGAGGTGTGTGCAGCCATTGAGTCAGGGCGTATCACCAAACCTCTGGTAGCCTGGTGCATCGGTACCTGTGCCACTATGTTCTCATCGGAGGTAAGACCAGGAGAAGTCATTTGTGTGTGTGTGTCTGTCTGTCTGTTTATCAGGTCTCTGTGTCTGTATGTGTGTCATGTATGTGTATGTGTATGTGTGTGTGTTTGTTAGTATGTGTATGTGTGACAATTTTAGCATGTGAATTGAAATAGAAGGCAATCAAAAATAAGAAGACCACTTTTTTTGGTACTCTAACCTTGCATGTTGGTTGTCTGGTCGACCAGTCGAAGTGTCTCAGTTGCTCATTTTCTGAATGCAAAAGTTTTGGTGCTGTGAGCGATAGTTCACTCAGGATGACCATTCATTATAGCTGTGTTGCAGAGACAACTTACCTCATTGTTAGTAAGTCCTTTCTCCATGAAGAAGCATTACAGCTGTAGTGATTTCTTTGACCAATTCAAAATGTAACCAGAAGACGAGATGTCTTCCAGCTATCAGTCTTATATGTCAGTCTCATGTCTGTATGTCTGTCAGTCCTGTATGTCAACCTCATGTCTGTATGTCTGTCTCATGGTCAATCCCTCAGGTCCAGTTTGGTCACGCCGGGGCCTGTGCAAATGCCGAGAGGGAGACGTCGAGTGCCAAGAACCAGGCCCTGAGGGTGGCTGGGGCCTACGTGCCAAACAGCTTCGATGATCTGGGAGACAAGATCGGGTGAGTCTGACTTAATTGGCTTGTAAGTTAAGTCATGGGTTTTGTCAGGTTATGCAATGACAGTGAAGTGAGTGGGGCTGTAAGAATGTCAATATTAGTAGTGATAGTCTGGGTGCCAAATTCATATTTTGGACCTATACCTTGTTTTACCATCCCCCCCCCCCCCCACAATGTTTTTTGATGGTTTTATCCTAATATGAAGGTGCTGAATCCAAATCTTGATGATGCAAGTCTTACAACTTTGAGGGTTTTGAGATTTCAAGATGGCTTCCAATATGACTGTCAAAATTTGAAATTCCTATATATTTCCTTATAGATGGTAAAAAATTAATAAGAAAAAAATATATATTTAACCTATTTCGAGGGTGTTGAATCCCAATCTGGACGATACAACTCTTGCATTCTTATAGATTTAGTAAGATATTTAGGCTAGTTTAACCGCTATGCCTTCCACACTACAGGGTCACCTTGGAGTACCCAGGAGCACTAGGGAGTTTAACAGGTTGATTCGAGGGTTAAAATTCTAAGAGGTCACCCTGGATTACAAGCAGAAGACCTTTCATACTACATGTACAAGATGTCTTGGGTTCTAAACTTGTACCCCTCTGCTAGTGTGAAAGGGGTATAAGACTCACAGGCAAGTGTGAAGACAGTGAATGATTCATGACACCTTTCCCCTCCATTGTCTCCATCTCCCACCCAGTGAGGTCTACCAGCGCCTGGTGGCAGAAGGTGTCATCACCCTGAAGGAGGAGCAACCTCCTCCAACGGTCCCCATGGACTACAACTGGGCACGGGTGAGTCAAGGCTCCCTCTTCATTAGCCTGCCAGGCTGGATGAACTCTTAACTACCACTGACAATTTTATCGTCTCCAAAAGCTTCAAAACAAGGCTGGCCATATTGTTTCATTGTCACCTTAAAGAGGAAAACACAACACCTTTGCAAATTGTCATGTCCCCCTTGTAAGCAGTAATGATAAAGAACAGTGGTGATAAAATTTGTAATTTTACTTTACTGCAAGCAGGGCTCGACACTAACGTCTTTCTCTGGTGGCCCTTTTGGGCCACTAAAATGTGTAAATCTGAAATGTTAGTGGCCTGAAAAAGATATGCGGTGCCCCCAAACAAAAGCAAACGTAACAATCTATTTTAAATCTTACTTGCTCGACTGGGCTACCAAAAGATGACCTTTATGGAAATTTGGTGGCCCAGCATCAATTTTTAGCAGCCCTAGGCCACCGGGCCACTGCTAATGTCAATCCCTGTTGTAAGGAACTTTACTTGGAACACTTTGGTTGAAAATAACATTAATTGATATGTATTGTCCAGCCTTGACCATGTCTCTCCTGTGGGTCCCCCAACATATAGGAGCTTGGTCTGATCCGAAAGCCAGCCTCGTTTATGACCAGCATCGTCGATGAGAGAGGGCAGGAGCTCATCTACGCTGGGATGCCCATCTCGGAAATCTTTGAGCAGAACATCGGCATCGGTGGAGTTCTCTCCCTCCTATGGTTCCAGAGAAGGTAAGTTTCTCATTTGTTTGTTACTTTTTAATTAAAGAAAAAGAAAGAGTTGATTATCTGCTTTCCAAGCAGTTACATGTACTTTAAAGAGGAACCTACAGTAAGCCAAACATGAGATGATAAAAAAGATTCTGGTCTCAGTCTCCAAATCCCCAATTTGCTTCTTTCATGGCCCTCCTGTTTTCATTTAAAGACATTATCAAAATGCTTTAAATTTGCCCTTTTACTGAATAATGCTGTCATGTGTGTTATTCTGTATGCATGTGTTGTTTAAAGCAAATACAGAGATGTACTTGCGCATGTACATGCAATTCTGTCCTCAGAAGACAGACAGACCCTAATCTGACCTCATAAGAACAAGGTTTTACTATATGAAATGCTTCTGTCGAGATATTTTCATTGCAACTGATTGAAAAATTGCCCTTCATCGACGTAGATATTGTTTACTTTGATGTAGGGCAATTTGTCAATCAGTTGCATGGTTCTGCTGTGTATCACCATGCATATTCATCCTGTTATATATATATATTTTTTTCCCCACAGATTGCCAGCATATGCCACCAAGTTCATAGAGATGTGTTTGATAGTGACCGCTGACCATGGTCCGGCCGTATCAGGTGCCCACAACACCATTGTCACTGCCAGGGCTGGCAAAGATCTCATCTCCTCACTCACCTCAGGTCTCCTCACTATTGTAAGTGCTCGTGTCAAACCTCTTCCTCCTCTTCCTCCTCCTCCCCCTTCCTCCTCCTGCTCCTCCTCTTCCTCTTTCTCTTTCTCCCCCTCCTCCTTCCCCTCCACCTTTTCCTCCTCCTCCTCTTCCTCCTCCATCTCCTCATCCATCTCATCCTTCTTGTCCTCCTCTTCCTCCTCCTCTTCCTCTTTCTCTTTCTCCCCCTCCTCCTTCCCCTCCACCTTTTCCTCCTCCTCCTCTTCCTCCTCCATCTCCTCGTCCATCTCATCCTTCTTGTCCTCCTCTTCCTCCTTCTCCTCTTCCTCCTCCTCTTCATCTTCTTCCTCCTCCTCCTCCTCCTTCTCCCTCTCCCCCTCCTCCCCCTTCCTCCTTTCCCCCTCCTCCTCTTCCTCCTACTCTTTCTCCTCCTCTTCCTCCTCCTCTTCCTTTTTCTCCTGCTCCTGCTCCTCCATCTCCTCCAACTCCTCTTCCTCCTCCTCCTTCTCTTTCTCCTCCTCCTCCTCACCCTGCCCTTCTCCTCTTCCTCTTCCTCTTCTTCCTCCTCCTCCTCCTCTTCTTCTTCTTCTTCTTCTTCTTCTTCTTCTTCTTCTTCTTCTTCTTCTTCTTCTTCTTCTTCTTCTTCTTCTTCTTCTTCTTCTTCTTCTTCTTCTTCTTCTTCTTCTTCTTCTTCTTCTTCTTCTTCTTCTTCTTCTTCTTGACTATTGCTAGTCACCTGGGGCAGTTTTTACTCTCTCAAACAAGGGACCTCCATTTTATGAGATATCCGATAGAGAGAATATTTTGCCTCTTACTAGAGGGTATAGCTTGATTACACACAACCTTGCGCAGCAAGACTCAATTGGGACTCTAACCTGATCCATTTGATTGAAAGACAGACACATTACTGTCTGAGCTACTTCACCGCTCTATGTCAGACATACTGATATCACAAGAGAAACTTCTTGGGACAGGACACCTTCCATAGTAGTTATTAGAAATAGCTATAGAATGGAACCCCTTCACTTGGTGTTCATGTTAAACAGTTAAGATCATGTGATTGAAATGATACAGGGATGAGAAATTGTGTCATCGCTAACCTTGCATTTTGATTTCCTGATGTTCACAGGGTGACCGATTTGGGGGAGCTCTGGACGCCGCTGCCAAGCAGTTCAGCCAGGCCTATGATGCTGGGCTCATCCCCATGGAGTTTGTCAATAAGATGCGCAGTGAGCATAAACTCATCATGGGCATTGGACATAGAGTAAAGTCGGTGAGTCAAAAAAACTCAAGACTCTTTTAGCTCATCTATTGATTAAAAGCAAAACCACATTTCTGTGTTTTGGTACCAATTGTTTTTATCATCATTTTTGCTATTAATACTTAGTGTTTCAAAATGCAGAGTTAAAAAAGAAATATCTGATTTTTCTCATATGAAACCATATTTGTTCATTAATAATACTTATTTGTTTAGATAACAAATTTTCAAAAATCATTATTTGCTAAATTTATAGCTGACTCTTAAATTGGCCACACAATTTGCCTCTCTCAAAAGGACAAATTTGCATCAGTTTCTTTCCAGTTTTGTGCAGATTTAGATTTATCAAAGCACTTCCCTCTTATCTTTCTCCGAAACAAAGAAGATCTGCGGCAAAGTGCCCTTTAGTCGATTATAAGATTATGATATGTGCAGCAACATTTTCTTGGGACTCAATGGGTTTATATGTATCTTTCCTTGATAGCAATTTGCTGTTATTTGTTAGACCATCACTTGAAATGGTATGGGATGACAGATTTGTAGTTGATAGTCAACCAACATTGTTCCTTTTTTTCCCAACTAATGCAGACCTTCCTGATTTTGCAGTAGGCTCCTTGAAATGAAAAGAAATTCACTTACTAAGTATCTCTTAATGTCCTGACAAAAGGATGCCCCCCCCCCCCCCCCCCCCCCCATTTGGGAGTTCCAACCATCGTGAGTATCTGCAGCATTTAAAGAAATGATGGTTGTTATTCCGGACCTCTTCAATAAACAAATAAACTTATTGCAACTGATTGACTAATTGCCCTACATCGACTTTAAAATTAAGCACCAGTGTTTTAGTAGAAGCCATGATGATAAAAAAATCATGGGCATGCAAACTTAGGCAGGATACGAATCTTCGACCTCTTGATAACCCGATTCATGTCAATACAGGGCAATTTGTCAATCAGTTGTAATAAAAATAACTCAGCACAAGAAATCCATAAATTTGAAATAAACTTCTTCATGTTTCTACATTACAAACAGATAGAAAAGCCCCCCCCCCCCCCCCACTCCATTTGAGAACCCAACCATCACAATAAATACATGTATCTGCAGCATTCAAAGATGAAGTTTTGGTCATTATTCCAATCCTCTTTTCCATCTCTTTGCAGCTGAATAATCCAGACCAGAGGGTGGTGATCCTGAGAGAGTTTGCCAAGAAGAACTTCCCTGCCCTCCCCCTTCTCAACTACGCCCTGGAAGTGGAAAAGATTACCACTGCAAAGGTAAGCTGTGCTGCCCTTTAACGGACAAGTTCACCCAAATCTATGTGTGAATAATACTGATGATGATGATGAGGATGAGGATGAGGATGAGGATGAGGATGAGGATGAGGATGAGGATGAGGATGAGGATGATGATGATGATGATGATGATGATGATGATGATGATGATGATGATGATGATGATAATAATAATAATAATAATACATTACATTTGCAAAGTGCTTAATATGATGTTACTAAGTGCAAGGGAAAAAGACAAAAGAAAAGGAAAGGAAGAATTGAGTGAATGCAGCTATATTAGTAGAACACGTCAGTGAAATTTTGAGGAAAATCAGACAGTCCGTTAATAGTTTTAAAATTTCAGTGCTGCCATCACTGCTTGAGAAGACTACCACAGTTTGTGATGTCACATGTAAGAATATTTTAAAGAAAGTATGAAGAAAATTCAACATTAGTCAGTGACTAGTCAAATGAAGGTCTACTTTTCATAAAAATGAAGTTTTTTTTTTTTTGAATCTCTTCATATTATTTCTTTATATCATTGTCCTGCAGCGGTGTCACAAACTGTTGTAGTCTTCTCATCCAGCGATGGTGACACCAAAATGTTAAAAATCCATAACTTGTGAATGGATTGTCCAATTTTCCACAAACTTCACTGATCTGTTTTACTAATATTGCTGCATTCACCCAATCCTCATGTATGTTTGGTAAATTTATCCTCAAAGAATTCTTTCCATTTGACATAGTTACCTCCGCCAAGGGAGGAGGTTATGTTTTCGTTACCGTTGGTTTGTGTGTTTGTCCTTGGGCAAAATAACTCAAAAATTAGTTAAAAGATTTGGATGAAACTTTCAGGAAAGGTTTAAAATGATACAAGTAACAGATGAATAAATTTTGGTAGTGATCCGAGAATTTTTTGGGAATTTATGAAGGATTTTGATATTTTTACAGGTAGTGTCAATGAACTTGGGAGTTCAGGCTGCGCGTATTTGAGGTTTGCATGCGCGCACTAAAGTGCGTTCTTTAGTTTCTGCTAGGGCGAGGCGCGCCGCGTAGCTGAGGGTTTATGACGTAACAAAGGCTTCTTTATTGGGAAATCAGGTGACTTTCAGCACATACATGGGTGGAAATCATTGATATCTCTATGGAAGAACAAGATCAGTGGTGGAAATGAGCTGCATGCTTGGCGGAGGTCTGCGCTCTCAGAGTGCTTCTCTAGTTACCTATAAAGCTGTTGTGGTCAATACAGCAAGTACACTGTACATAGATGTATGTGTATATATTGGTCTCTGGTGCTGCCTTGTGTGTGTGTGTGTGTGTGTGTGTGTGTGTGTGTATGTGTTTATTTTTAGGGGGTGGCCCGAGGTTTTTTGAGTCCTTTGAGTGAAGGTGATCTTGTAAAGAAGGGAAGGATAGACGAATGGCCCAGGAGAGCTTTCAAAACAACATCTGAGAGACACTTATGGTATGTAAGAGCATCAAAACTGAAATTACAGCGGAAACATGAATGAAATCTTACGAGGCATGATATATGAGAAGGATGCACATGTGATTGAGACATAAAATTTTGTTTTGGTTGTTGCCAGGAAAGATCTACTGTGACCGCACAGCTGTGATGATCCAAACCTGAAAGTAATGGTAGTCTGTCCCAGTTTGTTGTCTGCCATTAAGAATATGAATAGAAGTAGTCAGTGTAAGGCTTTTCACGCATTGAAGCTGAGCATAGTATGGCTCAGTATGAAACAAACATTATTAAACAACTTTTTTTTTTTTGTCTCCAAGCTCCTGCCGACTCCACAAAAGGACACCATTATTTGGGCAGTCTCCCACTGGGTTGATGCAGTGTAATTGCACATCACTTGTTGCAATGGATGTAAGGTGTAGTCAGATACAGACTTGTGCTTGCATGCACCCAGTCGCAACTACTGTGTGTGCGTGCAGCCGATGCTGTGCTATGATAAGTCTAGTGGGCCTAATAGTGTCGTAACAATACGCATTGAACCTCCATGTGTAATGATAGAGCACAAACAGATGGAAGTTCAGGTTTGAGTTTCTTCAGTTTGTCTCCCTCTACAAATGAAAATTTGTTAAGATCGCAACTGCTGATCTGTAAATTAACAAACATGTCGGAAAAAAGGAACCAGTGGGACTCGAACCTGTCATCTACTGCTTTCCGGGCAGCGACACTACCACCAGGCTGTCCCTGGTTGCCGGCAGTGACACGATGAACACGGAACAAATACCCAAGCTCCGAAATTCCACATTGTTATGTTAAGTAGTCCATGGCGGACAAGGCATAGGATAAATAATGAAAGAAAGATATTATTCTGAGGGAGGCAAACTGAAGAAACTCAAACCTGAGCCTTCACCCCTCTGAATAATATCTTTCTTTCATTTATCAGATGGAAGTTGTTCACAGAATTCATATACTAGATTTATTCTGTAAATACCATTGATCATATCTTGGCTTTTGCTTCACAGAAATCATGCTTCATTAGCATGTGTTTGTAATACAAATTGAAATACAGCTAAACAAATGTACAATGTATTCCTTGCAACGGCAGTACCCTGGGGTGATTTTGCTTGATATTATTGTAAGTAGGTTTTTACAATATATTTACACACTTTTGCACTAACTACCATTTACACAGAAATTTAGACAGTTCTGCTGAAAAAAAAAAAAAAAATCTGTTGCATTACTAAGGCTGCTCTGTATTCTCAGGTTAGAGCTAACTCCTCAGTGTTTGTGTGTGTCATGTGCACAAAAATAGAGCAACTTTGTAAAGTACAAATTAAGTCAATGTAAATACTGGTTTGTGAATCATAAATCACTTTATAAAACTGGTCCTCATTAAAGACCTGTAGCAGTCTAATAGTGCACCTTATTATGTGTTATCAAACCATCTTTTCTTGCCCAAATAGAAATCTGAATCTAATTCAATCAATTCATGCATGGACAGATTGTGAACTAAGAGATCATATGCTGTCATTTACATCTCTCTTCTATAGCATGTAATTACCCTTCTATCTATGCCTTAGTTGATACATGTGTTTACATTGTAAAGTCAACTTTAGAAATGTGTTTTTTTTTCACCCATTGCTGAGTCATATCTTTATATTGCACAATCATGGCAGAAAGACTGTTTTGAGATCATTTTCATTGCATGTTTGAATTTTGCTACTCATGTTTTGGTTAGAAAATGTAGAAACTTTGCAGTTATGGGGGCAAAATCTGAGTAGTACCCAATCTCTGAGGGTACGTATGATGTCATTCTGTTGTCACAACGACTGGAAATAGATTTTCACTGCCAGGCATGCTGATCAAAACTTGGCTTTGCGTGGTCTTAAAATAGTTTCACAGTCTTTGTTTACATAAAATTTACGAAGTCTTGCAATACAGTGCACAAGAGATGATATAGCTCTGCAGTTGTGGTCTTACAAATACATTTGTATAGTGGAAGACAATTGATGAAAATCTTTCATAGCACATTGACACCCCTCTGCTTTAATAATCTCTTGATTTCTTGCAGTAAGCCTTGTCTGCTTTGGACTCGAATTTCAGAATCTGGGTAATTGTTCCAAGTTCATCATGCCACTGCTAGCACCAGGGATAGCCTGGTGGTAGTGTCGCTGCCCGGAAAGCAGTAGATGATAGGTTCAAATCCCACTGGTTCCTTTTTTCCAACATGTTTGTTAAAAGTGTAGATCAGCAGTGTGTTGCAATCTTAAGGAAATACATTTGTACAGAGGAAGACAAATTTTTTAGCACATCTTCATCCCTCTGTTTTATTAATATCTTGATTTCATTCAAGATGATGTTCATTAGATATGATAGAGACATGTAAGGAGCAGCTTTTTGGCAATCTTAAAATTGTGCCTCATTTTGTGTCTCTCTTGGGTTTGGGATGCGGATGGTGGTGAATACTCCAGTGATCTGTTTTGAAATGTTGAAAACCCCCCAGGAGAAGTTTCTTCACGGTATGACAGTGTGAGTGATTACCATCATGTTCCTCTTCCCGCAGTTTCAAGTGTTAGCAAACGTTCCGAAACAGGATGTCCCATGTCACTTCAGTGTTAAAGAGATCTTCAAAGTTTACATGACCTTGTTTATTTTCTGGCTCATATTCAGAGACTAAAAAAAGAAAGAAAGTAAAATCTTGTTTTATCCATTTTTCTCAATAAAAACTAAATATGTTGTCATTCCAGTGGCAATGAGCCAAGCTGACTTTCAAGCTGTTGGATCTTGAAATCAGCAGCAGTGCAGGGCAATGAGAATTGAGGCTGACGTTGCAAAATCATATTTACTGCCCTTGTGGGTTGCCCAAAATTTAAATTTGCATGACACTTCGGCGGAATAATTGTTTCTTTTAGTCTTCTCATTTGTATGCCCATATTTTGGGGGTTTCACTCTTTTGAATGTCAAAGACAACTTGTCTGTTAGAGATTATAGTAGTCAGAAAGGCACGTCAATTTCAATTATCTTTCAAAATTCACATGTATTGTAACAAAATGCATTTGTTCTCTCTTCAATACTTTTGCATCCATGTTCTGAGTCTTGCCTTTAAAGGAGACCTGATGGTTTTTAGACTTGTGCATTTGAGCATTTATAAATTGGGTATACTGGGTACAGAGTGTCAGAATTTGTAGTGACAATGATGAGAAATAAGAATGTTTTCAAAATTCTTGACGAATGACAATGATGCAATAGCAGCGTCACATAAAAATGCATAATTGGGTCCTCAAGGAAGCAAAATAAATGGTGATATTGTAATGGAATAATGTTGCAACATTACTGGAATATGTGAACCTCCTATGTCATCATCCTTGTTCAGTGTATGTTGTTTTGGGTTTTTTTTTTTCAGAGTATTAGTTTAACTGATCAGGGACCACAACAGATTCTACAAATCTGTACATGACACTATCTCTTCATGTACTGCAAGGTGTGAGTTTTTTTATAAATCATCTGGAGTGCCCCTATTAGGTGAATTTTTATACCATTCCATATTTGAAGTTCGCCTTTAATAGTGAATAGGGTAAAATCAAACAAACAATGGTAGAGCTTTCATCAAGATCAGTTCTAAAGATGGTGATCAAGTGAAGATAATTATCATCACCTCACAACTTTCTCATTGACCTGTTCAGAATTCTTCACTAAATTTTGATTTAAAATAAATAAAGAATAAATGAATACAGAATAAAATAGTATGTTTTGACTAAAATTTTTGTAGTAGCATACAGTATAGTATTGATTTTAAGGGGGAACGATGATGCAGCACTTGGTTAACTCATACATCAGAAAAAAAAATCATAATATTTTATGTGTACTTTAAACCAATAGGAGAGTTTAAGCTGTTGAGGACGGGATGATTTTGCTACAACGTGCATTTCCCATCTAGACACTTGCCCGAGTAACTCGGGACTCGTCCTCAACAGGTTAATTGGTGTGTGACTTTAACCAATTTATTCAGGTCAACCTTAAACCCTGTATGGAGTCCCAATAAACCTTCCTCTCTTCCTCATTCTAAGCTGGAGCTGCATTCTGCATGTTAACAATGTCTGTCAGAGATTTAGACAGTGATTGGGGGGGTGGAGGGAAGGATGGCTCATAGATTTTTTTCCCCCTTATCTTACTTGAGCAAATAAAGATAAGAACAAAAATAAGGTGTGATTATATTTAAGGAAAATATCACATAAACCTTGTGTTTCTATTCAGATCATTGTAGATTTTGCATCACCTAGACCAACATTTCAGCAGAACTTTCTCTCTTTCTTTCTTTTTTGCAGAAATTGCATGATAAGAAACCTTGTGAAAAACTAGTGGTCAATCAGATTGTAGAGTTTCGTATAGATTATATTGCTTTCAAAATAGCTTTGAAATTGATTTCTCATAATGAATAACAACAAATTTTAAAAACATGTTCACTAATTAATGTTCTATTAGTCATCATTATCAACAAAACTAATGTATGAAGTCATTTTCACTTCCGTGCTACGTCAGAAATTCCCCCAGGGCCTTCAGAAAAAAAGGGATATTTAAAGGGATAGTATAGTATTGGTTGAGGTGAGAATTCAGCTTTAACTTTTTGTGAGGTACTTAGAAGCAACTTTACAAAATGTTTAAAAGCGTGCAATTCTAGGAGGAATTCAAATTTTATTCCCTGAAAGTTGGTTCTGAAGTGACTAAGATATCCAATAACAAAGTAAAACACAGCAATCCTAATAAAAGGTGGGTCCCATCTTTTATTAGGACCACTTTGTATTGGATAACTGTATCTCAACCATTTCAAAACCAATTTTTATCAAATAAACTTTGAATTCCTTTAGAATTGTATGCTCTTTCATATTTTATAAGAGGTTTCTCATTATCTCAAAAAATAATCATTAGGAAATGCGTGCATTTTAATTTTGCGAATTTCGCAAGCGCCAAGATTCACGAAATCAAAATACACACGAAAGTTCTTGTTTACACGATATGCATTGAATGCCAGTGGCAATTTGCAAAAATTTCATGCGACGAAAAAGGCCATCGGCTCCAATGCCGCGAATATATCATGTTCTACAGTACTCCATCTCAACCAAAACTGTACCATCCCTTTAAGGGACGGCTTCATGTTGGGACCACAAGTAAATGGAGGGTTCAACTCTTACCCAACAATGATTCTTTTGTACTGATGCTGCCCTTCAACGGGATCTTTTTTCTTTCCTTGGCTATTGAGTCTGCTACACAGTAAATACTCTGCCCTGCTTGGAAGTCATTGACGTATACGAAACTAGGAAGTACCCGAATATAAATTTTATCATCAATTGGCATACAGTTTGGCACAGTTTTCTCTGTCCTTGTCTTACTGATGAGTTTGTAGACAAGCCACCATGTGGACACATCCAGGCATTGACTGTTATTATGTATCCAGGTCAGGCTGCATAGCATAGGGTTAGAAATCCTAATTTAAAGGGGAAGTTTCCTCAAATATATAATATACATACTATGTGGATTGATTGAATGCAGCAATGTTAGTAGAACACATCAGCAAAATGTGAGGAAAATCTGGCAGTCTGGAATTGATAAAGTTTTGGTGCCACCATCACCGGATGAGAAACGAACTACAGTTCATGATGTCACAGCAGAACAAAGATGTTCAGAAAATATAAATAGAACTCTGCAAAATGTTATATCTCTAGCACAGAGAAAGTGTAATAGATATTCGTCTTTCAGAAAGCAGGGGGAATAATATTACCATATGTCAGTAACATATTATGAACTTGTCATTAAAAAAGAAAAACTGTGAAAATTTGTGAAAATCTCCAAGTATCTTTTTTGTACACGTATTGTTCGTCAGCGACGTCACAAACTTTGTAGCCTTTTTATCCAGTGATGGCAGCATCAAAACTTTAAAGATTCATAACTCTTGAACAAATTGGCCAGTTTTCGTCATACCTTACCAATGTCTTTTACTAATAGTATCTTTTGTACAGGATTTTATGTACCTGCCTGCATACTTTAAAAGCCCTAGCATTATGACATGGTTCCTCTCATCTTTTTAGTTAATCACAATGTTGTTATTAAGGAGAAGGGGAAGAAAACACAGAGTCCAAGGAATAATTTTTTTTCGTTGATTTGTTTTTTATTCCACCTACAATTTGTTTTACTGTGTGGGAATGGATTTTATTATTATTATAATTCATTTTTTGTTTTAATTCTTAATGCAGCAGAGTTGCTCCAGTTATTTATATTAAGCCTTTGATACCAGTTCCAACTCTGGAATGCTCACCACCAGGTAAAAACAGTTGTCTTTCTTTATAAAGAAAATCAGAGTCCAGGACTAGAGTGAAACGAGTTGGTCTACTAAGATACTAAACATGAGTGAGAAAAAATGTGTATTTTATCATTTGGTTATTATTATGTACAATATGTGTGTCTGCAGAGAATTATGAACAGGAGTTTGACCTAAAGAGTGTCGCTGTTGAAGGCTAAGGATGCTTGAAGCTTTGATAGACTTGATGAAGGCTGCTTTGCCTTTAATTAGGGCCTACCCTTACTAGACATGGAGAATCTTGTTCATGTTACAACATTTCTCTGTAATCTGCTCAGGGTAAAGTTGCGGCACTCATGAAGTTAGGGTGGGAGTAGATGATAAGCACAGAGCTTGGAGCTTAGATGTATTTTTGTGTTTGTTTGAATGATCACCATTCTACAATGCTTCCAATAACCTTGCCCCTGTTTATCATCCAAGCATGGAATGAATGTGTGTTACAGGAGGTCTAAAGTTCACAATTGCATCATGAATGTGTTTACTAGATTTTTCATCAAGTTGAAGGTTAAATGAGCTGAATCCCTCTCTGTGCTTTGACGGCAGATTTGCACAGGACACCTCATAGCACAGTTCACACTGTCCAAAGTCCCTGGCGCAGAAAGGGTTAAAATGTCTCTTTATGTGTGTCCCTGCTAACGAGAAAGGGCAAGGCTCATGCTTTGTCTGTTGGAAGCGGAAGATGCTCACCGAAAAAAGAAAAATCAGTTGCAATTTATTCTCCAAATCCTTGTTCCTGCTGGAGTATGTTTTCACAAAGCAACTTCGACACAATGCCATGAGATGAGTAATCCCTCGATCTGACAATGATTGTCTACTGTAGTCAATTGATCAAGCGTCGAGTTTGTGTGTCAAAGTATGTACTGTTAAAGTTCAAATTTTCGCAGTGTTGAAATTTTTTTCGCGCATTATGTGCAACCTGAAACTAGCGCAAAAATAAAAGCATGTGAATAGTTTTGCTTGCCGTATGTTCCAGTAGTTGATGTTTTGATTCTGCGGAATTAAAAACACGCAAAACTCTTCTTATCGGGCCAAGCACGAAAAATTATTCGCACGAAAAATTAGTCACACTAAAATATCCACTTTTACAGTATGCCGTGAACTCATGTCCTCCCCTAATAGAGTGGGTGGAAAAGATTAACCTACTGGTGTGAAACGGTGTGTGCCATATGAACTGGAGAAAAAGCTGTGATATTTGCAATCAATTTGCTGCCACAATGAAATGTATGGTGCAAGAGGCCTTGGGAAGAAGCGTTTTAGGAGCGTCCTGTAGTTGCACTCTATTGTTCTCATCATGATACCAAGTACCAGCCTCCTTCAAAGTCTTATAATTGTATTAATATCTTAAAGATCACAAGAGCTTGTAAAGGAGGGCTACCAACCGTAAACCTTAACTTCGTATGATCTCAACTACCTCTTTCCCCCTGTAAATCACTAAACTGCCAATAGCTGCAGTTTTCAGTAGGCCTGTTCAGAAACACCTATTGGAAGGTTACAAGCTTTTATGAAATTTTATTTGAAGTTTTTATCATACTATTTAAAATTTCACCCGTTTTCCATATTTTGAAAGTGGCTCAAAGTATTGTCATGAAAATTTGTGTAAAGTTACCAGATAGGCGTAGTAATTATTTGCCAATCATGTAAAATTGTCATCTCACATTGGCAATATGTACTGCAGACCTGTTGGAAGAATAATGCAATATAGCGGAGGCATACACCAGTCGCCATATGGCATTTCTAGTTGAAAATCAGTTTTTGCAAACCGTTGCAAAAACCTTAAATTCATGTGTGTGAATGTTGTTTGTGTGTAGGGAGTAAGTGTGTGAAAATGTTAGCGTGTACACTGCCAAGTTCACATAATCCCTGTGCCATTCTTCCTTGCAAGTTATCTCATTACAATGGACTCTGTTATAACGAAGTCCTCGGGACTGACAATTTTCTTTCATTATATCGAAATTTTGTTCTAACTGAACCAATAAACAATAAAAAACATAGTGCTGAGATGTTGCGGTCTGGATTTTTACTTCGTTATTACCAGAATTTCATTACAACCATGTTCATTATAATGGGAGTGCACTGTTATAGATACTTTATTAACTGGTCTGGACCCATGTAAAGTGTGAAATCTCCTTCTTCCTTCAGTGAACAGAGTTTGTCACATGACAAAGAACCTCTAGGAGCTGAAGGGTTTGATAGTGTGTCTCAATCAATTTGGAGCTGGTGCTCCAGGCTCCCATGCAAAGTCTGTCTGAGGTAGCCTCACTACCAATGCCACCGTTCCATCCATTGGTGCAGTGTGTATATATATATATAATGCCCTGGGCCCTGTTTCATAAAGCTTTTCGTAAAGTTACACACGACTTTACGAACGACTTCAATGTAGCAAGCCAAGTGTGCTTCCTGATCCTTGTTAATTTCAGAAGCTAAAGTTGAAATTTGCAGATGATAGTGATTATTCTTACATTGTAACACAGTCACGTTTAAAGTTGAAAGTGTTTTTTGTCCCAATAATAGATGAAATTTTGACATACAGTTGTACTTTGTTAAAATCTAGGGGGGAAAAAATGGGCACACATATTGGCACTTCATATTCAAGTCATTTGTAAAGTCGTGCATAACTTTATGAACAGCTTTATGAACCAGGGCCCTTAGTGACTTTTGCGTAAAATATGGATGACTTATTGCTTGTGTTTGTTTCTGACATTCTCTCAATCTCCAGAAACCCAACCTGATCCTGAATGTAGACGGCGTGATCGGGGTCGCCATGGTGGACCTCTTCAGAAACTGCGGCGCTTTCACTCCGTAAGTTCACAAAATTCTTTTATGGTGTTTAGCCCCTCTCCCCCTCAATCATTTGCACGGTCTCTCTCTTGTTCAAACAATGTGAACACCGAACAGTGTTTTACTCGTGTCAGATTTGGTGTATTTCTGAATGCAAAAATGAAGACTTGTTGCCAATAGGGGAACTTGGAGGATAGAGAGAGAGAGAGAAGGAGAGACAGCATGCAAAAATAAAACAGAAAACACATAGCAGGATGATTGTTAGTATAAGGAAAGGAAGTCACATGCTCCTTTGCCACTTGAGATACAAAACGAGATTGATTTTGAAGAACAATTCAGTGTTGAGTGTTTGTGTGGTGTGTATGTAGGCATAGCAGAAAGAAAAGCAAGATGAGGCAAGTGATTTTACGGACAATTCAGTGTTGAGTGTTTGTGTGTTTGTAGGTGTAGTACAAGCAGAAGGAAGATGAGGCAAGAGATTTCAAGAACAATTCAGTGTTGAGTGTTTGTGTGAAGGTGCAGATATAGTAAAATGAAAGCAAGATTAGGCAACTGATTTCAAGAACAATATTCAATGTTTAGAATCAGGTGTGTGTGTGTGTAGGTGTATTAGAAACAGATGATGAGGCGAGAAATTTCAAGAACAATTCATTGCTAAGCATTGGGTGTGTGTGTGTGTGTGTGTAGGTGTAGATGTGTAGGTGTAATAGATGAAAGGATTGAGTGCTGGAAAAACAGAAACAGGTGTGCTGCATTCATTTCAGTTTCATCATAAAATGGAAGTAGAAGACGAACAAAAAATAAAAGAGTGGGATGAGGTAGGAGCAGAAAGAAGTGTGTGGAGGAAAAAGGGAGAAAGAAAAGAGAAGGATTTGATATTACAATACACATAAATGAAAACAGATGTAAAGTGTAGCAAACAAAGAAAAAAATGAGCATGAGAGCACTTGAGTTGAAGTGGAAAGAAAACAAAGAGGCGGACATACAATGAGTACTGAAACTCTCCTGGGAGATAGAATGAAAAAAAAAATATATATATATACATGTGTGATGAGCAAGAGAAAAATTCAAATTATGCTTCTAAGTACACTCATGCAGGTGAAAAAGAGAATATGTCAGGTGAGAATGAGAAGGGCGTTCAGTTGCCACCAAAGCAGTAACGTTTGAGGCACCTTAACGCCCTTCTCATTCTCACGCGACAATTATTTCAATTGTAAGAACTGCCGAGAACCATCATTTCCTGAATGTGTGGGCAAAAGGTTTTGACAGAGAGACACCTCCCTGGTGGGACAGAGTTTCATGTAAAGAAAAAAAAAAGCATACTGGATAACTCATCATGATTGTTTTTCGTGTTCAACAGTGCGCCTCTTTAGCAAGAATATGGATATACTGTTGATGAAGATACAGAATGAAAACTGTCTCAAATTTCTAGCCAAACATTCAAATGTCTAACTTTATAGAATTCCCCCGTCCCCTAACAAAAAAACCCCCACAAAAACCCACAAACAAAACAAAATAAAAAAATAAAAAAGAAGAGGACACAGATAGATACATTTTCCATATTGTAGAAACATTAGAAACCTTAATGATAATAATAATAATTAATATTTTTACCGCGTAATACAAAGTTTCTAAGTGCCGTATATGTATCATAATTATACCAAAACATGTAACCTTATATAAACCTTAATTTCCTTCTTCCCCGCCCTCAAGTAAAAATGTTTTTATGCAATGAGTGCAAATATTAGGAATAATAAGAAAAGCTTTTTTTAATCTTTTTTTTTTGGGGGGGGGAAGTCATACTTGGATCAGACAAGATTCATCGATTAACACTTCATGACCTCTAACTATCCATTACAGAGAGGAAGCCAATGAGTATGTGGAAATCGGCGTGCTGAACGGCCTGTTTGTCTTGGGGCGCAGTATGGGCTTCATTGGTGAGTGAAATGTCACATTCTTCTTGTATTCTCATGGTCGCACACATCTGGACCCCATTTCATAAAAGATGTTAGGTTGACAACTCTTGCTGGAATGACAACTTCCCACAGAAACAGCCAATCAGGAAGCTGGATCCTTGTCGTTGCCTTCATATGACAATTGCCATTCCAGCAAGAGTTGCTATCATATCAACTTTTTGTGAAATAGGGCTCTGGTCATATATATATGTGACATGGGGTCACGGAGAGTGAAAACGGCTAGAGTGAAAACAAACACATGATCAGTATACTTTTGAGATGAGATTTTCTAAATTTCTTCATTAATTGGCTTTGAAATTCTGTGAAACTGTCAGATGTGGTCCATCTTAACATTTCTGAAAGCTACGGGAAATTCTATTGACAAATTACAGAAAAGAATGGTAGATTGAGGATTCTGAACACCGACAGTCCTTTAAGTTTGTGAATTCCGTATTGTGTCGTCTGTATCACCATGTAGAATTTTGCGCTGCTAGTGTGTACTGCATTCACTATGCTCAAGCTCCACTCATGTACAGGTGAGCTGTTTGTTTTCACTCCAGCTACCAGAAGTGACGCGTTCCCCGACCATGATATTGATAAAATACCACTCACTGATTTGTTCTTACTCATATCACTGGGGCTGTGTGATGAGGGGTGTTGGTATCAGTTACATTTTTTTCCAGACCACTTGACTGGGTTTTGAAATCTCATTGTGAGTAGTGAAGAGCATGTTGTTTCCTGATAGATTCCTGGATTGTTTCGACCACCTCCCGGGAATGGGGGAACTCCGCATGAATAAAGGGAGAGCCCAGCTTGACTTCTTGACTTGGGTTTTGTAATCTGCTCATTATGAGTCAAGAAAAGGGTGTGAACTCATAACAGATTGCTAGACTGTTTCAACCACCTCCGGGGGCCCTGAGGGGAACTCCACATGAATATTGAAAAGGAGAGACGAAATCAGTTTGACCCTTACAATCTGTCATTACCAAAGCGTACAATGTCATCTGTATTTTGACTTTGGTGATCTTGAATTAGTTAGGAGAGAGAGAGAGAGAAAAAAAATGACAAGCTACACATTACAGCACTGGGTCCACTGGTTCCATGGGAACTTGAACTAAGAACCTCTTGTGAGTGAGACAAACATGACTCTTACCTGGTTTGCTCTCCCACCAGATGGCTGCCAGTAGCCCTGGACATGGCCATGCACACCACCATATCTTGCTGATCTCTTTGCTATACATTTTGATAATGATACACTAAAGTTTGGTTGTTGTTGTTGTTGTTTTGATAATTATTTGCAAGTGGATAAGTAGAAACCAGTACATAGCAGAGAAATACTGTTAGATTCTGGCTACTTGTCAGAAATAGCAGAGCATCATTGATGAGAGATAGGCTTTGTAGGCTTGGTGACATTTGGATTACTTTAATAGTTGTAGTGCTCATCATGGTTTGTCAGTCTCTGCATGACAAGAGTTCTCTGTAGATTCCCGCTAAATGTTAATCAGTACCAATGTGATAAATCACATTCATGATGGTGCAGCTTTCACTTTCGTTTTACTTTTGCATATCAAATAATTTATGAATGATCTTAGCATCACATTTAGCACGCTAGTCTGTGTGCTAGTTCAGAACAGATTTTTTTTTTTTTTTTTTTTTTTTTTTTTTTGGCAGTGCATGTCGGACAGTGGGAAATATATGACATTTGTTTTGTGAAATCCTGGACTGTGTGATACCTTCATCATCCTGTAGCAAAGCTATATTGGATGGAATGTGAATGCATCAAATAGCATATCCTTGACAGCTGATACCATGGTAATAATGAGAAAGTTGTGTTATTTTCAACTCAAACATGTTCAGAAAATAGTAGGATTGAATCGTTTCTGCAAATGAGATGCATTAATGTCATTGCCTCTTAAATCTCCCATTGGCTTGCCCTCAAATCTTCACCAAATTGCATGCTTTTAGAAATTATTGCCGTTTGAATCACACTATTCCACCACTGTAACGGTATTATGATGATGACTTTCAAGTCATGGTCACTAAATTGTTAACCAAAGAATGGATTTCTAGAGTAAAATTAGAAACAAACTAATGGCACATTTTGCTAATGATGACATCTTTGCACTGTCTAAGATGCATGATTGAAGGATGCTACTAACCAATTTAGCCCCTTGCTTTGGGCAACTAAGACTTACTTTTTGGCTACTGAGACTCACTGTGGGGCAATCAAGACTCATTGGCCCGAATTCACAAAGGTGGTCTAAATCTAAACCATGGTTTATGTATATTTCTTCTGCGTAGATTATGATTGACAGATTGCGTACGCTAACAGGCATCCCGTAAAAAAACGTGCATTGATGCGCGCATGTATTGGTACGCCTATTTAACGCTTATTTTAGACCATGATCTAAATTTGTACCATGGTCTAAGTTTAAACCACCTTCGTGAAAACGGGCCATTGGGCCAATTAAGACTCACTGTTGGACGACTGAGACTCTGTGTGGGGCATCTAAGGCTCACTTTGAGAGAACTAAGGCTCACTATTTAGCAACTGGGACTCACTTTAGTGTAAATTAGACCACTGTGGGGCAACTAAGACTCACTGTTGGACAACTGAGACTCACTGGGGGCATCTAAGGCTCACTTTGAGGGAAGTAAGACTCACCGTTTGGCAACTGGGACTCACTTTATTGGGCTGAGACCACTTTGGGGCAACTATGACTCACTGTTGGGTGGCTGAGACTCACTGTGGGGTAGCCAAGACTCACTGGGCCAATTAAGAATGACCGTTGGACAAATGGACTCACTGTGGAGCAGCCAAGACTCAATGGGCCATTTAAGACTTACTGATGGATGACTGAGACTCTCTGTAGGGCATCTAAGGCTCACTTTGAGGGAATTAAGGCTCACTGTTTGGCAACTAGGACTCACTTTAGTGTAAATTAGACCACTGTGGGGGCAACTAAGACTCACTGTTGGACAACTGAGACTCACTGGGGGCATCTAAGGCTCACTTTGAGGGAAGTAAGACTCACCGTTTGGCAACTGGGACTCACTTTATTGGGCTGAGACCACTTTGGGGCAACTATGACTCACTGTTGGGTGGCTGAGACTCACTATGGGGTAGCCAAGACTCATTGGGCCAATTAAGAATGACTGTTGGACAAATAGACTCACTGTGGAGCAGCCAAGACTCAATGGGCCAATTAAGACTCTTTGAAGGACAACTGAGACTTAGTGTGGGGCAGCCAAGATTCATTGGGCCAATTAAGACTCACTGTTGGATGACTGAGACTCTCTGTAGGGCATCTAAGGCTCACTTTGAGGGACCTAAGGCTCACTTTGAGGGACCTAAGGCTCACTGTTTGGCAACTAGGACTCACTTTAGTGTGAATGAGACCACTGTTGGGCAACTAAGACTCACTGTTGGACAACTGAGACTCACTGGGGAGCATCTTAGGCTCACTTTGAGGGAAGTAAGACTCACTGGCAACTAGAACTCACTTTAGCGGGCTGAGACCAGTGCTGGGCAGCTGAGACTCACTGTGGGGCAACAAAGACTCACTGAGATTCACTGGGCCAAGTAGGACTGTAGGGCAAGAAAGACTCACAGTGGGGCAACTGAGACCCACATAGACTCATTGTAGGGCAACTAGTACTGCTGGGCAACTGAGACTCACTTGGGGCAAGCAAGACCCACTGTTATGCAAATAATCTGAATGGGCACTTGCCTTCCATACCCAAATATCTGTTCAGTCGAATGGGTAAAATATGTTTTGAACTTGTTGGGTATGTGATCGCTATTTTCTGTGTAACATGTGAAACTTTGAATGTGTGTGTGTGTGACCATCTGTCTGTCTGTCTGTCTATGTCAGTACTTGACATTTTGTTCATCAATGCCTTGTTCTATTAATCAGGTCACTATCTGGATCAGAAGCGTCTGAGACAAGGCCTGTACCGCCATCCTTGGGACGACATCTCTTACGTCCTGCCAGAGGCTAATTAAAGAAACAGCCAAAGTTTTTTGCAACTCTCGCTTGAGTATAGAGGCCAAAATTGTGGGTTTAATGTATCCTGCATCCAATTTGAGTGAAAGTGCAAGTGCTTGTCAACATCTTATGTCTCTCGGAATCATTATCAATTATTTTTTTTTTTAAGTTTCATTACCACCATTTTATTTGTATTTGACAATGTTTTGAAAATGATCTTTATACCCACGATGAATTCGTCTATCTTGCATACCTGATTTATTTTTGCAAGTGACCATAAGTGAAAGTAGACGAAACCTTGTGAAATTCAAGAGTTTAGTATTTATTCATGCTGTGAAGGTCTTTGCTTGTGTGTTTAAGATGGTGATATGTCACGTAGCTGCAACTTGCTTTCACCTTTCCATGACTCTGTGGCCATACATTGTATGTTATCATCCCAGTAATGAACCATTGTGTTGTCTTTTTTAATTTTATGCTTACCTCACCTCCAACAGGGTGTCTTCAATAGGGTAGCGATGTGTACTTGGTTTCCATTTGAATCAAAACAGAACCAATGCCTTTCACTGTGTAGCACAAAAATGGTGGCTTTCAGTAGTGCATAACAAGCGTATACAAGACACTAGATATTTTTCTGCCCACTGATCCAAGAATTGGCAATGTTGTCTGTGACAGAGTAGACAAAATTGTTAAGTCTAAGTCTGTGTCTTTGTAATTTGCAATATTGTCTCCAAATAGAAGAATAAATCATAAACATATATATATATATATATATATATATATATATATATATATATATCCTTATGGAGAGCTATTGATGGCTGCTTTGATGGGTGTTTCTTTTTTATGCCTCCACCCTAAGGGTGACAGAGGCATTATTTGTTTTAAATGCATTGCACCAAAACCCTCTAAAACATTAATTTTTACTAGATGTAACCTGTAGGAATAACTTGGTATGTACAACCTGGTGTACTTCAGTTGTTATTAGCTCTACTGATTTTACGTGATATATTTTCTGATGTCATTGACTTCCAGGTTAACACAAACTGAAAATTGTTGTAAAGTTATTTTGTTTCTATTCAGGCTCCCCCCCCCCCCCCCTTCAGTGTTTGAGTAGCCAGTCTGTGTGTCACTTGGTGTATGAAAACATTGTGTTGAAGTCAAGTGATATGATGGGAGCCATGTTAGAATGTATTGAAGTAATTCATGCTTTCTTTGAAATTCAAGGAAATCTGAGACAATGTGTCATGTGTGCATAGGGGCTGGGGAAAAAGAGGAAGCTCATTCAGTCTTAACAGTTTTTGATTTGTGATCAGTTATTTTTCGAAGTAATGTTACAGAAGAGTAGGACTTACGTCAGAAAAGCTGGTGTGTCAGCCACTGCAGTCAATTATATTTGTTTATGTATGATGCTACATTGCAGGCAATTGGTTGTGTAATGCGTACATTTTACTGGAAAAGATGTTGATGTCTTGTATTATTGTTTTCAGCATAACAATAGTTTATATTCAATATAAAGATTGTTCTTTGGTTAAACCTTTGTTTTATAAGTTGCTTAATTGCGATATTCAGTGTTTGAATATGTCTAAGATAAACCTTTTTTTTTGTGTGAGTACAAGCCCATAATGCCAGAAGAGTTCAAGACCAACGTGTAGTTTATCTTCTGTTATTGCAATTAGAAGTGTGGTACAAATGGCATGCAGGAATATTCATCTGTCGGCTTTCATTGTCCAATAGCAGGACATTGGACATGTACAGTGACTGCTGGACAATGTTATAAACACAACTGATTCCTGTCATCGTTTTAATTTGTTTGGCCTCTGAGCTGAATACTTGCAGACATGGAGCTAGTGCAATTTCTGATGAGATGGGGGAAAAAAATCAGAATTACAGAAATTCAGAAATGTAGGAGAGCCATTATGTTGAAGTAAATTCTGATTCATGCATCCATGAATTGTAGAGAGCTAGGCTGTTCTGTCCTTCAACACTTGGCAGGATTTTCGACAGGAGAGGACCAATGTAAACTAAGTATGTCATAAGTATTTTTTCTTTCTTAAACTAAGCATATTTCTGTAACCATGGCAAGAAGAAATGAATAAATGTCAATGAAATCATATTTTGATTCAGTGCAACAAGTGGTAAATTAAGATTAATAGTGGCATATTATGGTATAGGTAATTTTAACACTTGCCAATTTTTTTCAGTTTTTGTTGACTTCTTTGTTTTTCAGTTTGTCCATTTGTGTAAGTCCAAGGTTTGATAATGCTTCCTAATTCACATAAACATAGGCTGTGTATTCCCTGCCATTAACAGCATAACAAGGAATTCATACTGCAGAATGCAAACTACTGTCAGCATGGATAGTCTTTTGGTGTGGAAATTTGGGGGGACATTTGTGCACCATTGAACTGGTGCATGGGAATAACAATGTGGGGAGATTTATATCTAATAATAACAGAGAGAATATTTGTCAAGTTGTCTACCATCAGATTTGACTTTATACTGCCCCTGCATGAAAATGTATGCAGAAAAGGTTCTTTGTTATTTTTTTTAACAGTAGTTGTGATGGCTTTAAAGCCGTGAAAACTAAGATTTAACTTATTTAGATGGATGGAAACTCTTTTAACTTTGCTGACTCACCTCTGTCATTATCAAACCCGCCATCAATTATGGTTTGAAAATTGTCAAAGAGTTTGTTTCCTGGAGAAAATGCAATAACATTCCCATGTGACCATACACCTTTAATGTGTCTGTGCATTTCTTTGTCATCCTGTACAATAGTCGATCAATCTACGTGCAGCTAAATGGGCGTGGCCGTTTCTGTTGAGTGTGAATGGTTAGGTTAGCCAAACGGCATGTGTGTGTCTATTTGCTGGCCAGTGTGTGGAGAGTGGGATGTGGCCACAGATTGAAGGATTTGATGATTTTGTGTGTGTGTGTGTTTGTGTATATGCACATATATATGGGCCGTGACGCGAGAAAAAGGCCCTTAGGGCATTATATACCGAAAATGAGTTTTCACCTCCATATTGTAGAAGAAACTCTGACGTATTTGGATATGCAAACCTTTGTCTGAAATTCTACACCTAAATGCTCCAATTACGACATTCAAAACAGCATGTTTTGTCCAAAATCCTGTCATTTTTTATGCGTCTGTGCTTTTCCGCGTAGTTAGCTAGTTGATCTTTTTTGCGCGTATTGCTTTGTTAAACTTCCGCGCCGTTTTCTGGCGTTTGCGCGTAGCGGCGCTAAGGGCCCTTTTCTCGCGTCACGGCCCATATATATAATTATAGAGAGAGAGAGAGAGAGAGAGAGAGAGAGATTTACGGGTTAGCAGGTGAACCAACTCCCAGAGGAAATCCTGAACTTTACTTAATACACATGTGCCATGTGCTATCCAGCGTATTAAGACTTATTATAAGTGAACTTATATGCATATATATAATATGTGGGTATACATATACATATACAAAATGTACATACAGAAAAACCTGCTCTAGAGACCTCCTGTCTGGTGGACCACCTGCCCATAGTGACCATGTGGAAATCTCCCACAGAGTTAACATGTAGTGGAAAAACTGATCCTGTGTAATGTCCACCTGCCTGATGCAAGAAGTGACTGCAGATTTGGTTTCCACTGGGTGACCGAAAAGTGTGCCCAACGACAACTTGGTCCTTAAAGGAGCGTCAATCAGCTTGATGGTCTACACTGTTAGTTTATTTCAAGAAAGTACCAGGTATACGAGAAAAAAGAAAAAACAACAGCCCTTTTCATGGTTATCAACCCAACAATGACCCCTATCATGCCAGTCCAAATATAAGTTAGTCTGATAAGAAATACTAAAATATTATGAGTTCAACAGTATACTTTTGATAAAGAATTGGATGAGAAATAAGGAAGTTATGACATTTTTAAGTTTTGCTATTTTTTCGGGAAACAGTTCTTGATCGGTGAATATGAATATGGAAATGGCAAAATGAGCATGTCTTCCCCTCACAACTTGCCAAAATAAATTATAGTTTGTACACAAAATTGTGAAATTTAGAATAGTTTTTCATTCAAATGCAATTATGCCTGAGGCTCAAATCCTCATGTATCTAACTGATCACTATTCTGAAGTTATTCAACCAGGAATAACATCATATTTCAGTCATCAATGACAGAAACATTGAATTTTTGTTATTTTTGGTACACGATCAATGGACAATTGTTAGGGTATGACATGGTTAGCTCACTCATTTGCATATTCATATCCACTGTACAGGAACTGTTTTGCAGAAATTAGCACAAATTCCTTATTTTTCATCTGATTTCAGTCAAATTTTTACCGTTGCTATGGACTCGTAAGATTTTACTTTTTTTAGCTCACCTGAGCCAAAGGCTCAAGTGAGCTGTTGCGATTGCCCTTCATCCAGCGTCCGTCGTGCGTCGTGCGTCGTCTGTCATGCGTAAACTTTTTACATTTTCATCTTCTTCTTGAAAACCCCATGACCGATTTTCATCAAACTTGGCAGGTAGCATCCCTAGGGGGTTAGGAACTCAGTTTGTTAAAATGGGCACCATGCCCCACCCAGGGGGCCCCCAGGGGGCCCAAACCCCCCAAAATTAAGGAATCTGTAAAAATCTTCTTCTCTAGAACCAGAAGTGACAGAGCTAAATTAATACTATGAGTTAGTACATTGATGACTGTAGTTTCAAGTTTGTTCATGGCAGAATCAGGGGTGCCCCCCGTGGGTCCCAGGGGAGGGGTCCTAATTGGGCCTAAATTGTACATTTTCATCTTCTTCTTGAGAACCCCACTACCCATTTTCACCAAACTTGGCAGGTAGCATCCCTAGGGGGTTAGGATCTCAATTTGTTAAAATGGGCACCATGCCCCACCCAGGGGGCCCCCAGGGGGGCCCAAACCCCCCAAAATGAAGGAATCTTCAAAAATCTTCTCTAGAATCATAAGTTATAGAGCTAAGATAATACTATGAGTGAGTACATTAATTACTGTAGTTTCAAGTTTGTTCATAGCAGATCCAGGGGTGCCCCTCTTGGGGTGGGGGTTTGGAAGGTCCAAATGGGGGCCTGAATTGTACATTTTCATCTTCTTCCTAAAAATCTCATGATGAATTTTCGTCAAACTTGGCAGGTAGCATCCCTAGGGGGTCAGGATCTCAATTTATCAAAATGGGCACCATGCCCCACCCAGAGGGCCCCAGGGGGCCCTAATCCTCCCAAATTAAGGAATCTTAAAAAATTTGGGCCCTTATTGTACATTTTCATCTTCTACTTGAGAATGCCTTGTCAAATTTTAGTAGAGCTGTGAATAGTTCAGATTAGTGACTGCATGAAAGGTGAACATGCGATACTCAGGTGAGCGCTAGACCCGAGGGTCTCTTGTTTATCAGACTGACTTATATGTGGATTCGATTTCCCCTTTAACTCCAATGCATCTTCTTTGCACTACTACATAACCCCAACAACCATGTTTAATAGCAGATCAATGGCTCATGTCTATGTTTACATCGAGTTAGAAATATCTGGCTATTGTTCATCCAACTCAACTAATTCTTGCAAAATGCCAAGAAAAAATGTAAACAAAAAATGCTACAAAAATTGCTAATGATACGCAGATATGCACAAACTAAACAAAATGAAAATGAAAGAAAGGGTGACGTCAATATGATACGCACACAGTTTGTATGTGAACAGCAATCTATTACAGAAATTATTTGCTAAAATTTCAACTTGATTGGGTGTGATTGTGTGACACACTTACCCATGATTCATAGCATGAATGTGATTATTGACTCTTACATTCCTTTGCTATTCATATGAGCAAGGGCTTTGTGAATTCAAGTTCTTGCCAAAAGAGTTTTTTTAAGCGTTTTGCGATGGCTTCTAATTGTATATGTGTCATATTTTAACAACTTTTTTTTTTTTTTAATTAGTCATTTGAATTACCTTTTTGCTTTATTTGTGTGATTTTCGACTCCTGGTTGTAAAATTGTATCACTGATTCATTTTGGGCTGGGCATTTATGTTCCTTCAACTATTGTTTGCCTTTATATTTGTAATCGTGCAACTTAGATCGAAAATGGATTATGCTTCCTTTTGTTTCAGGTCACCAAAATTTGAAAATGTAAAGATAGTGGCTCAAACAGACCACCTGAGAAAAAAAAAATAGTATCTAGCCCTACTTTACACACACACACACACTCATATATATATATATATATATATATATATATATATATATATATGAAATATGATTTCTATGTTCTGCATTATCATTTTGCTTGTGTGTGTTTGTGTGTGTGTATGATATATGAATTGTATATTGATAACTAGATTGTAAAGGTTAATACAGCATGTTAACGGGCACAATGCACCCATACCAAAAAAGAAATATATATATATGTATATATAATAAATCTTGGCTTTTTGTCCATTTGCTGAATGGGAAGTACCACTCACTGTATATTACAATTTAGCCTTGAAGCCCTTCACTATAGCACATAAAGGACAATTTGTTCATGGTTCAGGTATCGCTGTTACAGCTTTGGCATTTGTATCGTTTCAACCTTTCATTTTTCTTGCAATATGTATGAATATACATAGGATTATACATATATTTTTTTTCAAGTTTCGCATACAAAAACCTAGCTGTCTTTGATTTATATTATTGTAGATTCTAAAATTATGTGATCACTCAACAGATATTGATATTGCTCACACATTGTATAGTGTGGGGTATAGCATGCGTATGTAATAAATATGTCTGTATGCATTATGTAGAATAATGTGTACGCACTATATTTATCAGATTGCTATTCATCATGTAACCTTGCTAGGTGGTTTTCAGTTTCATATTCGATCGAGAATAACATTAATCGTCCAGATGAACGTCAGTATTTAGCACAATGTCAGTCAATGAATTGCGCCCTCAAAAGCTGCAGTGTGTATACAATCAACTATTCGAAAATAATCTGGTCTTATGGTTTTTTGTGCAAAATCCCCCACACATCGTTCAAACATTCCTCGTCACGTTCATGATCTCGTCAAAGGTGCTAACGCGTTCGCAAATATTATGGACCTACGTGTTTATGGCAAATCACGAGTTTCGTTAATTTATTGTTTGTTTACTCACATGGAAAAAAATTCGTTTCAGCAGAGTGTGAAGTAAACACAACCTCGACAATGTTCTCCTCTTTAAGCACATCGGTTTCTGAATTGTAAATTATGTACATAAGGTAAAATCATAACAACAACAATAACAACCAAAACACAGATTATCAAAACGTCATACCGCACCACGTTAAAGTTGACTGTGATGAACAGAATCAATTATCAGATGATCACAATGACAAAACTTTTATCAAAATCTGACATTAAAATTCCCAGAATTGTGAATACGGTCTACCTCAAACGTTTTATATTGTCTAAGACAAAATGTAAAAAAAAAAACAGTTGAAGGATTTTCTCTGGTTCCTTTGGATTCAATTTAGGCGAGGTTGACTGTATCTGAATTAGCTGAGTCGATGACATCCCGAGTAAATTAGCTTAGCCTCTTTATTACGTTATTGTGAAATCTCAGTAGACCCTATGCAGGACCCTCTAGAATGCAAAAGGTAATTGGTCAATTCAGAAATTAAAAACAATTCAAATTTACAAGAATATACCGAAATCTGACAAATTAACGTACAAAAATTATGGAATCTTATATTTACGCGGGTTTTTTCTTTAACCGCATTGTCAGTTACATCACTTGCATTATATCATCTCCAAATAACAACTCTTGCACTGAATTGTGTACAAACATTTTTCGAAGCATATCAATTCAACAACTTCAAGCAAGAAATCCTTGATTCAAAGTTACACAATCATAAAGTTATCTGGTAAGAATATAAATTCTCTCTGTTCGTTAACATTTAAAGATTCAAGTGAATAACTGTATGCAGGTGGCTTACCTACAAATAGGTACTTAGACAAAGTATGTACGTCAGCTTTCATTTACTTTTTCTATAACAGGCTGGGAATTTAACTAGGAAATTTTCTCAATTTTACTGTTACATTTTAAAGTCAAAATACTGTAACGCTGCTCTATACCGGCAATTGCACCAATCTAGTTGGATAGATTTCCTTATAGATTGAGCATCATTTTCTTCGAAAATTGTAAAGAACAACCAATCCATGCATTATGTCACACAAAGCACTCTCAAAATTAAGGCGTGGTCAAAAAATACCCGCGAGCGTGGGATACAGTAAAATGACCTCGCTGTTACATGTGGGATCAATGTACAAACCCTTTTTCTTGTCACATCGAAAAGAATTACGAAAAGGGGGAAGAAAAAATAAAGACCAGCGGAAAAAGGGAACAAGGATAGAGAAGAAAGAAAAAAAAAAAGGTAATGAAAAGAAAGGAGAAACGTTCTAGGAAAATAATTATGAGCAGTAAATATCGTGCTGTCATTATGTTACATTTACAAGTACTATAAGAATAACTTAATGATGTATTCATTGAATTACACATTATATTCATTCATGCATTTACAGTCATATCTTCAAGATGATACCGGCAACCAGCCGGAAACAAGGCGCGTGTGAGTTCAGCCACATTAACATCAAGGAGGAATTTGATACCTCTTTGGTAACACGTTCTCGACCCCCTCTTCCTGATAACTGGAGTTGGTGTCTATAAAACTAGGCATGTTTTGATTCACACAGCTTTCTTACAGGAAATAGTAGGTTCAAACGTCGTCGCCGTTAGACTTTACTGTCTATTCAGCATTCAATGTTCATTGCATGCCGACAGTACAATCACATTCTGTTTTTGTTTTACTTGCTGGGTGTGTGTGTGTGTGTGGGGGGGGGGGTGTACGTGTTGGTCATGTCGAAATTGCACCTTTGTGATTTACCACAAGAATGAATAAAGTAAGTATAAGCAGGTACTTTACTTAATTGTCGTTGTATATTGTTTTATGGTGGATCAAAAACATTGATTACCAATTAGTGTCAAGTCATACCCATTCATCGCCATCGAAAGTGGTTCTAACAATCTCATGTATCGCGAATGATATATCTGTCAAGAGAGCGGTACTTGCTAAATCATCGTACCCGGATCCAACCCCCTTCCCGAAGCCTTGCATAAGGATATCATCCTGTTTGTAAACAAATGACTGTGATATAATATATGACTGATCACTTCGATACTCACTTTTCTAATTCTACGACGGAGAGAGAGACTACGCGATAAACCAGGCTTGTGCATTGTCAATGTATACAATTAAACATGTGTCGCAAGTGATGTACAAGCTCCCTTTTCCAATTGGATAGGATTAATTTTATAAACCATTGATCATGTGCGTACTTCTGATGCATCCATGAACATTTTGTTAAGCACATTACGATCTATCTGGTTGGAGCATTCTGCAAACCACTGTCTGAATAAAAATTAAAACAATTTTATGAATGCCAAACGATTGGTTTGATGGAATATAGTGAATGTAAAACTGTTGCCATTAAAGTTGTTACATAAAATATGATATATAAGTTCAGCCAAAATATTTCAAACAGACTATTTTCACAAATGGAAGTTTTTGTCCAGACAAATAACAAAAATGCCCACACTTATCGATACGCATGCTTCACGTAAAGGAGCCTCCTATGGGCTCGGTAGCCCTTTGACAAAGTTTAACCCTCTATATATTATGTGCCACAATAATTTCCTGGCCGTATTGACCGATTCTGTGACGCGCTATGTGTATTTTTGGCATGGGCAGCGCCATTACGCGGTGTCTCAGCCGACCCCCCCCCCTTCCCACTCCCCACCCCTCTCCCTACATTAGCACGCGCGCAGAATGAAAAACTGATGCATGGTTGCTTTAGCCAATGGGCGTCTCGTACCGAGTGCGCGAATGCTTGCTTAGTGCGCGAACCTTTGTTACAAGTGCGCGATAAACATGTTGCCCTGGGGGTGGGGGAGAGCAGGGGGGGGGGGTCGGCTGAGACACCGCAATTTGAGCTCATGGCTGCGCCCAGTGCCATAAAATGTCTGCTGCCCTCAACGAACCCGAATCGGTCAATAGATAATGTGACAATGTGTAAAATTTGTGCACATTTTTACTCCAGATCATTGGTACAGAAGAGGCATGAGCCAAGACGATCAGAGCAAGAAGCCTTTCGTCTTCACAGCTGTATTCTGCCTGAGCGTATCCCGAATTCGATACCAGTCATCGAGCAAGAATTGTCCCCGTCTGCACTTGATGTGCGTCAGATTCTCCACCTCTAGAGGAAGCTTGCATTGCCGGAGCATGATGGGAACGATGCATCGCCGCTTGAGGGTCTCTATGTGGGCGCGCTGCATCTCGTAGCGGCACCAGTGATCTCGCAGCGAGTCGGGCGTGATGATCAAGATGGTGCGATAGGAGTTGTCGATGTTGTCGGCGATGTTCTCGGCTATCGTCGCTCCGTATTCGTAATCTCGATAACGGATACAGCCCCGCACGTTGAACGCTCTCTCCAGCTTTCGGACGAACGCCACTGTCCACTTGTGATCGATGTGGGAGAAACTTACGAAGAAGTCGTACTTGAAAGGGCTTGGATCTCTTGGGAAGAACTGCGGCATGTAGGAGCTGTTCGATTCCTTGACCTCGGAAAGGATGTTGATGTACCCAGGCCGTTCGGAGGAGCAGTAATCAAAGCGGGAGAGGTCACACTCAAACCCACAGCAGTTTGTACCGTGACTGTGAGTAAATGCTGCTTCAAGCACATCGGCCTGTTTTCTCAACTTCCTATTGACATCTTTCTCCTGCGCATATTGCAGTTGAGCCCCCTCCTTTTCACCCATATCCTGCAAGCATTGTCCCCATCGCAAGTGTGTGAGGGAGACGTTGAAGTTGTCGTCTTGTCGACACCTCACTGCAAGGCTGTACTCCTGGACGGCACTGTTGTGGTCGCCCAACAGGAAATACACGTAGCCAAGATCAGAGTGGTCAGCATGCACCTGCTTGAATTCAAGGGCGATTTCAAATTGCTTTTTGGCGCTAATTAGCAGCTCTCGTCTCTCGATATCGTCAACGGATAGGCTGCTGTCTTCCGCCATAGCGAGACAGAGAAGTCCTTTGTGACGATTCGCAAACCATGAGGGTTCCAAGTCAAGGGACTGTTCGAAAAGTTTCTTCGCTCTGTCATACTGCTTTAGTAACGTCAATTCGGAGGCAACTCGCCGGAGGACAATGGGATGGTCGGATCTTATGGACAAAGCCTGCTCGTAGCAGTCCTGGGGAGTATATGAGTTCAGATAAGTCGAATCCGGGAGTGCTTGTCCCAGAGTTCTAGACGGCTTCGTCCTCAAGAGAATACCCATGAAGATCCAAGAAAGTGCCCTGTACTCTGAAGGCGCTTCTGACATTTCAGTGACCAAGGCGAAGTGCGCCGCGGCTTCCTTGAAGCTGGCCTCTGTCACCGACGAAGCCGCCTGGCCCATCACCAGCTGGCTATCCCTTCGGTAGAGCGCAAGTCCGTAATCAAAGAGCCACTCCGCCTTCTCTTTCGAGTCCGTTTCCGCGCCGATCTCCACCGCTTTTTTGATGAACGCCGTGTAACTGAAGCAGCGGACGTCCTGCTCAAAATGCCTGATAGCATGAGCGCGGTCTGCGTACGCTCTCGCGAGATACAAGGGATTCCTATCAGCCAGCAGCTTTTTCAGTTTCTCGAGACATTCCCGGAAGAACCGCATCCTGGACTGCCTCTTGTACAGGACAACCAGATTGCCTGTCGCGTTGATGTTGTTCCTGTCCAGCTGCAACACCTCGTCGAATTTTTCCTCGGCCTTTTTCTGTTCATCCATCGAATACAAGATATATCCCTGGAGGTTCCGTATCGAGCAGGAGTACGTGGGCAGTTCGGAAAATTCCACCGATCGCTTCTCCAAGACCAGCCAGGACTTCTGGAGTTGATCCCTGTTGACCTTCTGAAGTTCGGGCCAGGTGAGATGGCAGCCGACCTCCCCTATGATGTCTTGCTCTTCCAATTCATCCATCATCATGTTTGTTGGTGAAGAGTTCCTGGCGTCGGAGAACACTTCTTTATCTCACTCCAGCGAACGCGAGCGCCTGTGGAATTCGCTAAATCCTATCTCCGTCGTGGTTTCCTATATAAGAAGATTAGGAAAGGATGAATACAGACACGAAAAAATAACACTGATGATCTAAATTTGTTGAAATCAAATAAAAGTCGAGATAATTCTCTTTTTATTGACATACACGTTCTTAGAAGTGCGTCCGCCCTCTTTGGTTGTTATTGTGGCCACTGAGTCTCGAGTCTCGAGTTAAAAGAGATGATGGCCTTTGGTCTGTGAAGCATAGCATTAATCGTGCGGTAGGGGAAGTCCCGTTCGGTTCCTCAATGTTATGGTCTCTCCCTCTCTCTTTCTTTCCGTGCCCTCTCCCTGCTGACTTCCGTTTCCGAAATTAGGATCATGACTTTGCACATTTGTTTCAGGATTCATTCTGTCTTAATTGTCTCGTCCTCATAAAGTGATGAATTTAAAGATAACTATACAGGATCCACTCATTGGATGAGTGATGATCTGGGAAAAATATGTTAATTGCACTGTAAACCCCCATGAGGCTATAGTATACGAGTCGTCAGGCAAACGCGGAGTTCCTTTCTGATGATATTATTTTGGCATCATTGTGGCTTTACCGTGTTGTACTTCTCAAGACTCATCGAAGAGATTTGAGTTGATATATATCTATATGTATGATTATATAACTATTATGTATATGTATATGTATATATATTCATATGTATATAATTATATGTATATAATACATACACACTCAGCAAAAACAGAAAGTAAACACTTTTTCGAGTTCATAATTTTCATAGAAAATGTTGATGAAAATCAGTGTATCTTATGCCATATTAAAGGTAATTTAATTGGCTATCTACCTTTATGTCAATATAAAGGGACACTGTACGCACGAGTGAACACATTTTGTTTTTGTCCTCCAAGGCACGAAAGGCAAGGCATGAAATAGCAAAAATAAGTTTTCGTTCTCTTTATCACCTTATAGCCTCAAACTTACGGGGGAAAATAAGAATTTTCTGTCAACTCAAACTTCAAATGACATAAGGAGTAAGGGAAAAAAGATGATTAAATGAACACAATATCTTTATTTCATTCATTTTGCTTAGTAATTTAAGAATTCATGAGACAAATAAAGAACCAAATTAGATTTGCAATTTTCCTGATTTGAGAAATCAATTTAAAATCCTATACTATTTATATTAATATTGCTTCTTCTTTCATTTCATTTGAATTTGGATTTGGATTTGACAGAAAACTTTTCATTTTCCTCAATTATTTTTAGCCTTTATTGATCTTTTGGACTTGAAAGATATTATAGAGATCATAGGTATATTTTTGCAACTGAATTCATAGTTTTTATTGTGTTAAATTTGTATTTTGTTCTTATTGGTATATACATGGCAAAAAATGTACGCATGAATGACAACTTGTTCATTTTTGCAATGTTTACTTTTGTGCCTCGAAAGAGAAAAACAAAGGATTTCACTCATGCGTAAAATTTCCCTTTTTATGAACTTACCAATTTGATAACCAATTAAATTACCTTTCATATGGCATAATACATTAACATTTAGCCAAACATTCTATGAGAAATATAAACTTGAAAAAAAGTGTCTACTTTCTTGTTCTATTTTTTTTTTTTTTTTGGCTGAGTGTATATATTTAGATATACCGTAGATATAGATATACCGTAGATATATCTATATCTATATCTATATCTATATACCGTAGATATACCGTAGATATAGATATCTATAGATATCCGTAGATATCCGTAGATATAGATATTTAGATATACTGTATGTGAGAAATAATTAGTGCCGACCTGTACATGCGCGGTGTCTCGTGTTAAAGTGTAGTAGTATTTCTCCGTGAAATGGAGTTTGATACGGACGTTGCTCTTAAATTTTGCTCCCTTTAATCAGGCTTCCTGCCCATACTGTATACGACCTTCATCAGGATCCGGTAGCATAAATTTGAGTCACCTTGAATCACGACAATGTGAGGTTATGTTCGATTCAGACTCGAGATCTGTATTCGGCTTTTTGTATTCTTTTGTGTATATAGAGTCCCCTGACGAGTCTATAAGGAATGCGAGTTTCGTTGCAATATGCAAGTCACACTTTAGCATTGGACTTACAACGGTCTGACTTCAGATGTTATCCGAATGTTTGTCGATTGATACCGACGGTGACTGAGAATCGAAAGAAGCGAATGAAACTATAATATGACAAAGTCAGAAAGAACTCGGCAGATATTTGACGACATCACGATAGGTCTATCTTTCTGTAGAGCTCTCTTGAGTATTGCAGGAAAATGAGACAACTCGACACTGACTTATACCTCCTTTCGTCATAAGAACTTTCTTATGATGATTTTTTTTTTCTCAGTCAAACGAATGTCATTCTTTACCGTACCTCAAGAATATCTTTTCGCTATAGATTACTAGCAATCAATGTACATAAATCCGATTTTGCATGCATTGCTGAATGATCACGACGCACTGAAACTTTGCCCATTGGAGTTTGATATGGCAGTAAACTGGTATAAAAATGATAAACCTCCTATAGACTCCATCACATTTTTACACACAGAAATTGAATTCATCCGATACAAGATGGAATAAGCATTTTCGATCAATTATACTTACATGGAGTGGTACAGTGTATGTCACTTCCACCGTTTAACACAGTACACCAGTAGAGTCAATAAACACTGACATAAGCATAGTTTGGCAGCACTTTCAGTTAAGAGCATTGAACTTTTCCACTGATTAATGTCATCGGCAGTAATATTCATCCACAAGTTTGACACTTTTCCACCGAGTAAAGCTTTACAACGCAGGTTGGCAAGGTATACTTGGGATATATAGTTGCATATTGCACAAATGCCACTTTTATAGCGACGCTAATACTCCCATGTATAAGCACGCAAACAAAATCTAATAATGCTTCATGAAATCAAAATTAAAATAGATGCACTGGTATTGAAGTCCTAAGTCACCGTTGCTCGCGAAGGTGTCTGTGAATTCGAGTAGACGGAGTTTGCTGTGCAGGAAATGAAGCAGCAGGCAGCCGAGTATATCTTACTGAGTACACAGAGACTCGATTCTAAACGGATGTTTTCCTGGCCACAAGTTCGGGACTGTCTGCCTGTCGAGTGTTGCTTACTATGTTTGCTTGATGAGCGATGATCGCGGTTTATAAGTACGTCGTATTTGAACAGCAGCTGAATGAGCGCGAAGATAGCCCTCGGCGTGCGCTGACTGGCAACGAAGTTTTGACCAATGACAAGCCACGAACCACTGAGCACTGACGAATGTAGAGCAACCTACTTCAAGGTTTGCGTGTTTCACATTTCAGTCAACAAGAGTTGCTGGGTGTGAACACATTTCAACAGTGATCACGCTCATTGTAACGTGGGTGAAAGGGACAGACGCCTGCGGATTTTTCAAGGGGAAACGACCATGCCATTACTAGCGTATTTCTATAGCAGTTCTTCATATCCAACGGCATTATTTTGATAATAATGTAGGCCCCCTTGGGTATTGGCTATTATTACCAATACGAGGTAGTTTTGCGAGGCAATTACAGTTGGTATTTTGCAGGGTCGGGAGTTCAGCGGGCGATATTAGAGCATATCACGAGCATCCGGGTTTTGACATATACAGTGGACTCCCATTATAACGAAATCCTCGGGACCGGCAGTTTTCTTTCGTTATATCGGAATTTTGTAATAACCGAGCAAATAAACAATAGAAATACATGGAGTGGATGACATTCCGGTCGACCACGAAGAGAAAACAGTCAAGGAGGTCGCTGCGTGTCGATTACACGCACCGCAGAAGAACGCCGATAAATCAACTCATACAAGGTCGACCACTTCCAGCAACACTACGCGTCAAACAATGACTAGTCCATTTGTGCTCAATAACTGCACAGTGACCATCAGTTATTAAAACTCTCCAAATTGAAACAGAAGCAAAAGACAAAGTGTAAAAGCGTTCAGATGTGTGAAGTTAGCCTGTTACAACTACATAATTATGTATCTTTGAAGTTGGAGTTGAATGATATACATTGATGAATAATTTGTCAATTATTCGACATGTTGGTGATGATCTACAGGTAGTCAAATGTGGCTTGATCTATATCATAGTGTATAGCCGTATTCACCTATTTTCCTAAATTAATTAGGGGATAGGTAATAATTATGATATTGACTGGTCTTGAGGGAGATACCAGATAAATATTGCCCGCACTGAAAGAATATTGCCCTCGTCTTCGACTCGGGCAATATTCTTTCAGTTTGGGCAATATTTTCTGGTATCTCCCTCGAGGCCAGTCAATATTATATGATTATGTATCAATTCGCGTTACGTCTTATGGATGGTTGATGACAATGAAGTCTTATGGTACGGGGAACTGTTGCTATAAGTGGTATCAGTAAATTATGCTGCTGAATTTCTTCGATAGATAATAGCATGCACAGTAGACAGACAGACACACACACACACACACACACACAAACACTCCATCTCTCTCCCGCTATAATATATATATTGTATTGTATTGTATTGTATTCATTCAGACAAATTAAAACAACATGTCTAGAGGTGCAAAAAAAAAAGGTACGAATATCCATGCTTGTCTGCACTCCTGAAGTGCATTACACATCAATTCAAACAAAGTAAAAATTACAATCGGAACATTGAAATACAATTAGAGCTAAATACACTCGAGTATAGATGTAATACAGTAAAATGAAAAAGAAATTTTGCTCTGGCCTTCGGAACAGCAATATTGCAGGGTATACAAGCGGATATTAAACAAATAAATATACATATATATATAATACATATACATACATATAATACAATCATATCTGTACGATCAATAATCTATCCACTCTTTCGTTCTCTCACAACCTACACTCTATATCTCTCTACCTACATTGGCAAGTATCATATTATATACAATATTGTATGATTAAATATGCGAGAAATTAAAATTTGCACGTTCCTCCTTCATGCGAAACTGACTGAAAGAAATATGTAAATATACACAAGTAATCCTGGCTTTGTCTGAACATAAAAATTAAGATTGAATTGGATACTGGATAATTCAGACGTTTCAAAAATTGTCGCGGAGGAAGCCGAACCAATACCGATCAAAGTACATCAACCCCGATAAAGGGCCCAAATCACTGATCTCTATAATGGAACTTTCAAAGAGATCAGTGGGAGAAAATATATTGGTTGGTTTGATCGAGTTGATGATAATACATGTATTATGATCGGCAGTGGGGTCCCATCTTCATCTGGGCCAACTGGTATTGGCCTTCTATACCAGTAAATTGATAGTTCAGTACCCGAACTTGCTAGTCTATTGCTCGCTGTTTCCGATGTGACAGGCGCATCCATATCTGACCTATAAACCTGTTGTTGCTTCTTTGGTGTGGTTGCTTCTAGTTGCTGTTACTTCTTTGTTTTTGTTGTTGTTGTTGTTCTTGCTGCTGCTGCTGCTGGGGGCCGACAGAGGGTATAGGCACACGATTAGACATGTGTGCGTGTTTCAAGTATCACAAGTTTAATTTTTCCATATACAAAGCTTAGTTTACCATAGTTCAGCTATAGCTGAGTGCTGGGCCTTCTTCGTATAGTTGCACTTCCTATTATATCGGGTGAGTTGCCAAACTCTATAGCTCCTAAATTAGGGGAATTTTGTCTGACCAATGCGATTTTTTTCAATAAGCAGGCCTTCTGCAGCAATTACAATACACTAATACAATATAGTGACTATAGAACAGGATGATTACGACCATTATACAAATCGTAGGTCTTACAGAACAACTCAATCCGTCTTGTCTGATTTCAAGGAGAGATTTCAAGAGCTCAGTTGGACGGGGAAAACTAGGGAAACTACGATCGGATTCGAAGAGGCCTAGAGATCCTATCATTTGTTAAGTTGAATGGATGTCGGCTCGGATTGCACGCTGCATGAACCTTTTTGTCTCGTAAAACCATTCTACAAAATGCGCGGTGAATACCACGCTCAACCGAGTGTTTAATACATGCATAACCACGCGGCAGGTACTTTCCCGCCCGAACTCCAGTATAAATAGGATAACTGTAATGTAGAATGTGGCTTGCACTGTCGTTATTCAATCAGCGTACACGGTGTATCATAATAGTGATTATTATGACGTATAAGACATGACTGTATACAGTACTATACGTAGCACGCTCCCCACGTTCTCAACGCATCACTGTTGTATGTCTGAATAATAATAATAATAATAATAATAATAATAATAATAATAATAATAATAGTGGCTACTTGCATAGCGCACAGGTCCACTTTTCAGTGCTCATGGCGATTCAAAAATGAAAAAATATCATATATTTACATGCATATACATATTCAAACATTTCAACAAAGAAGAAAATGGTAAACAAAAGCAAATATATACCAAATAAAGAATACAACATATATCAATTAAAAATACAATATTGATCCAATATTAATGACATACAGCAATTACAGTCCTCAGTATGAAAGGAACAGATAAGTTTTAAGTTTGGATTAATTGTTTGAATAGCAGAACCGAGGTTGGAAATGATGTCAGAGGTAGTATACTATAAGATTGTCATACAAGCAAGGTGTTTTTTTTTTAAAGAATGTCAGAAGTAAACATTAGTTACAGTGAAAATGTCTAATATAAAGCCCAAGAGATACATTATGAACTGAGTTTTTTTTTTTTTTTTTTTTTTGGTGTGTGTGTGCTTTTTTAAGCCAAGGAATACAGATAGGTAAAGATATCAGAATCACAATCACATCAGACATTCATTTTTAGACATTGTTAGACGTAAAAATGTCTGTGGTATAATGTTTGAGGATAACTGTTTAGAGGCAAGGTTAAAAGGATAACAGGTGAAGTTGTGAGGGGCAAAATGTCGTTTTGTGCCGAAGCAGCGCTCTACAACGAGAGCCAAAATTGTTTGAGATAATTAACAACCTATTCTCAAGATGGCAGTGTCCGGGTTGCAAAACTAATGTCAGAGACAAGAATAATTAGAGGTAATGATCGGTGGTAAACCATCGAGACATTTATGCGTGTACAATGTACTGACATTAATTATCTTCACACACCTATGATATTTACATGTTAATAGCCTAACAGACCTAATTAACTTACCTTGTAATTCAGTACAGTACAGTTCAGCTCAGTTTGATTTTATTTCTCCATTTCCCATGAAGATCTTACATGAAATTACGGTACATGTATATTTTATGTGAAAAAAAAAATATTTTCAAATTATACACGATAAAATTTTCTCAGTAACGATTACGATTTAATCTTTAAAGTATACAGAACGGCAAATGCAATATAAAATTTAGAAATAATGATTAATGTCCTGTAGTGGGTGTGTGTGTGGGGGGGGGGTCCATTGATCTTGACTACCGCAGCCCTAACCCCTTAAAAAGATTCTGCGGCGGTCCTATATATGAAGAGATCATCTTTATAGTAAAGCTATAAATAGGAACTAAAGACCAATAAAGATTTCAAACAATAATGTCTGCAAGTGTGTGATCAGGATGCCCTTGTCATGTTTTATAATTCAGCCAGTAGAATCCTTTAAAAAAAAAATAAATCTATTGACATACAGAGATTAAAACTTAAAATATTATTTGGGGTCAACATTAATTGAAAACGTTCCGATCGCAATAACAACATTATAACAAATCACTCGATTTGCGATACTGAATTATGATAGATGGGCACTGCTGTATTCGCATGAGTACTTTCCGTTGAGCTATTATAATCGCCTGGAACGTCAAAATGTCATTGCACTTTTGATGAATTGCCATTGCACTTTCTTGACATTATTAAAATAACCACTTTTCAACCAATAACGGGTGGAACGGTAAAGGTTTTCTTTTTTTTCAATCAGACAAAAAAACTATAATCTTGATGTAAAAAATTCCTTCCGTAATATTAATGTTCAAGTTGGCTTATAACAGAGTAAAAAACAGAAAACAGAATGATCTAGATTTCATCAAAATCGGACCTGAATATATGGAAAATCAGAGATCCAGTGTTTTAGTAATTATAATTATATCCCAACATCATAGCTAAATTGGAGGAGATAACGGCGTCACTGCGCAAGAAAGTCTCCAATTTTATTATGAAAATATATATGAATGCCATGAGATTCCTTTTTGGACATGAAATTAAGATTTTTTTCAGATTTGAATTTCGCATCTGCAGTCTTGCGTTATAAGCCAAAATAACAGCATGCGTATCGCATTTAAAGGGAAAGTAGAGGTCGCAGTTGGCAGATCATCGACTAAAAGACGACTTTTGACAAACAAACCAACGGCGGCGTTAAAGTGCTTTGATGACGTCATCATACGCAGGTGAATAAAGATATAGAGAAAAGTTGCACAGGGATATAGGCTATATTAAATTGTCTATCACACACTGTACAACTCCTATACACTGTAGGCCTAACTTATAGTCACCGAATAATTCTGGAGGACTTCTATAGCCGATGGAATATAGGCCTGTATAACAAAATCGTTTTAACTCAACATTGCCGAGAGGAAATTGTATTTCTGTATGTCTACACAACTCACTTAGGCTTCACAAGACCTTTAGGGGAAATCCAGTCCAAAAATAAGTTAGTCTGATTAGAAAGAGTAAGATAATACGAGTTCAACACTATAAATTTGATCGAAATCATGAAAAATAAGGAAGTTATGACATTTTGAAGTTTCGCTATTTTTGGGATAAACAGTTCTTGAACAGTCGATATGAACAGGGGCCGCGGAAGCGGGGGGGGGGGGGGGGGGCTGGGGGGGGGGGGGCTGCAGCCCCCCCCCCCCCCCCCCACACACACACACACACACACTTTTGGTTCGTTAAAAAAAAAAAAATCGAAAAAAAAAATCGAAAAAAAAAATCGAAAAAAATCACAACACTCATGAATTTCAATTCCCAAAGATTCCGCCCTCTTCCCGTCTAAGCGGGGGGGGGGGGGGGGGGGGGGGGGGGGGGGGGGGGTCTTGACCTTGCCACCCCCCCCCCCCCCACACTGAAAAACGTTCCGCGGCCCCTGATGAATACTAGTATGTAAATGGCTAAGTGAGCGTGTCGTTCCCTCACAACATACCATTACATAAATTTTTGAAATTTTCAGTTTTTCATTCAAACGGAATTCAATGCCCGCGAAGCTCAAATCCTCGTATATCTAACTGATCAATATTCTGAAGTTATTCAACCAGGAATAACGTCATGTTTCAGATTTCAATGACAGGAAACATTGAATTTTTGTCATTTTTTTTTTTTTACACGATGATGGAAAATTGTGAAGATATGATATGGTTAGCTCACTCATTTGCATCACTTCATATCCACTGTACAAGAATTGTTTCGCGGAAATTAGCTAAACTCAATGTCATAACTGCCTTGTTTTTCATCCGATTTCAGTCAACTCGTAAGATTTTACTCTTTTTTATCAGACTAACTTATATTTGGACTGGATTTCCTCTTTAAAGGGGAATGAACCCCAAATACTACGTATCGATTGATATCCAATGTAGGCCTATAGTATTAACAGAACATAAAAGGCCTAAATTTCAACGGTGACATAAATGAGGAAATTCGTTTAAAAGTTATGAGTTTCGGTTCCGCCATTGCTGAATGGCACTGAGACATTTTGATTAGTTGTGTTGCTCAAGGACGATAATAAAGTCAATACAATGTACCTGTAATAAAAAGAATCCAACATAGTTTCATTTTTCTAGCATAATGAAGAAAAAAACAAAAACAACTTTGACTAAACACAGGGGACATTACATTACACTGAAATAAACCTATAGGTCTATGCCAGTATCACTGTGGATGGACTGTGTACTTTTCATAATATAAAATCGAAATTTTTGAGAATTTTCTTCATCTTATTTTCTATGTCCATGACCATGCGCTACGTAACGAACTGCTGTCGCCGAAACTTAAATGCACTACTGTTTTCATATCTTTTGAACAGATTGTCCGATTTTCCTCAAACTTCACTGACGCAATGGTCTACATTTTGGTTACATAACCCTAACCCTAAATCCTCACATCAAAAGTAACCAAACCTATAAAATCCCTATCATAACCCGTCACGCAACCCGGACCTAACTTTAATCCTACCGTCAGACGTGCGCCGCATGCAACGACCGGCCGCGCGCGCTATACCTATGCTTTAGCACATAGAGCTGAGAGCTCTATGGCTTTTAGCCATGCTTTTAGCTTTGATAGTGTTCAGCTAGCTAGACTCGCCCATACATAGTCCGGGAGCCAGCGGGGGTCAGCCTAGCTGAAAAGGTTACCAATTTTTATGTATACAGCAATTTAGTACATATGCCCCTAAGTATGGAAATGCACGTCTGGCTGGTCATCGGTGGTGGGTGTGGCCAGGAGGGCCAAAAAAAGGACCCCTCAAAATTAGGCTAGCCTAGCTGGAAAAGTAACCCCATGAAAACAACTGGAACTTGTTCGTTACACTTACAGGATAAATGAATGACCATTGCCAGACGTTTTAAGTGGTGGGGGTAGCCGCCAGACGCTCTTAAAGGCCCAACTCCAGCTAGGCTAGCCTAGCTGAAAAAGTAACCTCATTAAAACCACTGGAACTTGTTCGTTACACTTACAGGATAAATGAATGACCATTGCCAGACGTTTTAAGTGGTGGGGGGTAGCCGCCAGACGCCCTTAAAGACCCAAATTTTTCCAGCTAGGCTAGCCTAGCTGAAAAAGTAACCTCATGAAACCAACTGGAACTTGTTCGTTACACTTACAGGATAAATGAATGACCATTGCCAGACGTTTTAAGTGGTGGGGGTAGCCGCCAGACGCCCTCAAAGACCCAACTTTTTCCAGCTAGGCTAGCCTAGCTGAAAAAGTAACCTAATGAAACCCACTGGAACTTGTTCGTTACACTTACAGGATAAATGAATGACCATTGCCAGACATTTTAAGTGGTGGGGGTAGCCGCCAGACGCCCTTAAAGACCCAACTTTTTCCAGCTAGGCTAGCCTATAGCTGAAAATATAACCTAATGAAACCCACTAGTGGAACTTGTTATTTACACTTACAGGATATATGCATGGCCGTTGCCAGACGTTTTAAGAAGTGGGGGGGGGGGGGAGGGTAGCCGCCAGATGCCCTCAAAGACCCAATTTTACCAGCTGGACTATCGCCCTGACTGGAAAAGTAACCTCCTGAAACCCACTGGAACTTGTTCTATGTTTGTATCTCACCTGATAAACACTGTCGACATAGTATTCTGGTGTTCTTTCGATAACTTTCCACACTTTTGAGCTATAAGACCACCAAATTCACTCCTCAGATCATCTAATGATTGCTGTCAAGTGTTAATATTGGTGAAGTCCGACTACGACAACAGTCAAAAAGTCAATGAACTAGGCCTATGCCATTTGAAAATCTCTGTAATCACAAAGTCGATACGTTGACGAGACATCACTTCGCTTTTGCCTTGTTAGATGGTGAATATTTGTAAGCTTCCGTTTCTAATTCATACAGCACCAGCATATGTCTGAGAATAGCGGTAAAGAAGATAAGAGTCTTTGGCAACAAGTGCAAAATTAAATTCTGTGCCTTATTTGCTAAACAAATGTCGTAGGAGGACAACGACCTGTTAGGCAATATGGCGGACCAATAGCTCTATATTATTAGTGTTATAGAATAAATGACAATGATGTAGTTCTGAAGCATACTTTTCATTAAATGCTTTTGCAATGACTCAATGTGTACTTTTAATCGAACTAAGTATATATTCATGACTTGCTCATGAATTACGGCAGAACGATTCGGTGAGGAAAGTTTTCTGTCATGTCATTACGGAAGAAGTAAACGTGTCAATATTTTGCTATTTATTTCATAAATATTTCTGAAGTGGTTAAATGTATTTTCCTGAAACATTTTTTCTTTTATATAATACCTACGTTGCATCCAAATGCCTATTGAAAAAAATGCGGGCCATGTATTCAAAGGTCAAAGATCATAGGTTAATGGAAGTAGGGCATACATTGTACAACATTTCACTAAGTTGTTGGTGTTTTTTTTTTTTTTGGGGGGGGGGGGAGGGGCATGATTCAGAGTGTCCTAAAACCTTGTATAATACATCGTCGGCGTTTTCACGAACTGACGCTATTTCGATTTTGGTCAAAATTTTCAAAATCGAGATATTGGTACCAAATGAAAGTGCTTTCAAAACTCTACCAAATCCCAAAATTTTAGATCACAAAAGTAATTATTCTTAATTTTATCAAAGAAAGAAAAAAACGACGGTACTCGAAATATCGAGAAATTGAGAAAAACGAGTTTCACGAACCGACGCACGAAAGATATAGTCTGGTAGGAATGGGGGGTCCCCATGCACCCCCCGAACACATTTTTTTAACTTACTTTTTTGTAATCCTTAGGGTGTCTAGTTAACGATTTTTTTTGTTCCCAAGAAAAAATCGTGTCCCATGGGGGTCATTGGCGGCCATCTTGGCAGCCATCTTGGATTTTCAGGGAAAATCATTATCTTCCATAACTTTTGAACTACACAGCATAAAATTATAAATAAAGCATTTCTTCAGGGTAAACATGACACGAGGAATCGATTGCAATGGTTATTTACGTGATTAAAGCAAGTCTGAAACAAGAAAAGCCTAAAAATACGCAAATTTCGGTGTCATTTTCATCGAAAAATACCTAAATAGTTTAACTTTTGAATTACACAACATACAGGGACAAATAAAACAGTAATTCAGAGTTAATATGGCATGAGAAATCGTTTGAGAGAGTTATTTACATGATTAAAGCAAGTTACATACAAGAAAAGTCCAAACATGTGAGGAAAACCAGTGTCGTTTACTCTAGAAATATTCCCAAGTAGTCTATATACATATATAAATGACAATCTCATATCTCCTAAGAGTAAACTAACCTCTTTTTCTTAACAGTCTGGTAGGAATGGGGGGTGGGGGGTCCCATGCACCCTCCTTTTTGTATCCCTTAGGGTGTCTATTTGATTCTTTTTGTCTCCAAGTGAAAATCGTGTCACATGGGGAGTCATTGGCAGCCATCTTGGATTTGCGAGGAAAATCATTAATTTCTATAACTTTTGAAGTTTCCAACATACAAGGACAAATAAATAATTTCTCCAGGGTAAATTTGGCATGAGGAATCGATTGACATTGTTATTTACATGATGAAAACAATTATGATACATGAAAAATCCAAACATGCGAATAAAAAAACAGTGTTGTTTGCTCTGCCCAAATAGTCCATATACATACATGACAATTATATACCTCATATGATTGACTAACCACTAAAGTCTAGGAATGGGGGATCCTCATGCACCCTAAATTTTTGCATCCCTTCAAGGTGTCTATTAGATGATGATTTTTTTTTTGTTTCCAAGTAATAATCGTGTGGGGGGGGGGGGTCATTGGCGGCCATTTTTGATTTGAGAGGAAAATTCTGTAACTTTTGAATTTCACAACATACAGGGATAAATATAACATTTCCTTCAGGGTAACTGTGTCATGAGGAATCGATTGAGATGTTTATTTTTATGATTAAAGCAAGTTTGATACAAAAAGTCCAAAATACGAAAAATTTGGTGTCATTTACACCGTAGAGTACCCAAAATCCGTATACTTACATGACAAACTACTTCACAAAAGTGACTTGGCACTTTGTCTTTAGATCATAGCTCAAATATGGTGTTTTGTTTATAAAAAATATGCAACATGCAACTCCAAGCATTTTGACGCCTCACTTGTTGAAATCAAATGAAAAATGGAAGCACGATGGCAATTGATATGCAGATACCCCTAAAAAAGCAGATCGAAAGAGGTCAACATACAAATTTTGACCACATATGAAAGTGACTAATCGACAAAATTCAAACCTAAAATGTAATTGAACACTTTTTGAGTGCATCTTCTATTTCATATAATTTCGTATTTGAAGAGTTTGAGTAAGTGTATTTTCATAAATGAAATCACTGTACCAAAATGCTCTGTCGGTTTCACCAATTTAGGTGTCATATTGTTATCATTAAACTTATTTAAGATTAAGTTAAAAATGGTTCATTAAAACGTATTTGTTTAAAGCCTTGCTGTCTGAAATTAAACATATGAAAATCACTTGACAGTCAGAAATCCACTCTCTCTCTATGACTTTAATTTGTCTAACATATTCTTAATTCTCATCCTATGCAATTATACAAACCACAGATTCGGTAAGCGATAATATGTTAGCTTTGGGTTTTACACTTCTGGTAATTTACAGTCATCATCAAAACGATCATTGTAATCAATGTCTGGCTCCTCCTCTTCATCCTCCTCCGTGTACGGAGTAACTTTCTGAAGCAAGTCAATGAGGGAAGTGGGAAGGATAGGGCCACTTGACCACACCGGATCCATGATACCGAAGGCTGTCTTATGCCACCTTTGTCCAGGATTAAAGCGGTAGCGCACCAGAAGATTGGCTAGTCAGATCGCTTGAAGATGGCAAGGTGGTACCCATGGGTAACACATTGAAAGTGTGAAATAAGGTTGCCTCTGCCAGGTGGGAGCAAGGAGAAATCCACCTTGGATTTGGTCATCAGTTGCTCGCCCTCTCCCACCATCTGTTTCAGCATGATGCTGCGAACGCCATTATGATAGACTTCTCCCGGACCTCGCTATACATTTTAGGCATGTGAATGCTTCAATGTCATCTGTCACCTCTGGCTCTACAGACCACCCATCACCAAGATTTGTGAGGAAAAAACACTTAACTTGGCATATTGTATAGTCATATTCTAATATTTTAGTAGTGTTTATTGTGATATAATGCTGAGCAACTTATTAGATTTCAGTAAAATACTTCTGTAATCACGAAATCAAACAACTCTCACCTGAATGCTATGTGGTATATGGGGTGGCTTTTGTTGATTCTTTAGGGGTCCAACTTTTCCCAACCCATTAAGGCACTTTAATTGTTACATCTTCCCTGGTAGTCCAGGTATTTTGGTATACAGTATATGAGCTCCCGTTGATTCTATATAAATGCAAGTTAATTGACATTGACAACCTGGCAATACGTGACAGTCCGTTTATTAAGAAAGATACTACATTGTAGAATGGATTAAGCAAGGACCAAGGGGATCAAGGAAATGTGTGTCTGGATCCCTCACCAAAGCTACCTTGTACCTAAGTTTAGCAGCGCACTTGAGGTAGAGCACGACCCTGGTGTCCGTCTTCTTATACTGGTTAGACAGTCACTCATGGATATCGCGCTATTGTCTCTTGGAACATATCACTGTGTAAACAAAAGGAATGTAACAGAAATCACATTCTCTGAAGCTTAAGTGATTCCTGTTACTTTTTTTTTATTCACCTAATTATTCATCCCAGGAGACAATAAGCTCTATCCATGAGCTGCCGTCTAACCAGGAGAAGGACACCAGGGTAGCGCTCTACCTTGAGTATTCCATTATTAAGCTTGGGTACAAAGCAGCTGTGGTAAGGACACCAGACACGGACATTTTCTTGATCTTCTTGCACCATGCTCACTCCGTCACCCTCACTATCCTCCTTGATAAATGGACTGTCGAGCATTGCCAGATTGTGAATGTCGTTGAACTGGCATACTGAATCAAAGGGAGCGGGCTACTGTACCACAATACTTGGACGACATGTGTTTACAGGGGAAGATGTAACAAGTGCCTTCAAGAGTAGGGGCAAAGTGGGACCCCTAAAGAAGCTACAAAGCCACCCCATGTACCATACAGCATTCAGGAGAGAGTAGTATGACATTATAATCTCTGCAATATTTTACTGAAATGTGGTAAATTGTTCAATATTACATTATAATGAACACTGCAGAAATCTTACAACATGACTTTGAAATGTGCCAATGTTTTTTGTCCCCCACTTAAACCTTGGAGATAGGTGGTCTGTAGAGCCAATAAGAGGTGACAGAAGACATTGGAGCATTCACATGCCTAATGTATGACCATAAGAGGTGGAGAAGTCTATTTACAGCAGCATCATCCAAAGCAGATGATGGGAGAGGGCGAACAAATGACGACAAACTCCAATGTGGATTTCTTCATGCTCATATACACCTTGCAGTGACAACCTTATCCCACACATTAAATGTGTGACCCATCGCCTTGCCATCTTAAAGAGAGCTGACCAACCAATCTTCTGGTGCTCTGTATATGACTCCTTTGATTCTGGACAAGGATGGCAGAAGGTAGCATTTGTTATGATGGAGCCAGTGTGGTCAAGTGGCCCTATCTTTCCGACTTCCCTCATTGACTTGCTTCAGAAAATTAGTGAGGAAATGAGGGAGGATGAAAAAGAGGACACAGACATTGATTACAATGATCGTTTTGATGATGACTACCGGTATAGAAATTAAAGAAGTGTGAAATGAAAACCTGATATATCACATAACCGCTTCTGTGGTTTGTACAGTTACACAGGGTGAGCATTCAGAATACTTTTTAAGAAAAGTGAAGTCATATTGTGTTACTTTATATTTTTTTTTAGATATACGTTAATTCCATACTTCATGAAAAGCATATACACATGTCACAAACGTTGAAATATATAGATGATGACTGGCGGCGGAGGGAACATACCCAATGTTCCACCCGAAGGGTTTTAAATGCTATTGAGGGAGGTTATAAGTGCGCTGCGGTCCTAGGCCTTAAATCTGTCATTTGTCACGTGGAAATGTTTTCCCATGGGAGAACATTACAAGAATGTTCGCCCATGGGCCAACATAACGAATGTATTTCCATCACGTGACTGTGTTCAGCCAATCACTAATCGGTATGTGACTATCCCTTTCAAAATATCATTATGTCTTTTGATAATAGCTTGAATATTGCGTCTTATATCAGACAACTTTTAACAGAATTCGAAAGGAAACTTAATTCCAATCAATGTGAACTTGAATTTAATGCATACAGGATGTACCCACAAAAGCGATTCACATGCAAATATTTCTAAATTAAAGTAGCAGCAATCCACAGTGATATACAGTCCCTATTCACAGGCTAGATTTCCGGCTGTCAAATGAAATTTTCTCTTTTTGTTTTCGGACAATAAACTTTAAACCAATACATTTGAATGAACTGCTCTTTTTAACTTGAGAATAAATGAAACCATTTTGGCATCTAAATTTTTTAAATCGGCTCGACATTTTGACACAATGATTGTTTCCTTGAATAAATCCCAACTCAAACTCGTTTTAAATATAAAATGAAACGATATTGAACGCGCACAAAGAGTGTTAAATTTCAGTTCAAGTTTTATCTTTGTCCATTAGTCACTTTTAAGTGTTGTGATCAACATTATTATCATGTGTCACCTCTTTTTAAGGGTATTTGCATATGAATTACCACAGTGCTTACATTCTTATTCTATTTCACCAAGTGAGGGGTGACAATGCTTGAAATTAATTTTCTCTTCAGATTCCATTTAATGTTTTTGATACAAAACAAAAAAGGCCTATTTCGGCAATGATCTATAAAACAGAGTTGTTAGTCACTTTTGTGAGGTATGCAATTTGTCATGTATGTAGCATTAAATATTTGGGCCATTTCCAGAGTAACAGCACTTAATTTTTCAGTTTTGGGACATTTCTTGTGTCAAATTTGCTTTCATTATGTAAATGACAATCTCAATTGATTCCTCATGCTGTGTTTCGTCTGAAGAAATGTTTTATTTGTCCCTGTATGTTGTGTATAGTTCAAAAGTTGAACTATTTGGGTACTTTTCAGTGTAACCGATACAGAATTTATCATATTTGGGACTTGTCTTGTATCAAGCATTTTTAAATCATGTAAATAACAATCTCAATCGATTTCTCATGTCACGTATACCCTGAAAAAATGTTTTATTTTTCCTTGTATGTTGGAAACTTCAAAAGTTATAGAAACTAATGATTTTCCTCGCAAATCCAAGATGGCTGCCAATGACCCCCATGTGACACGATTTTCACTTGGAGACAAAAAAATAAATAAATAGACACCCTAAGGGATACAAAAATGAGGGTGCACGGGACCCCCCCCCCCCCCTTTCCTACCAGACTGTTAAGAAAAAGAGGTAAGTTTACTCTTAGGAGGTATGAGATTGTCATGTATGTATGTATATAGACTACTTGGGAATATTTCTAGAGTAAACGACACTGGTTTTCCTCGCATGTTTGGACTTTTCTTGTATGTAACTTGCTTTAATCATGTAAATAACTTTCTCAAACGATTCCTCATGCCGTATTAACTCTGAATTACTGTTTTATTTGTCCCTGTATGTTGTGTAATTCAAAAGTTAAACTATTTGGGTAGTTTTCGGTGAAAATGACACCGAAATTTGCATGTTTTTAGGCTTTTCTTGTTTCAGACTTGCTTTAATCATGTAAATAACCATTGCAATCGATTCCTCGTGTCATGTTTACCCTGCAGAAATGCTTTATTTATAATTCTATGCTGTGTAGTTCAAAAGTTATGGAAGATAATGATTTTCCCTGAAAATCCAAGATGGCTGCCAAGATGGCCGCCAATGACCCCCATGGGACACGATTTTTTCTTGGGAACAAAAAAATTCATTAACTAGACACCCTAAGGGTTACAAAAAAGTAAGTTAAAAAAATGTGTTCGGGGGGTGCATGGGGACCCCCCATTCCTACCAGACTAATACGCCGGTTCGTAAAACCCGAATTGCTACGGTGAAGAGCAATGCGGGTTTCACGAACCGTCGCAGTTGCATTACTTTGAGCTTTGTTCAACTTACTGGCCTAGAATTAGGTTTTGGCCCTAATCCAGATCTCAGAGTGAGAACCAAGCCTTCTGAAAGATGAATGACGGCCTAAGCCAGCCCACTGTCCACGAGTGAAGTGAATGGTAAGCTATAATCCTATTAAAATCATGCTCAAAATAACAGTTTCAGTTGGACTACCATAACCATTAATTGCGGTAGTGTGTAGTCCCATGTATTCAATCGCGTGATGCTTATGAAGCCTAGTCTGTAAACGCCATACAATTTCAAATTAGATCCCAAATCATATTATTTATTGTTTCTTTTCAACTTATGTCGTTAGACGTTACTTCTGAGACTACTGAGTACTATAGTCGTAACGTCTGTGTGCAAGACATGCAGATTGCAAGATTTCAAAGTCTCGAAGACACTAAAACTAGCCTTGACTTTTGAGTTGAAAATGAAATCATGAGATTGACAAAGTAGGCGTACTAAACTAAAAAAAAAATAAATTAAAAGTCTAACAGTAAAACTCAAAGGAAGAGTAAAGAATAAAGTTAGACATAGACTTTTACTTTCAAGTCTAACTATTAAGTCTAAGTTAAGACTTTACTTGTAATACCAGTTACTAAAACTAAGATCAGCTGCAGTCTAAGACCAAGTCAAATTAACACAGTTCAGAGCCATACCGGTAGTCTAGCTCTAGATCTACATCTAGACTAGTGGTAATAGTAGGTAGAGTCCACCCATTTTTTCCCCCAATCTTTACTGGTCCATTCCTGAAAAAGTTACTGGTCAGTGTCCAACAGTGATTTTTCCTGCTCAGGGACCGTCGGACCAGTGCCAGTGTGCAGCGTTGGTGTAGATGTCATCTATGACAGTATGTGGTCTAGTGATACTACCTAAACACTACGAGTACTCTACAGGTTAGGTGGCTTTCCTGTACAGTGCAGTGTTAAAGTATACTTGTGAATTCAGCCCTAGTACCGTACTGTGTGTAGTGTATGTCTAACATTAGTTCGAGTGGAGTACCTAAGCACAGCGGTGGGGCTTTTTTCCCCTAAAACTTGTGAATGTGGCCCAACCAAATGGCGTTTGTATATTTACGCTTGATTGATAGTGATACAGTGGCGCTGTCGATTTCCACAGCAGCCATACATAATCTTTTGTCCTTTCTTCTTTCCTTTTTTTCCCCTTTTTTTTCACTCTTTTTATTCTTGGAATCGAAGGACTTCCTAAGAAATGTCCCTCGACTGATTTAACCAGGACTCTTGAGTCCTGGTAAACCTAACCTTACCGAGTAACCGTTAACGTTTGTTAGGCCTAACATAACAGTAACACTGACTTAGCCCTGTATTGACTTTGTCTTTGGCCGACTTACTGAGATGGCGAGTCTCACTCTGTAACGTTAGTCTAAACGTAGTCGCTAGATCTGTCAGTGTCAGTGTCACCGGTTATTGTATATGGTGCCATCTCTAACGTACTTTAACAAGTTGATGTTAGTTATCTATGTCAACTTACTGATTTAGTAATAGTGGTACTGTCATCCTGTTGGACATCACCGAAATATCATCCGTGACGTGTTAATTTCGTGTCACAAAGACAAAAGTTGCCAAGATCTAATAGTATTAGATGTCTAGATTTAGATGTAGTCTAGATCTAAGTAATATGAAATCTGTGTAACTTAAAAGTGAAAGGTCTAGACTTCACTTAGTCTATAATTAGACCAGACATTAATGAGGCAAAGGCCTATTTAGTAGATCTATTCTTATTCTATTTTAATGTCAATTCCTGCTAACTCGCCACGTGTTATTCCTAAGGCCAAGGACTTCCGGGTTAGTGATTTTTTTTTGATAAATACCAAACAACAGACGTGTTTCATTTGCATTCTTGCACAGACTTCATGAAAATATGTGCAGTATCAAAGAAATATGATGCACATGACAATGCCACTGTTTTATAGGTGAATGGTTAATACCTTTAAAAGCTGAATGATAATGTAGAGTCTAGGTCTAATTAAGATGATACAGTCTCTGATAAGAAACAGGTTTGATTGTCGTAGACAATTTTCCCAAATGCAGGTAGTAATATTCAGCTACTTCAATGCAATGCCTTGTTTACAAGTACATGTAGATTTATATTCATGTGAATGATAATTCAATTTCTACATGAGACTTACTAAGTGCTAGACATAAGATCTTGCATCATTAAAATGTGTAAATGACGAGACAATTTGAATATGGATCAAAGACAAACAGCAGTATATTTTGACATTCTTTGATCCTGCATAGGCCTACCATTTTGTTTTATGTTTAATATAAATAGAGCAAAATAATTTCAACTTCAGTTTTGTTGGCTGATTTTTTTTTTCTTCTCAAAATTAAAGTTGTATCTTGTACCATGATGTTTGATTTTAATCAAAAGTTCTTAATTTCTTTCTTTTCTTTCAGATGACTGGTGCCATGTAGTAGCGAAGAACTGGACTGTCTCAGAAAAGAAAAGAAAAAGTACAGGGTCGTGTACATCATCAACGGATGTGAATACAATGGTAATTAGAGTCTAGGTCTAATCAAGATGTTAAAGTCTCTGATAATAAAGAAGTTTGATTGTCGTAGACCGTTTCCCAAATGCAGTTAGTAATATTCAGCTTTTTCAAAGCAATGCCTTATTTACAAGGAAACGTAGATTTATTCATGTGAATGATAATTTAATTTCTACATGAGACTTACTAAGTGCTAGACATAAGATCTTGCATCATTAAAATATGTAAAAGGCGAGACCATTTGAATATGCATCAAAGACGAACAGCAGTATTTTTTGACATTCTTTGATCCTGTATGCCATTTTATTTTATGTTTAATATAAATAGAGCAAAATGATTTCAACTACAGCTTAGTTGGCTGATTTCTTTTTCTCAAAATGAAAGTTGTATCTTGTATCATGATGTTTGATTTTAATCGAAAGTTCTTAATTTCTGTTTTTTCTTTCACATGACTGATGCCATGCAGTAGCGAAGAGCTGGACTGTTTCAGAGAAGAAAAAAAGTACAGCATCGTGCTTATCATCAAGGAATGTGAATACAATGGCTTAGGAAAGAAGACAATCTACAGATAGGATAGAAGGGAGAACTTGGGATAAAGGGCGACAACATAAGGACGGTATATCTACATTAAAATGTGATTGTAAAGCGGAAACATGAAAGAAGATTCTAAGATTGAAGGTGAAAACATGCATTCCATTCTGTGATGTCGTAATTACAATTTTGCTACACTTTAATAACACTACTGAGAGACATTTATATCAAGGCAAGCTTCATGTGGATGTGGAATGTTAGATTTTCTTTAAGTGTTCATTGGTATGTATTTCATGATAATAAATCTTGAAGGTTTTGTGTGGTAATCATAACCTTGTGATACATCTTGATAAATTTCTAAGTGCACATTGGCAATATTCAGATGATGCTGTAATCAGATGAAGTTAGATGGTTGAATAATCATTGCATAGTTGTAATAGTTATCGACTGAGGATTAACATGCCCTTCACTGATTTATTTTTCGTAAATGGTGATAATTGCGAGAGTCAATCTAAATTGTCGGGGGCATAACCAAATGTGTCACACTGTCAAAATGTGTATATCAGAAACTTTTAGCTCGCTGTACGAATTTTCACAGAAAACAGATTTATGAGAGTCACAAATGGTAGCTTAGACCCATTAACAAAAAGTTCCAGCTTCATCTTCAACCATGTTCATGATACATGTTCATCTACATTTTGCAAACATTCTGAATGTTGATTGAGACATGTTATACATGTATGTATTTTTATGAAATTAATGCAACAAATAATCAATATGCATCTCTGCTAGATGATAATATTAATCCAGTTAATGACATGCCAAACTCACCTCAAACTGTAATTCATTCTATTCTCCTTTATTCTTTTATTTATTATTTTGTTGTCTTCAACCCACTTTGAATGTGTTACGTATGATTCTTATAAACATGGGAAATGCACTCCATATAACTGATAGGACTTATAACAAATTGACATAATCATTCAACCATCACTAGACAGTTCTGTTATGAGATGTTCTTTATTTAACTAAAATTGTAAATTATGATACGTGTATGCTCCCATGCAAACTCACAACAAAATACAGAAATATGATTTCTTTTAATAATAATTCATTATGTCTCTAAATGTACAATTAAAGAAAGTGATTACAAAAAGGATGTCAAACATTGTATATTAAAATAATAGATTATTCATTTGTCTCCATCCGTAGTAACACATGCAACTGCAGTGTGCAGTTTGTGGGCTGCTGTGAAAAAAAAAAAAAAAATCACAGGCAGCCCAAGCGGGATTCGAACCCACGACCTCCGGATTACTAGACCAGCACCATAGACATGAATGATTAAATATAGAAGGGCTTGGGGGCGCTTCGAAGTTAACTGCTCTTATCAAATATGCACATGTCATTTGCAACTCGACTAAAGATGATTAAACGCACTGAAATTCTTACTTTAAATAATATTCATAATCTGTTTTTTTTTTCTTTAATAGCTTGGGATGTACACTGTATCGGTCTACATTTCGCCTACAATATGGAATTCTTTACTTCGAGACGTTTGTTTTTTACAAAAGAAAATTAAGAGTCCTTTAAAGGTGCTGTAGAACAGTGGCGTGTTTTTTTTTTTTTTTTTGGGGGGGGGGAGGGGAGTCAAATTAGCCTTGGCCCCTCTCCACCGTCCTTTCCCCCCCCCCCCCCCCTTTGGCTGCATTTTTTTTTTAGTCATCACATGAAAATTCGTCTGCATCCACCCCGTAGTTTTGCTGATGACCTTTCTTTTTAATTATCTTAACCACACACAATTTTGGCCGAATTTCCCCACCCCTCTTGTGAATTTGCTAGCACATGTGTTTATAGTACTGGTGGATTAAGGATTCGGAGGGGGGGGGGGGTCGGCCAAAATTTCTCTTTTCTCATATGTAACAAGCCTACGGGGCGAAAGGCTGATATTATGGGCTTTCTACACACATTTTTAGATGCTAATTATTGGTTAATATGAGCACGATCATTTATGTTGTGATTAATTTGTTTCCTTTTCATATATGTATGACTTCTATTAGAGACTTAATTGGCTTGGCACTCCTTACATCGACCTATTTTAGACACCCATTTCCTTCTCTCTCTCTTGCTTTTTCTCTACTGTCCTGTGAATAGTGTAACTACATGTACATGCAGTACCTCTTCTCTTTTGTATGATATACATCAAGTTTCCATCTGAGCATAATGTGTGTTGCAGCACTCTCAAGCTTCATGCATATGCAGCAACATCTTTTTATGTTCATATACATAATTATGCTTGATATATTAATTTGAGAATAATATTCTTTCTTTTGTATATGTTCCGTCCGCACTCTATAGATGTAAATGTACATTGTAAGATTTGGTGCGCATGTTCGACCTGTGTTTCTCTTTTTGTGAACACACAAGAACTGATGTAATAATGAACTTGAATTACGCATATTCTTTAATATTGATTCCATCTCCATTTGCCATTAGATATTTATTGATTTATGGAGCTCTTCCACAATTGTTATCCTTCCCATTGTCATTACTCATCTCTGAATAATTCAAATTTGATACTTTATTGAGAACCTATGTTTCTTCGATTACATAATGTACCTCTTCAATATACACATGTATTGCTGCAAAAGGCATAATAAAACATGACCATTGTTATATATTTAAAATGAAGCTTGAAATTCTGATAATTTTGATATTTATGTATTTTTAGGAGTTTATCAGTTTCGAAGAGTGCATGCAGGATGAGTTTTATGTTTTTATATGATCAAGTGCAGCTATCAAAGAATCTGTTGAGCAGGAAAGAGAAAGATGGAAAATGAGGAATTATGAGTGAATTCGCATGCAAGCCAAATGACAATAATGACACCGATAAAAATTGTGACAAAGTAAAAGTCACAAATAATGTGGAATAATAAGAAATAAAGAAATTAATAGATTATTTCAGAGAAAGAAATAACAGAGTGCATGAGTATGAAAGATGAGTAAATGCAAGTAATCATTACTGACTGGCACATCTTTTTCCCTATATTTAGCGGTATCCTTCATCTTAGAACAAACATTCATAATTATTATGAAAGAAGTGAACTGAATTTGAATTAAAAATTATGTGAAAAATAAAGAAAGTAAGTTAAAAAAGTTAAAAAAAAACAGTAAAAAGTAAAAAAAAAATATGAAGCACAGTATACCGAGTACATATTAATTACCAAATGATAAATGTCCACATGCAAAAGTGTTGAATAATATATCCACACAAAAAAGGAGGGGGGAGGGCAAAGAAATCTTTGGAGCGATCAACGACAGCTCTAATAACAATGCTAAATGAAGATGAAAACAAGGACAACACGCTTTTTAGAACAATTAAGAGAAACTGGCTTATATTATCATCTTAATTATCACCTAATGTATTACAATCATCACAATAATCATTACATGACAATTGATTTCAATTAATAAGGTTATTGTTGATAAGCAGGTATAGCCCTAATAGTATTTGTATGTAAACACATACGAAAATGAAATAGCGACGGTTCGTAAATACACGCGTATTGCACGTTACCTATTGTGCAGGCCGTACAGCGCGGGTCCCACGAACCGGCGTAATACAACTTACGTCGGTTCGTGGGACCCGCGCTTAAGTACATAACCTATGGTGCGCGCAAGAAACGATGGATTTACGAACCGACGCAGTGAGTTTGAAGACAGAAATATCGTAATTCTTTTGAATTCACACTAAAATTACACTATGGATAGGAAGAACAACTTCCACTCTCATCACCCTGTCAAAATTTTTACACACAAGACAGGAAAAGTCATTGAAAACGTTGTCTAAAACTTGTGAGATCTTTAAACGCGATTTTCTCAGAATTGCATTTTCGCTCAAAAACGAAATAGCGTCGGTTCGTGGTAACACCGACGACATGCAGGCCCTATTTAGTTTTGTAGTCACGACTCTTACTATGTATGATGCCAAACTCTTCCCGCTCATACAAATGCAGCCGTTTCAGGGAAATAATTATGATGATTGGTAATGCTGAAGTGGTTCATAATATTCCACTGATACTATGTATAGAACAGAAAGTGAATTTGACAATGGTATATGATATCCGCAATTTACTCTTCGACAGGTTCTATCATCCGATTAACAGTGTATAAATTGAATATACAGTAGTCCCCTATTCAGTAACTACAGGTTAAGTTAGATAAGCTGCATTCATTTTGCACGCGACCATGGCGTTATAGCCAAAGATGATTGAATTTTGTAAATCTCTGTGTGCCTGCACAGGATTGGAAAACGAAACAACTTTCTGTGTATAGAACAACGAAACAGAAACTGGTGCATGCATTATTCTCAGTCACTTTGTTATGCATAATGATGGTTTGCTCATTGCAGTTCCGGAATCTCAGCTCGAGGGACTCGAATTGATCCCAAATCAGTCGGCATGCGTGTATCACCCAAAACAATATCTGAACACAATTGTAACTGCAGTCCTCCATAGTCTGTATTGGTTGCCGATAAGGGCTGGTATCAAGTTTGATTTTCATATTATTTACAGTAACTTGTATTTAAATGTTTTCATCGAAATGCCCGTATACGGTATGCGTATCTCAGTTAACTCTTTAAACCATAGTTGTAATCTACGTGCCAAGAATCTCATGTTTTCAATAAGCGTGAACTCCAAGACATGTTGTGATAAGGACTTTAAGACAATTGGCATCGTCATTATAAAACGAATTCCCATTTTACAAGACACGTTTTAGATTTTAGATAGAAATATGGATTCGTTTGAATGCATACAAACAGCTTCTTAAATCCTCTTACATTTTGTTTTTAAGATATGATGTATACTTTAGAAGTGTAAGAAGCATGCTCTTGTTTTAGAGGCTTTGAGTACTGGTAAGAAGCATATGTTATTCTTATATATTATGTGAATAAGTACGCATTCAAGAACGTTTTGAATAAAACGTATCCAGACAACTGCATATCATATTTTCACCTCTTCCTTCATGCAGATGTATACTCTTGCCGAGAAGGTTATCTGTTTGATAGATATAGTGCTCACCTTATTGAAAAGGTAATTGGGTAAATTTTTGGTTTCAGTATAATACTCGAACACAACTAAGTTAACTTTTACATTAACATTTTCACAACTCACATATTCCACACGCACACACATTTCATGATTCACAAGATCCAAGTTACTCTAATCCTATTTACTTTGCAGAGTGCAACAACAACATAAGTTATATACTGAGCAAATAGGCTTACATCAGTTCGCACTATTCAAGGTTTAGAGTAGTTAAGGAACTAAATCGTACCCGATTATGTGATGCTAAGTTGCACCTTGAGATGATGGGCAATATTGTCCCTATAAAGGAGCAGGCATTGACACTGACTTGCTCCTTTAAAGGAGCAATTTTGCAGCAGTCATGGAGCAAATAAGCACCACATAGGTGCAACATCATACCAATAAGGTACAAGAATGCACCCTCAAGAGAGGGTACATTCTTGCATCCTTCGGGCGTAAAGTTGCACCTAAAGGTACGAGGTTGCGCCTTTTTCAAGGGGGCAAAGTTGCTCCCGAGGGTGTAACTTTCACCCTTTCTTGCGGGTACAAAGTAGCACCCAAAGTTCCAAGACTGCACCCTCAAAACAAGGCACAATCTTGGAACTTTGGGTGTTTCCTTGCACCCTCACGAAAGGATGTAAAGTTGCACCAAGATGTAAAGGCTACACGGGGTGCAAAGGTGCGCCGAAAGGTAAAGGGTGCAAGATCGCACCCTCAAGAAAGGTGCAACTTAGCACCACTTAGTGTGGGTGGAAAGATGTACCCAAGGGAACATTTTCGCACCCTCAATAAAGGGTTCAACTTTGCACCCTCTCTGCAGTATTATTCTATACACACGTGATTTCCTTGTTCCTGTGAGCTACGTTTAATATGAGCGTGACCCATGCAGCATTAGACACGTGTCAAGCCTTTGCAGACACAGAATTTTTTTTCTTCATATTGTTTAAAGGTCATTTAAAAGAAATTTAAATATATATTTATTTCTTTTAAGTTAAGAGGAGCAAATGTGGAGATCATGACCTGTGATACATGTTACGGGAAGTCTATATTTTTATGTGTACTCGTTTTTTTCAACTACAAGGAATTACCTGTGAGCTAATTGGATAAAGAAGCTGAGCATTCCTTTTTGTCATCAGTTAATGTCAGTGCTGGTGTATTATTCTTGAAAAGTTGGCATCTAAATGTCCTCCAAACCAAGTACTTACTGTATAAAATTATATTCCTGTGAGTTACGTTTCTTATGAGCATGACAGATCTGTAGACACGTGTCATAGTGGTTACAAACACTAAGTTTCCTTTGCTTTCATCGTTATCAAGAAGCGATTTTGAACAATTTCAGATGTTCTGGTTTTTTCAATTTCGTTACGAGAAGGCAATAATGATTTCATGTAAAACATGTTAAGGAAAGTTGATAGTTTGGTTATTTTATCAATACTCATCTTCGTCTTCTCAACAAGAAGATGATATACACATGAGCTCATTTGCTAAAGAAGTTGAAGGATGTTTAATTGCTGGTAGCCACGTAGGGGCTTTTGTCATAACATTTTGCATCTTAATCCCTCGAAACTAAGTACATGCAGTATTAGTTTATAGATAACATAATATTTTTGTTGTTGCTGTGAGCTTATTCATATGAATTTTAGACATGTTTCTCATATGTTTCTGTCATATGCTTTACTGAAGAACAGCAAATGTTGAGTTTATTGGCAAGAGAGGTTGATCATTACTTTACATTTAAGTTCATTGAAGTGCCGGAGCATAAACTTGTCTTGAAATATTAGCATCCAAAACCCTCCAAACCCAAAACGTGCAATACTAGATACGACAGGAATTCCTTGTTGTTGTGAGTTATGTTTCTTAAAAACACTGATATTTTCTGCTTTTGCAATGTACTATGTTCAAAAACACTCTTAAACAATTTTCAGATTTCGTTTCTTTCTTAAGAGAAGAAAACGGTGAGGTCATGTGAAGCATGTTCCTATAAGTTTTATTTCGTTAATAATTTTTCCTTACCCATCTCCTCAACCGTAAGGTGATACGGTACCTAAAAAGTCATAGGCCAAAGGTGTTGAGCTTTACTTCCCCTTTTTAAAGTAAATTTAAGAGCTGGGGAATTATTTTCAAAAAGTTGGCATTTTAAGCTATGTACACCGAGGACGAGTCTTACTGAATGGATTTCTTGTTGCAGTAGAATTGTATTTTTTATGAGCTTGATGGAGTATTAGACAATTGTATAAAATGTTTGCAAAAACTGTTAATGTATTCCCTTTTGCTAATGTCCAAAGAGTTCATTTGCCAAGTTTTAATTGTCTTTTGTTTTAATCATCAGGGGTTTGTTTTATCATGGTCATATAGAGGAAAGAAACTTGATGATAAAAAAAGCTTTCATATAAGAAGAGATACTGACAATTTCATCAAAAGTTGTGATCTTCAACATTTCCAAAATGCAATTGATTAATATTTCTCCCCAGGGCACAGAAAGAAAGTAGTTTTTGGTCTTGTTTTTTTTTTTCACGTCAGTATGTTATAATACCCGCAGGGTTACGCCCATCCCACCAATTTCCATCCGGATACTGTATCCGGCCCTGTTTTTTTGTTTGTTTTTTGTTTTTTATTTTTGTTTTACACTGCAAAGAAAATGAGAACACTGATGTTTGAGAAAAATCCCGACGTGTTTGATTTGGGCAATTCTTTTTTGATGTCTATTATTTTTTTTCCAAATAAGTTTTTTGGTTATCACTGAGGACAAATACAGATACCCTATTTCTTCTACCAAAACCACAGCACGGTATATTCTCATATTTCTACAGTATTTCGTCTCAACACTTGCCCTTTTGATATTTCAAAGCATGTTTCCCTGTGCGCTCAAGAAACTCCCCCATTAAAGGAGACCTCCGGGTGATTCTCAGATTTTTACATTTGTACAACTATGAATTAGTTATACTGAGGACAGAGTTTCAGAATTTGTGATAATTGGGATGAAGAATAAGAATATTTTCCAAAAATAAAACAAATTGCAATGAAAAAGGATGATGACATGGGAGAGTCACCATAAGAATGCATGAGTTGGGGCTCAAGGAAGCAGAACAAAAGAATAAGGCATGCATAGATTATAGACAGGTGAACTCGCAAGCAAGCGGTATTATTATGGAATTACACTGCTATCATTTCTGAAATATGTGACCTTATAGCTGGTAAAATTGGGTCTTTGAGAGCGTCTGGGGGCTACGCCCCACCACTTAAAGCGTCTGGCAACTGTCATTCATTTATTCTGTAAGTGTGAGAACAAGTTCCAGTGGGTTTCATGGGGTTACTTTCCTAATTTTCAGCTCGGCTAGCCTAGCTGGTAAGAGTTTGGTCTTTGGGGCGTCTGGCGGCTATTGTCTGGCAACAATCATTCAATTATCCTTTGAGTGTATCACAAGAACAAGTTCAGTGGGTTTCAGGAGGTTATTTTTCCAGCTATACATAGGCTAGTCTAGCTGGTAAAATTGGGTCTTTGAGGGCGTCTGGCGGCTACCCCCCCCCCCCCCCCCCCGCCACCATTTAAAACGTCTGGCAACGGTCATGCATATATCCTGTAAGTGTAAAGAACAAGTTCCAGTGGGTTTCACAAGGTTACTTGTTCAGCTAGGCAAGCCTAGCTGGAAAAAGTTTGGTCTTTAAGGGCGCCTGGCGGCCACCCCCCACCACTTAAAACGTCTGGCAATGGTCATTCATTTATCCTGTAAGTGTAACGAACAAGTTCCAGTGGGTTACATTAGGTTACTTTTTCAGCTAGGCTAGCCTAGCTGGAAAAATTTGGGTCTTTCAGGGCGTCTGGCGGCTACCCCCCACCACTTAAAACGTCTGGCAGTGGTCATTCATTTATCCTGTAAGTGTAACGAACAAGTTCCAGTGGGTTTCATGAGGTTACTTTTTCAGCTAGGCTAGCCTAGCTGGAAAATTTTGGGCCTTTAAGGGCGTCTGGCGGCTACCCCCACCACTTAAAACGTCTGGCAGTGGTCATTCATTTATCCTGTAAGTGTAACGAACAAGTTCCAGTGGTTTTCATGAGGTTACTTTTTCAGCTAGGCTAGCCTAGCTGGAGTTGGGCCTTTAAGAGCGTCTGGCGGCTACCCCCCACCACTTAAAACGTCTGGCAATGGTCATTCATTTATCCTGTAAGTGTAACGAACAAGTTCCAGTGGTTTTCATGGGGTTACTTTTCCAGCTAGGCTAGCCTAATTTTGGGGGGTCCTTTTTGTGGCCCTCCTGGCCACACCCACCACCGATGACCAGCCAGACGTGCATTTCCATACTCTGGGGCATATGTACTAAATTGCTATACACATAAAAATTGGTAACCTTTTCAGCTAGGCTGACCCCCGCTGGCTCCCGGACTAACAGTCCTTCCCGAAGTTCCCCTTGTGTGAGGATGGATCGATCCAAAAGGAGGGACCGCCCAAACTTTCGTGTTGGCCGGCTACATAAAATGCTACGCTAGCCTGCGCCTATGCCCGCCCAGTTAAGTTAAAGCAGCAGCAGCTGGTGTTATACTAGTAGTTAGCGGCGGCGAGAGGAGGCCTGGCGAGTACGTGAGGCTGTTACTGTAATGTAGACCTATACGTAAACGGTGAAAAAGCAACGTTGAGACAGTAGAAAGACAGCTCTAACATCGTTCGATCAAGGGTCAAAGACAACGGGTGCGGTTCAGTTAGAAGGAAATAGAGCCGACATTGTCGTTGACGGCGTTGACAGAGTAGCCAGTAGGCCTACCAGGTAACCAGGTATAGCGAGGTGCCCGCACCTCGTCAGGGGCCCGAATACCGTCACCCCACTTAAAATTGTTTTGAGCGCACTAAACAAAAATGTATGCCCGGGACTGTGTTCTGTACGCTTGAAACTTGGCAGGGCTACCACAACTAAGCAAATTGTGGTGAAAACCGAACAGTTTTTCGCGAAAATCTGAAATTTTCATAGGGCTATAGGAATACGTGTTATAAGTCACCCGCACGCATCTTTTACGTGTATGTCTATGGCAACATCACTGTCACCCGCACACGTCTTTTACGTGCTAAGTCTATGGGAGAGCGGGTGACGAGTTGCGGGCCCCTTCCTTAGCGCGCAACTTTTTCGCATCGTTCGCGTTTGACGACGATAGCAGCAAATTTTCGTTATCGATCAGTGAACTTATGATTCCATTGGAATTTTCAGCATTTTTCCTGTATGTGAGTTGGATTTCAAAGAATTTCAGTGGCGAAATGTGATTCAAATATGGGCAAACATTAACTATGACGAGGTGCGGGTCACCCAAGTATACGACGTGTACTACAGTAGGGTAACCGGGTATCCGTTGGGGAGTGTTGACTGTTGAGTGTACATAATGTAACGTGATATATAGGTCTATCATCTATTACTTGTAGTAGGCGACCTACGTGTTGTTAGAGGGCCGGGCCCGGGGGGGGGGGGGGGGGGGGGGTTATTCACGCCGGTCTAGCCGTCTATTTGACGCCTAACTACTGTAACTGTTAGTGTCAGTGTTTACGTGTCCCATTAGTAACACTAAGTGGGGTTCTGCTCGTAGGAACGAAAATAACGCCTTAAAAAAAAGAGTGTGTGTAGCTGTAAAGGAGTGTAGGGGTCTAACGTACTCGTTAGATAGAGTCTATGAAGTCATATTGCAGGATTCATAAACACATAACTGTGTGAGCATTTCACTTTGGTTAGATTTGTAGGCCTATATTGTTGCATGTGTTGATTCATAAGTTTCCCTTTTTCTTCAGGTGCAGAGTTGTAACGTTAGATCTGGAATATTCCACATGACTTAGCCTCAGTCAGAGTGTTGTCGCTTAATTACATTTATAGGAAGGTGGTCTACATCTTATCACTAAACCTCTACTTTTAATACAGGCCTTAATATTTGTTGGCAATGAGTTTTAATAAAGTCACATAGGAAGATCTTTTTTCATTTCTTTTTGTTAAACTTCAATTTGTTGTATGCAAGATTTGATGACGGAGAATAAGAATTTTATGAAATTCAACAACTCAGAGTCAGACTGCCTAGATATTCTACCTGAAGTATGGAATAAAGAAGGTTAGTACAGAATAGGGTTATGTTTAGGGTATGAAGTTTTGGGTTAGGGTTATGTTTAGGGTATGAAGTTTTGGGTTAGGGTTAGAATTAGGTTCAGGATTAGGATTAGGGTTAGGGTCAGGGGTAATTGCCCAAGGGGTAATTGCCCTAGACTCCATACACTTTGGATGGAAAGAGTGATAGAACCTAACTCGTTAGATGTCTTATGATGAGTTTACAAATAATGTATCAATAATATTAAGTGTTCGAATCCAAGGATATACTCTGTGAATGAATACTATACTCCAAGATTATCACAGCATCACAATGTTTAATAATGTTTATTTGTTCATGATGTGTAGTTTACAACAGCATGGATAAGGCTGCAGCGCCAACGCCTGCAAAGTCTCCGAACAGCAGTGGTCCTCAGATGAGCACTGTTGCACAGGGGAACATATCTAGTGCTGCTCCTGTGACAGTGGATCCGTGTGGGCCTGGCACGGGGAGGGATACGGACCAGGCCAACCAAATGGATTATGGGAAGTCACTGTTGCATGATGGGAGTCCATTGTCGACTGAGCCTCTGAAGGAGGAGAAGAGAGACGGCGTAGTGAGTCCACATCTTGGTGAGACAGCCAGCAACTCTCCGCTGCATGCGGGGCCTGCTGGAGACGCTACAAGTAGCAGCAACAAGAGAATGCTAACCTTGGATGCTGCCATGGAGGGTAAAATATATATCCTCTCCTATCTCTCTCTCCCTTCTCTCTCTCTCTCTCCCTTCATCTGATTACCATATTTTTTGGTCTTTTTTACTTTTGTTTCATATCTTCAAAACAAAAAGAAAAATAGAGGTTCAAGCATCATTGTGACAGTGACAATTTATGGCTTTAATATATTTTCTTTCCGCCATCTACAGTGAAAGCTAGTAGTAAAGCAAGGAAGATTTGCAGAATAACCTCCTGTTTTTGGAAGTAATGTTAGAACCTATGTCAGTATGTGTTTACAAACCTCTTCTGCAGTTGACATGGTTTCATTTCATATTGTAAATAATTGCATTTACAACACAGTTCGCAGTAAAGTCTAGTTGTTACTGCGCAGTGTGCTCTGTCAAATGTTTCATGATTGTTACCACTACTAGTATCTAGTAGTATGGGATTTAAATTGTCTGACTGACATGCTCAGGATGTTGCGTCCCCAAGCAAAATAAAGCTTGATTGATGATATCCATACATAAGTTTCATGATTATGTGCATGCTTCAGGGTACCCGAGAAAAGACGAAGTCTGTTTAGGCATGAAAACTGCAACTGCAAGAACTACGCAATTTCTTTTATTTCTGATACCCAATGCTATATTAAAGCCACAAGTCTTCTATTTTGGAAGCAATTTCAAGTGGAGGAAGATTATTTTGCATGTATTTTTATGTGGTTAATGCCAGTTGTCTAAAACAAATGACTAGAAAATGATAGTAACATTTCTACAGTTATATTAGAAGTTAGTGCATTTGAAAGAGCAAAATACATACACTTGTAGATGTCTTTGGATAGGCACACTGAATATTGATCAAGGCTTCATTAGTTTAATTGAGTTTTCTTCTTTTTGCAGATATCACAAGGAATGTCAAGGTAGCAAGTGCTCAGTGGACACAGGTTTTCATGTAAGTGCAGAGATGAGTGTACTAGGGGTAGTCAAATACCACTGAATGCTAGTGTGCAGCAGTGACTTTGGCCCAACTACAGTGCACCTCCAGTAAACGAAGTCCTCCTGACAGGCAGTTTTCTTTCATATGTTGAAATTTTGTCATAGCTGAAAAGTAAAGCACATAGAGATGTATATGGATGATAATGTTTGGGCCTGAATCTTTACTTTGTTGTCATGAGAATTGCGTTACAACAGTTTTCCTTATAATGGGAGTGCACTGTACATTGCCAACATGTGCTTCCGGGTGTCTGTACACACAAAGTTGGCCTTGTGACAAGTTCTGACTCCTGAGGAAAAATGTTTTACATGTGAGATTAAAACATAGACAGGACAAGTCAGAGAGTTTAAGACTTTTTACAGTTGTCACGTTCATCACATACATCTGTACATACATAGAAAAGCCTGGCCTGGAATTTTGAAAAGGAAACTATCACATGACAGGGATATAATGCTTTTTTTTTTCAGAAGTAAGATTTTGAAAAGAACCTGCAAAACGAGGAAGGTAGCTGCTCAAGAAACAGTGAGGCCATAGGATGCATCAGTTTCACATAAAATAATGCACCCAACAGAATGTTGGAGTCGTATGTCCATGGGTTTTGTTGACAACAAACCAAACAAGTAGAAAAGCTTCTTTGAAATTGTGAAAACAAACTGCCTGATAGATCAAAAATGTTCCCACCCCAAGAAAATATTCATATTATGATAAAATTTATGCCATTCATTTTGTATATCCTGTTTGATGATCTTTATGCTTTAAACAAGCAGCGATGCGACAAGCCTTGTTTTCTGGTTGATCAAGTTGTCTCCTATTTGTTCCGGTACAATTTTTGGTTTGATATACTTGTATGCTGTAAACAATTTGATGTACTGCCATGAAAAATGTTGCGCTAGGTCATCCCCCGCCAAGAAAAAGAAAAAAAGAGAGATCCAATTGATTAAGTAAAGAGGTGAGCAGTCCTTTTCTGTTATTCCACTGAATTTGATCAAAACCAGGAATAACACTTGTTGTGATGATAGATAAAGTTTACCTTGGCTTTGAATTTGGTGACGATCAATCAACTGACAAGGTCAGTCTCTGAAATGTTCACATTTTGTTGTCATCTTGATCACATTGGCCATCTTCCAATGTTTACCATGCCGGAATCAAACGCTAGCATGTTCCTGCCCTGCATGTTGTTATTAACATCTGTTATCGTTAGAGAGAGAGAGAAAAAAAAAAAGGAAAGAAACTTGTGCTGTTTATGTAAGTATGCCTTGCCTTGAAAAAGTTTATTCTGGTGAAAGAGTACGAAGAGGAAAGGGGAAAGTTTGCCATGACATGAGAACATGTCATTCAAGTAGACATCCTCCTCCTTATTGTATTCCTGCAATTCAATATAACCATGTACAACAATATTACAGGCTGGATCTGTCCAAAAATTTTAAGTGCCAAAGTAAGAATTGACATACAGTACCATTAGAAGTCAGGAAATCCCTAACTGTAGCTGTCTTTTAATCAAGACTTGAAACATATCTTTTCATCTAACTGTGCATTATTGTCAATCATATCAGAAGCCTTTGCAGCACAGAAGAGTAATATACATAGGTTTTTGCACTTTATAAATCAATGTCATCACTATTATTACTACTACTACTACTACTACTACTACTACTACTACTACTACTACTACTACTACTACTACAGCATCATACCTGATCACAATGGTAAAAGAGGTGGGGATTCCAGGGGAATTTCCCAATTACACAGGAGCTATTATAAAGTCATGTTATGCTGCAGTAAACAATTTGTGTAGGCGAATACACATAGATTTTAACTGTGCCCTTTTTTTTTTCTTCAAAGCCCCAAATGCTATGCATCACTGAACCATCACATGAACTCTGAGCACAGAGGTAAACATTTGTGTACACTTCTCCATGTGACAGGTCAAAGAAGGTGTTAAAAAGGAAATGGTTTTAAAAAGTAGGCTTTCTAAAAAATCAAAATCAAAATGCTTCTCAGCCAGGGATATGTGATGATGATGACGACTTTTCTGTTAATCATGTCATAAAACTGGTAAATGATACTGCCGTCATTCTCTTCTACATACAGGCGACCCCCGTTATAACTAAGTCCTCGAGACCGACAGTTTTCTTTCATGATATTTAAATTTCATGAAGCTGCACAAAATATTGTATTTGAAATACATTTAACGTATAAAGATAACTTTGGGACCTGCATTTTGACTTCGTCCAAATGAAATCTCATAACAACGTACACATTGTATATGTTATAACTGGAACACCCTGGATTGTTTTCTTGCTTCAAGTTTGTTTGTGTGTCTGTTTTTTCTACACGATGATGGGGGAGCTTTTAAGCTTGAGTGTTGTTATTGTTGCTCTCTGAAATGAAAATGTGAAGCCAGAGATGGACACTTTCCACAAGGATCGCAATGATTGATATGAAAGAAAAAAATCCTGAAAAGAAGACCTCTCAGTAATGGAAAGAAAATTGGGATTCTAACAGGAATGTCCATGCACTGGATAGTCTTGCTAAAAGGCTGTAAGGACGCTGTGACATTTCTCAGGTGTTGAACAAATGGCCATTGTACTAGGGAAGGGGATAATATGTTAACAAGAATAGAGGCATCCTCAGTACATTTTCTGTTCGTCAAGTTGCTCTGATGTTCTGTTTTCAGTTTTTCGTTTCCCACCTACATTCATTACATTTTCAGGGAAAGTGAGCAGTTTGAGGCAGAGAGTTCCACAATGGTCGAGAAGCTGCTCCAAGATGCCAAGTCTCTTGAATGCAGGCTTCTGCAGCAGAAGGAAAGACTGGTATCCCATCTCAGACGACTGTCCCAGACTTTGAAAGTGCCATAACTGTCGTATAAGACCCGAGTATACTATGTACATCTCTGTCATGAACTCTAGTGTTTTCTTTGCTGAAATCTCAGTGGATGACTTTCAAGAGACACCCTGTACATGCATCCTCACATGACGTACACCTTTCTTTACCACCCTGGCCAGCTTTTGGTCACTGTCAACCAAAGATGGTGTCCAGTGAGCTCAAGACTTGAGAAAAATTTGTCATTTCACTATCCTTGCATTTTGATAATTATTAGAGGAATAAATGTTGATTTCCTCATTTGCTTTATTTCTGTTTGCTATATATATATATATATATATATATATATATATATAGATAGATATATATACCTAGCATGTACCAAGGGGGAAAAAAATAAGGCATTTTGTGTCAATTCTACAGTGTTACAATGAATCAAGTACAGGCACACCCCTGTTATAATGGACACCCATAGGTTCCTATACATAAGACCTACAGATGATCATGACACCTTTAGCCCCACTTGGATATGGGGAAGTTGTCTTTAAGCATATGCTTTTGTCAAACAAAGTACTTTGAAAAGTAATGAACTCTCCTTATGAGTTTTAAATATTACCCCCCCCCTTTTATTTTGCAGAGAATTATGTCATATAGACATGCACTTATAATCTTCTCTTAATTGTGATATCTTCTTGTAACAGTTTTTACCTGTATTGGACTTAACACAGAGATATTCTGGGGTTTTGTTTTTTTCTCTCTCTTATAATGTAAGAGGATCTCTTGAATTGCACAAATCAGAGTCTACAACTTAGACTCACAACACAATGCAGAATGCCAATTCAAAGCTTCATTTCACTAATGACGATTCAAAAGGTTTGACACATTCCTGTTTGAATTCAAGTTTTTCATGATAATATGAAATAACCAAAATTTAGGCCCGAATTCACGAAGGTGGTACAATCTTGTCCATGGTTTAAACCATGGACAAAGACAGTAGTTTTTTTTTATGGGGCACCAAGTGTCACATGGCCTATTTCTGAAATCAGTCATTTCGTCATAACAAAACAGGCCATGCAACACTTTGTGCCCAATAAAAAACTATGGTCTTTGTCCATGGTTTAAACCATGGACAAGATTGTACCACCTTCGTGAATTTGAGCCTTAGTGTCACTGCTCTAATATGACTAGGTGTGAAGAATGAAGCTCCAGCTACAGAAAAAAAGAAATTCTTTTACTTTGTGAATGGTGGAAGGGTATTATGTCACTCTTCACAAGTCCCTCCTGATGCCATGATGAGTCAATAAACAGTGAAAAAAGAAAACAACAACATGTGACGATGATACGTTCTACTTAAATTATACAAATGTTGCCTTGGGCACTGCACGATGATTAACGACATGCATGGTGCCAAGGTCCTTGATTTATTGATATGAATGTTGTAAACGATCCTACATCAACAGTCGTAATACTGTTGAAAGATGCCTAAATAAACTTTCATGCAAAGTTCCGCAAAAAATAATTTGACATACCATGTAGACCTACAATCAAAGATCACCTACAGTAAAAATTCCTTACACATTTGATGTTCATGTACTCCTCCCCACCCACCATTTTACCATCAAGGCATGTGTGTGAATTATGATTTCTGCAAACTGGCAGTGTCAATAAAGGTGACCATGATTACTGTCACATGGCTTTGGATAGCTAGTCAAATTAAACAACAGTACACTTTTTGTCAAGAATCTATGTACAGGGCTTTTGTGTGGGATCATCACACAAGAAGTATATCAAAATATGTCATTGGGTCCTGCCAACACTTTGGCTTGTTGTGTGGGAACATCCCACAAAAAGTATGTGTATATCCAACCATGACATCAAGTCCTGCCAACAATTTTTGGCTTCTGGAAGGAAGTCCAGAACCAGATCAGCCCTGCACAGTTGCCTTCTAGGGCGGCTCCCGTTATGACTAAGTCCTTGAGACTGGCAATTTTCTTTCGTGTTATCGAAATTTCATTATAGCTGAACAGTATGATACAGAGATATAAAGATATATATGGATATTAATTTTGCAACCTGAATTTTAAACTCGCTGAAAGTACAATGTATGAAACAAGATTTTCTTTACAACCCTGTCCATCATAACCAGGAGCATCATGTACAATGAAGCAAAACAATTTAATGTCACCATTGTTTGTGGAAGAGAAGAGGCAGATGTTTGCATGTTTTGGTTTGTGGTATGGTTGCAACAAAATGCCATCGCTTCAACCCATTTTTTTCCTCTACCATCTCATGGTCCAGTTGCCTGAGCATGAGAGGCAACTGAATTCTACATGTAGTTTGCTTTAATGAATTTCATTGTGCTGCCAAAGGCCAACATGAAGATGGTTGCAATGTCTTGCAGATTGAGAGCATTGAATTCCAAGAAAGGGGCAAACGGAAGTGACAACTTTGATCTATCCTACCACGGCAGTGATCAAACATCCTGAAATATGAGGAGTCATTTCTTTTGGTAGCTGCTCTTGTCTATACAAAATCTGTCATGTGAATGTGTAAGTTTACTTGGCCATGTTGACATTGGCAACAACTTGACTGTTCGTAAATGTACACGCTCCGTACATGTGAAGTAATCTCTCTTCTCCTGTGATTACACTTCATGTATCTGACAAAAGTGTGAAAACCATGCACTGAGATCCTGCACATAATAAATTAATAATTTGGGGGAATTCTTGAAAAAAAAAAAAGCCAACTAGATTGATTTCTTTCTTTCTAACTGAAAAAGAAGGGAGGGGGAACAACCACAATGAATTAGTAAAATGTCGAAATCAGAACCAAAATGGCCCGTTTTTTGTTGGCACTTAAAATTCTGATGTAGAGTTGCACATGTATATTCCTGTTCATGACAGAGTGACTAACTATTACTTTTCTATTTGAGTTGTCATTATTCTCAATGCTTTCGATGTGAATATTATTTGTGATTTGTTGAAATAAAATGTCTTAAGCCAACTGCTTATCTACATGATTGCTTTGTTATATGATGGAACTCTGATGTTTAAAAAAAAAAAAGCTGGAGTAAATGTCTTGTCCTATGTGTACATTATATCAGAAGTCCAGATTTGGTTGCATTGTAGGTATGTGTTTGATTAAGTTAAGTTGTGAGGTGGTACAAGTTAGTATAAAGAGGTCTGTTGGACTATACGTCAATTATTCTCTTGAAAATATGAAGTTCTTTGTGACACTTGACAAAACAAATACATGTATAAAAATATGTGAAATCATAAAAAAAAAGAACACTGATTGTTATATCAAGCCTTTCATAATAAATGATAATCTCTCCTTTTTTTTTTTTTTTTACAACAGTATAATAGCAGTTAAATCGCCAGAAGTGGATTAAAAAGAAAAACATGTCGGGGTCGAACTAGAGTAAAGTAAAAATTTTCACTCTGTGGAAATTCATGCAATTTGCGCTACATGAAACCAGCATGAAAATAAAAACAGCCAAAGTTTTTGCATGTTATAGATGTAGGCCTACATGTACTACTATTTCTGATTTTGATTCTGCAAAATTCATCTTGCCCAGCATAACAGGAAAAATATTTCTCACTAAAAAATTTCCACGTTTTTCGTGTGTATGCCTTTCTGAATTTCAGCTGAAGATGGACCTAAATGTGGCGCATGCCTATTTTCTACATATACGTAATATCAGATCTATGCAATATTTCCATGCCAGCACTACAACCAAAACAAAAAACATGAGAGATGCATGATTCTTCAGTTAGGTAAAATATTTATTGGGCAGAATGTCCAAGTGTCATTTAAATATCTGGCAGGACTTTTATCCTCTCATTAAAAGAGGTGTGTCAATATCAAACTAATTCAATATGAATAGCAATGATACAGTCTTCCAGATTGTATGGCTGCCATTGTTGTGTTTTCTCACAGTCGTACACAATGCTTACAGTACTGTACTTGAACATACAGAAAGACAGCTGTCCATAATGGGCATGAAACAGCCACTGAATTGGCCTTTCAAGTTCTCAAAAGCAGTGCAATGATCCCTGCTTAAAGTGAAAACATACCGTAGTTCTGGTAAGGGTTTGAGTACTCGTCTTGCACCATTTCACATTTGCATGCAATATATCACAGAAGTCTACCAAGAAACTTACCTGGCTGATGTGATTTGCCGGGATGATGGGTTGTTTCAGAGTGTTTTGAGATAAAACATAAATGTTGGTATACTAACTTTTATTCCAGAAGGATCAAGGTTAACTCGGTTTCAGGGAAAACTCGGCCCTATTTCAGACAATTTATACGCAGTTCATGATCGCCATATTCTATACATAGGTGCATGTTCATTTTGTAAGCGCGCCAAAAGAGGTTCTTTGATGCGCGCATTGTATCAATTTTTACTCTGCCCATAACTGCGACCAGTCAGAACGCAAAGTGCTTCCATAGTACAACACTGTACAATCAACAGGGACAATTTGGCCCCGCCATCAAAGTGAGGCCAAGTTGTCTCCAAGTCCGAGTTAGCCTGACCCCGATCGGGTAAGTTCTGATTTATGCGAATATTTCTGGTTAATTTTTCACATTTTTGTCATTACCCAACGAATATCTTGTTCTTATTCCACACATTTCTAGGCATATGTGTACATTTTGGAGCAAATTTGACAATTTTGCAGGTGTACCAGAACTATGTTTTGGCTTTAATTGGGAAAGGTTGGGAGGCAAGCTTTTCTCCCATTTAAGCGTAGCTCCCACTATCAAAAGTGGTTCCCTCTTATCACGTGAGCACTGTACTATGCCTGAAATTGTGCTCCTGACATGTTGAAGTGTGATTATTCAGAGTCGAAGAAAACTTGATATAAATCTGTCAAATTTCGTTACAATATACAAACTGGGCTGCTTGATATTGGGGAATACACAATAACCTGCATGATAACAGACTTCAGGAATGTCCAAGCCAAAGAAAATAAGGCTGCGTGACACAGATCTTGGTAGATGCCAAATCCTTCTTCATTTGGCAGCAGATCATTTGCAGTTTATGCAAAACTCCCTCAAGAATTTGGGCTGACGGTAGGTACAGTCGACCTTGCTTAAGTCAACTTCGCCTAGGTCAAATAATCGCTAAAGTCAAATTTCTTTTCAAGTCCTCTTCTCTTCATATTCTTTTGATTTTAATCCCTCGTATGTCAAAATTCCAAGTCGAAGCTATTTCTTCAGTCCACATAGATTTGATTTAGGCAAGGTTGACTGTAGTTTGAGAAGACATAATATAGTCAACATCGCCAAAGTTGACCTTGCAGTAAAAAAGTGGCTAAGTCAGAAGAAAAATTCTATTTTGGAAGAATATAAACTTTGTGCTATTCCATTGCATAGGGGTAAATCAAAATTCATGAAAACTGAAAGATTCTCTCTCTTCCTCTTGTACGTGTTGACGTGTTGAGGTTGACTGAATTTCATGCTGCTCAAATGTAAAATTCATATTTGGGAGAAAACCCCTGAGAAATATTAAAATTTATGACATAATAGCTATAATGACACATTTTCCAAATATAATATATACTTCATATATGCAACATGAGGTTTAGTTTCTTATTACAGACATTGTATATCAATGTCAGAAAAAATAATACCACAGGAAAATTACATACAGATTCCAATAGCTGATATTAGCTGCCATTAACACAGAAACTTTTGTGCACAAGATATTTCAGGACATAAACACATAATCTGCACCAGAAACCTGGATGAAATATGATTCAATCTAAAATACATTTCACATAACATGGCCTCACTTGATATCAGGGCATCACTGTACTGCATTAATTCTTGTACTGTGAGATAATTGGATTACAAACGCTGTAGAACCAACCAACAGCAATACACAGTCAACCTTGCAAAAATAAAATTCATAAAGACGAGGGACATGACTTTGGCCTCTGAAATACACTGCATCTCCAATTGGCCAATATCTCTGCTCCGCATTAAGGAAATATGGGAGTATAATCTTGCGACACTAGTTTTAGGCTTACATAAAATGGAATGTGTGTCACATTTATCTTCATCAGGTCTGACTCACCATTCCTAGAATTCCTACATTGATTAAAAGGAAAAATCACCACAAATGTGTGAATTCAGTGAATGCAGAAATAGTAGAACACATCCATTAAGTTTGAGGAAAATCAGACGACCCGATGAAAAATTGACTTTTTCAAAGTTTTGATTAGAATCCATTTGCCGACATCACTAGATAAAAGTTGCAGCAATTTTGTGATGCCCCAGCAGTGAAGCAATGTAAATTCATTACAGAGAATTCTACAAAATTTAACTTTTAACCCTAAAAAGACTGGGGGGGGGGGGGGCCCTAAAAGGCCCCCCCCCTCGACATTTCGCGTGATTACTCTGCAACACGCAATGCTCTCGCCGCGATGCTCTATGACTTTTTTCATTCGAGTTTCCCGCACATTTTGACACCAAATTTGTGATGCCCGGAGGTATGGTTCTGAAGTTACATAACTTTTTGTACATGCACGTGAGGCCGAAAATGGCTCAAAAATGTGATTTTGTGTACAAAGTCAATGCAAATTGAGTTTTTTCACATGGTTCATATAAATATGCTTATTTTTACTCTCAATGGCTAAAATTAATTTGTTTTAGGAGTATTATGCTTCAAAAAGTGTCTGCCGTAAATTTTGTTAAAAAAACAACAAAAACAAAAGGTTGAAAAAACAAAGAAATACATAAGAAATTCATAAAACAATAAAATAAATAAATAATTAATTTTGATACCGAATTTTTTTTCAAGTACATTTGCTAAGAATGCCACAAAGAATAATTAGACCAAAAATGAGCACTTTTGGAGCTTTATTTACTGATTTAGATCAAAGAGTCTGATTTCTCGCATAAATTAGCATAAATAATCAATATAAAATAAAAGAAGACTATTTTGTAGAATTTAAATATACGATCTTGTAGATTACATCGCACACTACCATTGTGCAAATTTCCGCGGCGATCGCGCGATCCACGGCCGAGATCTTAAGGGGGGGCCCTTTAGGCCCCCCCCCCACCCCCCCCCCCCCCCCAGTCTTTTGAGCTACCAAAATAGCCCAGTCTTTTTTTATAGGGTTAATGAAAAGTCCACATTCCTTTGACTTATCATTGACATTAACATATGTAAAGCTATTCCCCTTCTCTTCCAAAGTCATCAAGTGCTCTTTCATTACGCTACAAAAATGAAATTATGTGAGACTCTCCTTGTATTTCCTTTATATCATTCCACAAATGTGACAACACAAAATGTTGTAGTCTTCTAAGGCAATAGGGAGCTTTAGATTTTAGATGCGCGGACGTTCAAAGGAAAAACACATGTTCTGAGCTTGCGCAGTAGCGCGCGTAAAGTCAATCTATTTTTAGCTTGCGTCGCCCGAGTTGTTTACTACGCATACTGGGCTATTTCTACGTCCGCACAGTTTGCAACGTAGAGAGCTTCTTCATGCACTGATCATATGGGGGCGCGATTTTATTTTTTATACGTTGCGTCCCAGCGTAATCTAAAGCTACTTTTCCACACGACGCAGGGAGAGGAGAACGTCCAGCGCACTCGTCGTCTCAAACGTCCGCGCGTCAAAATCTAAAGCTCCCTAATGATGGTGACACCAAAACTGTAAAAAATCATAATGTTCACATTGTTTGAGTTTCCTCAAACTCAGTGATGAGTTCTACTAATATCGTTGCATTCCCTCAATCAAAGCGTACATTTGTGGTCAATTCCCCAATAATGCCAGAAGTGGCAAATGTTAATAATGTAATATTTACTTGTCAAATGCAATAAGTGACTAATTTAGAAGCATATATTATCAACATATCAAAGGACATGACAGTACATTTACAACAGTCATTTTTTTTCTTCTAGAAAACCAAAGAAAATTCACTAAGCAGGTGATATATTTCATGGGAGTTTTAGTATGTATGAAAAAACAATTTAAAACAAAAACCAGAATACAACAGAATAAAATGATAATGGCAAGCCTGATAAGAATTCATTTCATTCTGAATGTATTGTCCACTTTGGCCTTGTCTCCACATCTTGGTCCTTCCAGGACAACCTCACATACCATAAATCTCTGACAATCATGCAGTGCTGCAAGTAAGGTACACTGTGAAAGGTGCATCAGGTGTACCTGTAGTGTGTGGGTCTCTCCACCTCACTCGGAGAATTGCATCGGTGACCACGGCGATGCGAGGGACTACCACCACTTCTCGCACAGAACGTCCGAATCTGAGACACCGAGGTCATGCAGGATGGCCTCCATGTCGGCTATCATCGGAGGCGGGCCGCAGATAAAGCATCGTAGAGGGCGCCCTTTTAGTCTCTGAATTGATGCCTTAACATCATCTTTACCTATTCTCCTGCCTGTGAACACAAGGGAGATGGGACCTTAGAATTTTAACTTACGTGAATCTCATAAAAATGTTATAACTAACTTTGTGGTTAAGAAATATTTTTACTGAACGTAGTGATCAAAATTTAAGTGCACAATATGCAGTGTGGTGGAGCGAATGGACACGATTGTAACAAAACTCTCCTTTATAGAATGAAGTGAAAATTCAGGTCCCCAAATTATTTTCTTTTATCTTTATATACTTTACTGTTTTGCTAAAACAAAATTTCAATTTAACAAAAGGCCCAAGGACTTATCTATTACAGGAGCTGCCTGTATCCAAATACTTTTCTTTTTCTTTTTTTTTAATTGCACAAAATTCAGAATAAACATGGTATGAACAAACATTCAATTCGTGGAAATAAATATCAATTTTCAGGGAAAATGCAGAAATAAAGTCAAACTGAACTGAAATTGAACTACACTCAATGATTAACCTTGTCAAGAAACTAATGTCTCAAACAAATATATGAGTTGATGTCTTTACGCTGCAATCTTCAAGAAAATGTCACAAAAGAGCCCTTGAGGTATATGCAAATGTTTTTCTTTGTTTGTGCTTGTGTGCTTTTGTTTTTGTTGTTTTGTTTTGTTTTGTTTTTTGCTTTTTTTTTTTTTTGGGGGGGGGGTTAAACCTGAATACTGGGAGATATGATTCCAAGAGATCAGGTTATACTGTAGAAACATGAATTTTTGTGTGATTGATCATTTGTGTTCAGCTAGGCTACATGCATTTCCTTGTTTTTAATCCCAACAAATAGGATATAAAATAGTTTGACATAGTGTAACTATAACAAGTATTTGGTTGCCTTTATCTTTGCACTAGTTTTATGTTGCACAAAATGTGTGAAAATTTCCACTTTTACAGTATGTGGATTATATTTCACCACTTACCCGTGAGTGCTGGGTCAGCCATCGACTCCCTAGTGACGAAAAACTGAGCCGAGATGTCGGAGGGATGTTTTGAAACAAGGTCTTCAATAGAGTCCTACAGTGGAGAACATGAAATGAATGATGATGAATTTAATGAAAATATTAAACTCGAACCATGTGTGATGATCTGCATGTTTTAGAAAGCATAGAAAAACCCCATCAGGTTCTGGAAGTAATACCCCCTCATATACAGTCGAGTGTTACTCTCAACAACAAAAAAAAAGAAAAAAAAAAAGGAAGATATAACGCAACAGAACAAAACAGGAATAACCCTGGGGGTGTTTCATGAAGTTGATCTTAAAAGTCAAGGTCGGCTTAAAATCCTGGTATGCCATTGGTTTTCCTGCTCAGTTTTATCAAGAAATGCTTTCAGGATCTGCTTCAAATTGTTATCAAAATTTATGGGGAAATTCTTTGTCTCATATCCTTATTTCATAAATTAATGGCTGCATGTAAATATCTCAAAAATTTTGATTCCATTTGGAAGATAACATCACTGAAGACACACACAGCATACCATAATTTCAACTTGATCTTAATTATCAAGATATTTTTTTTTTCTTTTTTAATAGTAAAATTGACCGACTGCGAGTTTCAAGGCCATGGCATCATAAAACTTTATCTGCTTTGCATATATATGTCATGGCAACCAATATGTTAGCCATCTCCCCTCCTGGTCCCATTAGCTCCATCAAGTAAACTGCATGTCACTTGGGAACCCGCAACTGTAGCTGGGACACACCTTGAAAATGAGCTCAGACTTTGAGGCTGCGCTGAAGAGCATCTCCACTTTGCCAGGGGTGTAGGCATTGGCATCGTCCCTCCGTGCGTCATGCAGGTATGCTGTGTGATGTAGCATGGACACCAGCGGGTTGATGCCTATCCCCCCTGCTATGAGTAGAACGTTCCAGGAAGGGTCACCAGGTTGTGGGTCAAAGATCAGCTGGTCACCTCCTGCTCTGACATGAACCTTTGAGCCCACAGTGCACTGAAAAGAAAGGGGAAAGTTATATACATGTAGTTCCATTCAATATCAATTTTTGACACAAAGGAAATGGTAAAACAATAGTTTAGATAACAACATCTGATAAAAATACACATTTGTGTTCCAGCTACTAAACAATCATTTTCATACTGTCCCTATAAGTTTGTCAAAATATCTCTCTCTAAAAAAAAAAAAAAAAAGTACATGCACATGGCAATGCCTCTCTGTCGTAATCACTTATATTCTTTTCACTCTCTCCTTACACCCATTCAGCAATACAGACAGCGAGTTAGCCAACCAACCTGACAGACAGACAGACAGACAGACAAAGAACCACACACACACACACACACACACACAAAGTCAATTGCCAGCAAAGCACAATTTCCATTCATCTCCAATCTGTCTTCATATGGAGCAGGGCATTTATTGCACCGGTATAACAACTTTTGTTATGTGATACTTGGGGACAAGGGAAGTGGTGGCTGAAATATGCACTCAGTTAAGCCCTATGGGGTTTTCCCTTATTTTCCCAGGCATATCACAAAGTGCTGCCAAGTTTTTCCTTCAGATTTTGTAAACATGGGACCCTGTGGCTGCTATATCTACTGCATTTTTTTTTCAATCAATCTTTCTATCTATCTACCTATCTTTCTACTGATCTACTCTGATAAGTATAAAATATCTATTTTATTTAAGTAGCACATGCTAGACTAAATCTGTGTACCTGTCTATGCACCCAGAAAGCTGGGGGATGATTAGTATATTTTACTGCAAGTCCCACGTGGCCATGTTCTGCTAAGTCTTTGGGGGCCGAGCTCATAGAAAACCCACCCACAGTCTCAACCTTTGGTATGAACATGTCAACCCTGCAAGTATGGGAAAAATAGCCATGCAAAGAAAACAATGTTTTTATTTTATTGAGGCTGAAGGCAATGATAAATGATTGCAAACTGGCAGCAAAATCCCAGATTTGGTTGATGAAAGGAAAATCTTTGAAAGTTGACAGAAATAGAGAGAAAACAGCAACTAGAATTGCTCGAGACATTTTTAAATGAAGGCATAAAATGAGACAAAGAGGTTTCTATGTAAGGACAAGTAGAAATAATGAAAGCAGACAGACAAACTGATGGACAGATATACAATAAGAGATGGATGGATAAACAGATAGGTTGGTAGGTAGATAGATAGATAGATAGATAGGTAGGTAGGTAGGTAGGTAGATATAGATAGACAGATAGATAGATAGATAGATAGGTAGATAGATAGATAGATAGACAGATAGATAGATAGATAGATAGATAGATAGATAGATAGATAGATAGAAATAAAGTTGAATATAAGATTAGTTGATCAAATGACAGGCCTGGGAAATGGCAAAAAAAGATGGATAATATCAGTGAAAATGCATAAAGAGTAATATACAGATACAAAGGCTACCACACCCATAAAGATGAAAACAATGAGAGATAGGAGAAAGAAAAGTATTGAAAGAGAGGCCATGGAAATCTTTCAACATATTGGTCAAGTGTTGTTACATTATGCAACAAAAATTACTGAGACTATGACACTTGAATATAGTTTGTCACATAAATTTGATGACATCTGCACTGTGAAACTTGGACTGAGAGCTAGGTAACAGATGCTTTGTGGTGACATTGAACAACTGGGAAATTCTAAAAAGGAAACCACTGAATTCATTACACACTTTCAAAAGGGATGAGGATATGCTTTCCTTAAAGGGATGGTATAACCTTGGTCTAGATGGGGATTCAGGTTTAAACTCTTTGTGAGATAATTAGAAACCACTTACATGAAATAGCATACAATTGTAAGAGGAATTCAAAGTTTGTTTGATTAAAATTGGCCTTGAAATGGCTGAGATATCCATAAACAAATCAAAATAAAGGGTTATTTTTCATTTCATTTGTAAAAACTCTGAGGTACATTAAACTGTCAGATTTTATACATGACATTGGGAGACATTATCTTTCTACCATGCAAAACTTTGTGATGTTTGCAAAAGGGGCATGGAACGTTAAGAAAACATGCCGATGACATATCTGTGGCAAGAGTATGATTTCTGTGAATAGAAAACCAAGAAATGATTATTGGCATTCACAGAATTTGAGTGCCTATCCTTTATGTGAGTATAGACTGAGGTAAACATTACAGAACAGCAGATAGGAATGAATCATATTTTAAATAGGCATTCTTTTGTGACTGTTTGACATACATGTATGAAGGGGGAAATGGAAGAGTGACAGCAAAGGGAATAAATCTGGAAAAAAAGCAGCACAGCTGTGATGCAAAGTTGACATGAACTAAAAAGTGTTATCCACACTACAACCGCAAGAGTCACAAAGATTAAGAAGCAATTTATACATGAAGAGGGAAGAGAGTAGAAAGGTCTGGATCACACAGACTATCACCATAAGAGGCTCCCCTGGATGACACTGAATACCATATTGCTGTGTGTGTGTTTGGATTTATATTACATGGCCACCTACGAAGCACTTAAATGCTTAAAGGATGCCTGAAGGGTAATATAACATATGCGACCCGCTACAACAAAATGATCCTAAAGTCGGGCGAGGTCGATTATTTTAAAATTGCATGACACAATTTCCTAATCTTTCTGCTTTAAATTGATATATAACACGTCTTATAAAAATAATCGCCTGCGGAGATATCGATGTTTAAAAGAGAGCATGTCAAGACGTCTGGGAAATCACTGTTTCGAGAAAAGCGCCCTAAAAGTTCTCCTTGCGACGCAATCACAATCAAGAGACACGCAAGTCAGTATTCACCTCCGGACAATAGAAGTTAAGCCCTAGCAACCCCCGAAATGCTCATTCAAACACAGCGTCGGCGGTCTCCTCCCCGACCAATCAGTGACCAGGATGTCAGGAGAAGCAGCTAGGCATAGCGCAACCCGCCCGCACGCTCCAGTCGACTGGGCAGTGTGCGAGCTTCACGCTTCGGTTAGCGGCAAGCAGCAAACTGACCAATGAGATCACTCTGGTCGTTGTTAGGGGCAGTGCCTATGTGTGGCGCTCAATCCAAATGTTCGAACCAGTTTCTGCTTCGTTGAAATGCCAAAAAAAACATGGCCCCAAAAAACGCTATTTTTTGGCCTTTCCTTTCATCATTTTGCTTCAAAATTTCGATTACAATTAACATGTCTGTAACATGTCTAAATATGTACTTTTCCTTTAATTTTTTTTTATGTGGAATTCTCTTAAATTTTTTTTTTTTTTTTATATATCAATGTCCTGCAACGATGCCACAAACAGTAGTAGTCTTCTCATCCAGCGATAACAACTTCAAAACTTTAAAAATTCATGACTTTTGAACAAAGAGTCAAGTTTTCCTCAGACTTCATGGATGTGCTCTACTAATATTGCCACATCCACTCAATCCACATGTATAGTTGGGTAACATTCCCCCTCTAAGTGAGCAAAGTACCATGGGATGGACAGGCGTTAAGTCACAGCAAAAGGATATAAGGCAGTGAGAGTTATGTGCCTTGTTGCAGGGCTCATCTGGCAACAAAATGAGGCACCATAAGATTGGGAGTTAGTGGTCTATCAACTGAGTCACAAAGAGAAATAATTGCTTGGATACAAAACCCAGGTTCATTCTTCTTCTTTCCTCAAGAGATCTATGATGGACAATTAGTCTACCCCGTAGATACAAAATATTTACTTTGAATGAAACGGGTAAAACAACACTGGACTCCTAAAAATTACAGAGGAGAATCACACAAATGTCTGAGCACATAGTACACAAAAATTGGGCACATACAACACACGAGACACCACACCAACATAACCAAGATGATGAGTTCGAGATACCCTGAGGTGCCATGTGAGACAGTTTAGTGGCATTTCAGTGGACACAGCTATTTTCTAATCTAATATTTGCATGATTTTACTCCTAGGCTTTGACAGAACTGTTTCACCTTTTTCACCGACTCTAATCCTTTCATACCATCTGAATGGAAAGATTCATCTGTACTTCTGTACTAAATTTGAACTGAACTGAACTTAACTGAACTAAACTTCAGTCAAACACAATATCATGTGAATGGTTACTAATTGTAATCGATGCATTGTTTCATTATATATATATATATATATATATATATATATATATATATATATTTTTTTTTTTTTTTTTTTTTACAGGCAAAGTAGTGTATTACCTGCTCATGAACCCACATTGTAGGAGGGTAGTCACTGATTTTGACCGCAAGATCTAACGTTTGACTCGCGGTCAGTTGGAATGGACTCGAATACATGGAGTATCCCGTGAAGATCTCAATGCCCGGGATGAAGAAGTCAACCCTGAATATCAGAAACACAGCAACCTGTTGTGAGGTGCTCAATTTCAAGTGTGTGTGTGAGTGTGACTTTATTTTCAATTGCCTATTTTATCCTTCTCAAACATTGGCATGTTGGACTTTTAGCTCTTGGCAGACTGATAATTCGTCAATTTTAAGTAACTGTTTCTTTGGTTTGGTACTATCAAATTGGCTCAATAATTGTTCATATTCGAACATACCAGATTCATCTCCATTATATTTTTCATTTCAGCCTACTGCTTCACATAATCAGCAAATCTCAAGTGTCACATACATGCATTATTCATGATATAACAATCTCTATGAGAAATGAAAAAGAACACTTATAGAGCCGGAGGAAGAAATGAAACAAGGAGAAAAACAAGGAAACACTACAAAGACAGTATGATTTATTACAATATAGAATATGAGCACATACAGGGGTATAGGTATACATAGGAATAATTTACATATCAATTATCATATCAAGTGGTAAGCTCCCCATTTGTTCGAATAGCCTGTCCTTTTGAATAGATAATGGATAGAAACAGGCTAATCATTTTTTTTTAAACACACGTTCTGAATCTACATGAATATATTGTTGCTTTGCGAATACAATTAAAACTCTCCCTCACTGAAACCTACCACATTGGAAGGAGAGAGACTCCAACCCCAAGCACCTTCTGATCTGGAGATTCTCCCGCCCGAAACCCCTAGCAAACGGGAGACTCTAAGTTGATGTGTGCGAGGCGCGAAGTTCCTTGGGTTCTAGGTGTTCTCTGGTGCTATCTAAGGCTTATTTTTTCAACATACGATAGAAATAAGTAAGAAATCCTTTCCACCGGGAGACACAGAGCCAGGGCGGGAGAAATCAAATCTCAAGCGGGAGAACGGGAGATTTTGCAAAAATGGGCTTTCAGCGGGAGATCTCCCGTCGAAAACGGGAGAGTTGGAGTCTCTGGGAAGATCTTGTCAGATACTATATTGAAGTGAGCATGGAAAGAAGTTATCGGAGGAGAGAAAGTCATAGCACCAACAAATAGAAACATTACTAGAGGAAAGATGATTTTACTCTGAATCTCACCATTGCCCCGCCTTGAAGGCGAATTTGGGGTCGTCGACCTTCAGTGTGAGCAATCGCACAGTTTCCGAGGCCTGCTGAATGGAGACTACCTCCGCTTCAGATACACCCTGGTAAAAGAAGTAACAATAACTGTGTATTCTACCAACATTCAGTTTTTCTGATAGTCTACTAGTTGACTATATAGCCAATCTGAATGTAGTATAGCACTGCACTGTAATGCTACAAATTTCATTAAATGTAATACATTAGTACATCATCCTTTTGAAACAGTTTGAACCTATGTATCCTGGACTTAAATCAACTTTGGACTTTTGGATTTGCTCTACCTATTAAACACTGGGGTAATATTTGTGTACAGTAGGGGCAAAACCCTGTCAGATAGAAAGGGAAAATAAAATTTTCTGTTCAGGAGAGCAAACCAACATTTTACTGTAACTTTCTGAACTAACCGGTTCTCTGTAACTGTGAGCTGTCCTGTCTAGATGATCACTCATGGTTCGTAGAAGACTTGACCTGCAATCACAAAGAATAGAAAAAAAAAAGAAAGAAAAGGAGATGAAGAGGAGGAGAAAGAAGAGGAGAAGCAGGATCAGGAGGGGAGAGAGGAGAGTGAAAGAGAAGAGTGGATAAAAGAGGTAGAAAGAAAAGAAGCAAAGGATGAGGAGTAGGAGGAGTGTTGTTATCAATGACAAAATTATGATTTACAGCTCAGGACATGAGACTTCATTAGCTATTGAAACACACTTGGCTATCACATTCATATTCATTATACATCTAGCATGACCATTTTTGGGATGTCTGCTCATGCTACTTGTTTGGTTTTTGTTTTGTTTTGTTTTCTGTTTTTTACCTCCAACAACATTATTCTATATGACCACAATAATCAATTATTACATAAATTGATCACTGAAACCTTGCAAGGACTACCAAGTCACTCATCAAACTGCGGGAGACATTCCCCACTTCCACAGACCTATCACTATAACTTCAAGTTGCAACTGCTCAACAGGAAAAATATCTCAAACCAGAGCCCAGAGGACTTTTACATTCTTAACTGTCCAGACAAGAAGAAATAATTTCATTTCACAGGGAGACTTGGCAGCTGCAGCTCTGAATTTAAAGTTTAGGTCTAGATCTAGAACAGAACAGAAGGTTGTGACTCTTGACTTGTTCCACAAATTAATAAGGTTAATAAATCAGATATTTGGATGCAGGCTGTTTAAATGAGCTTTGCTCTAGATAAACATTACAGCAACTGCATTCTACCTTCGCATAATATGCGCATCGCGGGACTCGCGGGTCTCACGTGCTCACCCACCTAGCCAGCCCAGCCGGCACCGGCCGGGGCCGGCTGGGCTGGAGAAAAGACATGCCGCCGCGCCGGCCGGCCAGAATAAATTTTTGTTTCACTCACCTTAATATTGAAAGAGACCTCCAAGCAACAGCTTGCGTTTTCCTGACCATGCACACACTCATTTCACTATTTTAAAGAGTAGCAGGACATATATTGAGAGTTTCTCCAATACGACCAAATTTCAGTCTCGTGACATCGTTCATATAAAGACAGTTCGATGTTTTGCAATAATCTATCATTTAGTCTTTATCAAGTGATACCCTCTTTTTTACACTAATAGTAATTTCATCATAAAGACAACTTTTGATGATTTTCCTTGATTTGTATACCTGTAAATATTCATATGAATACTTTATTAGATATATCGCAGCTTTAAGGGTTGTAAAAATGTAGATTTTGTGAAACAAGACTAATTATTTGACTGCGAAAAAAATATATTGTCTGGTTAAAGACTAAACTCCACATGTTCCAAAATGGCAGCCATCGCGACGGGAAACGTGGTAGTGCGTGGTGGAGGAATCTTGTCTCAAAGAAGGCCAATTTTCACCCATGATAGCAGGTAAGTATTATTTTAATTTGCCATGCATACATATGGGGAAATTTCTTTATCATTTATTCGTGTTATGTGATTTTAAAGTATTAAACATCGAATAGTTCGGAGCGTTCTTTAAGTCAGACAGGACGACGTATATTTAGTCCCATATATTTCCAACTGTGTCAGTGAACAACGTGGTAGGAACTTTAACTCTACCAGTAGGGCCTACCTGTTTAAATGTGTTTGCTTTGTTAGGGTAACTACCATTTATGTACCAACGCTAGGGCCTAGTAGTAGACGACGGTAGTAGATCATTGTAGGTGTACCGACAACCTTATATAAAGGCCTTCATAACTCCGCTCGTCTGAATAAATTACAAGAATGGACAAAACAAACCCACATGCACATCATCATGACGATCATCATGTTCATATTTGAATTTGTAATGTAACTGTATCATACATGGCAGTCATGCCGTTTTTGAATAATTTTATTTGCCTGTTTCTAGTGTTAAAATATCTCATCATAACTAAACAGTTAAAGGGATGGTACAGTATTGGTGGAGATGAGTATTGGGCTTTTAACTTTTTGCGAGATACCAAGAAACGGTGACTTCTGATATATTAGAGTAAAACTGGCGGTTTGCGGCCGCATAAGGGTTTTTCCACTCTGAAACGCAAACTTGCTAATTGCTTTAACCCATGTTACATCATAGCGGTTGACCACTTACCAGTTTACAATATTGTGAAAATCGCAAGACCAATGTCCATCGCGATAGTAAAAAAAAGACCACGGCCTCGACCCGGCATAGCGTCCGCTGGTTTGCGACCGTGGTCGTCTGGTTTGCGGCCCAATGTACAATTCCTATGCCATACGCGCGTGCTCCGCGATCTTCTGCTGAACGCCTCATTTTGGCTCGCGAACGTTGCGTAAGTGCCAAGTCCCATTGCGAAAGCATGTGAAAAGGGCTCGCGCGCTTGCACTGACCGCAAACAGGCATGGCGGTGTTATTGTTGTCTTTCTCATGTTATTCCTATTTTTTCGGTCGTAACATCCACTTCTGGAAAAAAATGACGGCCCACATCGGCTCGTGAAAGTTCTATTTCTACGTGAGGACATGTATTCAAAATCCGCAAACATCGGGAAAACGACGAAATATCCAGTTTCTTAGACCCTTAACCCTTAACTGTGATGTTAAGAAGTACCGAAAATGACGTTTTTGATGCGAGATGTCATCATTTAAGTGAGAAAATTTTACTTTTGTTGGAGATTTTTTCCATGTTATCGGTTGTTTTTTGAAGAATGATAGTGTGTTAGTGAATGTGTGGTATACATGTATAAAGTGTGTGGCTGTGTTCAGCGTTATATAACGAAATATGCTGTAGTGGCCGCAAACCGCCTGATGGCCGCTTACTGCAACACTTACTCTAGTACAGGGCAGAGCATACCATTTTAAGAGGAATTCAAAGTTTATTTGATGAAAATCGGGTTTGGAATAACTGAAACATCCAAAAACAAAGTAACACTAAGTGATCGCAACAAAGTGTGGGTCCCACACTTTATTAGAATTGCTCTTTTTTGGATATCTCAGCCATTTCAAAACCAATTTTCATCAAATAAACGTTGAATTCCTCATAGAATTACATGCTCTTTCATATTTCATAAGAGGTTTCTCATTATCTCACCAAAAAATGTTAGAAACCTGAAATTAGGTCTCAACCAGAACTGTACGATCCCTTTAATGTATGTACAAATTTGAGACTTATTTGTTTGATTATGTAGTCATATGAACAAGTGAGAAAAGATACTTTGTGATGCCTTGGACCTTTGTAAATATTAAACTGTATAGAGTCTATTGCAGAATTTGTAGAAATCTGCCTGATGAGTAAACAACCCCGTTTGCGGCAGGCTTTGTCGTGTACAGGGTGCCTACTTGCGGCAGGGGCCATTTCATGCATTCAATGTTGATGAAAAGGCTCAATCAGGTGTCACTTCCCGTAACACTGGTAAGTAACTCCTGCTTGTGTTCTAAAGTGGGACTAAGTGCGCATAATGATCATTAGCTGTTTTATTGATGAATGAAAGTGCCCTTGCCAGATAAAGGCACCCTTCCACAAACAGGTTTGATTTCTCTATAGATGTAAGGTTTTTTAACATTAGTCTTTCTATGAACCTTTGTGTAATGGACTTTTTTGTACAATGATATGATGTGTGTGTGCATATGTGTAGGTGCATCTTGGTTTGCTCTGGGGAGAAGGTAAAAATCGTCAGTTGTGCCAGCGGAGAATGTGTCAGAGAGCTGATTGGTCACAGGGCCAGGGTCACAGGAGTTCAGATCAGCCCCTGGAACAAACTACAGGTATGCCATGAATATGATGGAACACCACCACTACTGTGTTCTCACAATCATGTTTACCATGCATTTACTTAGTATGTATACATGTCGAGAGAAATTCACAAGAATTAAAGGAGACCTCCGGATGATTTTCAGATTTTTACATTTGAACAACTATAAATTAGTTATACTGAGGACAGAGTTTCAGAATTTGTGATGATTGGGATGAAGAATAAGAATATTTTCAAAATTTAGAATAAATTGCAATGAACAAGGATGATGACATGGCAGAGTCACCATAAGAATGCATGAGTTGAGGCTCAAGGAAGCAGAACAAAAGAAGAAGGCATGCATAGATTATACACAGGTGAACTCGCAAGCAAGCGGTATTGTATTAGAATTACACTGCTACATTTCTGAAATATGTGAACCTCCTATGTCATCATCCTTGTTCAGTGTAATTTGTGTAAGGTTTTTCAAAGTATTGTTTCTCTGCTCAAGAACCACAGTAAATCTATACATGGAGTTGTCGATTTATGTTCTACATGATGTGAAATTATGAAAATCGTCTGGAATGTCCCTTTAATATTTCTGCTTTTCAACTGAAAAGTGTCTTTTGTGTTACTGACAATATGTGTATTTTTTAATCTTTTGGTGCACCATGGTAAGGTCAACTTATAACTGGAAAAAGAAAATACTTAAAAAAAAAAATAAATTCCAGTGTACAATGTAAATTATTGTTGCCCACTTTGGTTTGGCTGTGGGGACTAAGTTACGGTGTGCTTAGTTGATGAATTGAAAACAAAATTATATCAGTGTCCACCCAGGATCATAAAGATATTAGAGGTGATCAGAGTTGTATATATAAAAAAGAAAGTGCGCTTGTTTTTCTTGCAACAATTTAATGTTGGGAAATTTGTGTTATGTGATTGATATTTTCAGGGCAAACTTATCCTATTGTGTTTTGGTATCACTATTATCACCTAATGTTTTTTTTTTTTCTTCTTTCATTTCGTTATATTTTATGTGACTATGATGCATCGGTCATTTGCATTTAATAAGAAATTAATAATTTGAGCCTTCACTATTACTTAAAAAACAGTGTTATGTGTGCATATCGTATTTGAATGTACCAATCAGAGAATTTGAAACCTGTTGCAATTGTTTAAAAATAATGACAATACTTTTTATCTCACTTGCTTGTTCAGGCATTGACATCTTCTGAAGATGGCACAGTACTGTTATGGGATTACATGGACAATGTCATTTTAAAGGTATGGAGAACTCTTTCTACATCACTTTATATTCATGAGTGAAAGATTTGCTTTGCAGATGATTTACCTTCCGAAATAAACATGGACAAAGCAAGATGGATAATTTGTGATTTTTCTTCATTTGTATCTAAGAAGAACTAAAAAAACAGCACAAAACAAACTAAGCTAGAACTCAATAAAGATTTAAGTAAAATGAGCACGGAAGATACTGTTTGTTGAAATCCAATTCTGAATCCTGCTGATGACCAATGCAGGCATTTGTTTTATGTGTCGTTTAGTTTCCACCTACTGTAAAACCAGAAATTTCTGTGTGCATGAAACTTGTGCAAATTCACAAAGAGCCATGATTCGTGAAAGTACAATAAAAGTCAATATTTTTGTGTGCACAATCCAGTACATTAATAAATTAAAAGTAATAATGAATTTGTATTTGTGATTGGCAATTTAAGAAGGTTTCATGCTGCCAATATTTCTGATTGTACAGTTTTCTTTAGTCTCTTTTGCTTTAATTTTTTTTTTTTTTTGGGGGGGGGGGAGGGGTAATCACTTTTAGGGGAGAGCTCTGTAAATATGATGTTCAAGGTTTTTTTTTATGCCGCCTCCAGTAGTGATACTTGAGATCACATGATAATAGCCTCCACCTCCCGTATTTCATGTGAAGAAATTATTTGTGTGTGTGTGTGTGTGCGTGTTTCAATCTCTATAGAATGTGAAGGCAAAGTTTTTCTATGTTTCATTGCAGCATGCTGTAGTGATCCGCATTGTCATTTCTGTTCTCTTGAAATTCAACAGCAAATGAACTTTGACAGGCCGCTGTATGGGCTGTTGGTCCATGAAGCCCACAAGAATGCTATGTTCCTCATCTGCCATAAACTGGATGGTAAGTCAAATCTAGGAGCCCTGAAAAGGGCTGAATTTTTCATTTGACCATGAAAAGTTTACTTGAACTTTAAATTGTAATGTATGCTGTATGTTCACTCTGTGGAAATTCAGGAAATTAGGTCTTTAATTGTCTGATGGCAATCTGGATTTTATCATTCTATGAGGGAAAGTATTTTTCTCTCTCACTTCCGTAGCTCTCATATTTCTGGGGGGAAAAAAGAAAGGAATGCAATGACAAATGTAAAATGTCATGTAGTATGATTGTGACATCTAATATGCTGATGACAGTTCTTAGTGTTTCCAATTTCTTCAATATCAAAAGTTTAGACTTTGGAAAAAGATTCAAAGATCAGTCGTGGAGTAGTCTGAAAAAGGCTATGAATTCTGAATCTTCATACTTGGATGAGCCCTTAATACTGTACATTACAGTGAAGAGAGCATTGAATGTTGATCTCTTTGAATTGATTAAATTTCCTGTTACCTTTTGTGAAAAGAGATGAGTATTTGCACTTGAGGATCCACATCAGTTGAACAGTCATGCAGAAGAGTTGTGATGACTTGTGAGGTTATTCTTGCAATTGACTTGTAAATGATATTGTTGGTAAACCCATTCCTCCAGTTTTTTGCGAGCCTTCAATGTCCACCAGTTAGATTCTTTTTGCCGGTCATAAAAGAATGGACAGGTTGGTAATATGCCTATGTGAAAGCAGTCAGGCAGAGCATGCTTACCCTTTCCATGGTCAACTGTATGTGTCATGCAAAATGCAAAATGATGCAAAATATTGAGCGGATGTGAGGGATAAATACAGCATGCACTGATAGACACCCCAATGGTGTCGATGTGCTCTACTGAGCTCAGCCATAATGGCTATGTATGTCTTTATAACAGTGTTTCAGCAAAACAATCACTCTACGTTGTTGGAAAAAAGTAGATTAGACAAAAATATACAAATTTGATTACAAAAAAAGAACAGATATTGATTGAAGAAACTCTGATCTTTTGGTCAAAGTGATTTTTGTGGTCAGCATACAATGTAGCACAAATAAACATGAATTTAGGCCACAAATGCAGACACTGTTGTCTACATTTTGGGAACGTGGTATACCATGTTCCTATAAGGAGCTGGTTAACACAAGTATGTATGTATTTATGTACATATGTATGTGTGTATGCATGTATATCTTTGTGATTTTGTGCATATAGATTACCTGTGTGTATAAGTATTTCATAAGGGCAATTCCGCAGTTAGTAACGTTACATTTGAACAAATTTAGATATTTGTTCTACCACTAAATTACCATTTATTCATTTCAAGTCAAAATTATGTCAAAAACATGTTCATCCTTCCCAGGTTTATGATACAGAAAAGAATGAACACAATCCAAGAAATATTAGAATTACTATAGCAACTTAAAGGGCTGGTTAGTAACGTTACGAAAAAAGGACATGACAAAAAAATCAATGTCTTGTAACAAAAAGTGTGCAAAAATTCAAGTTACTTCAAACAAAGTGTTGAATTAATTTCAATTATTGCATCATGACAAATGTTCATGCAAATTTTTTTAGCAGTTCGACCGATAATTTTTTAGCTAGACCCCCAAAAGCATGGTTAGTAACATTACGGTTAGTAACGTTACATTTGTCCGGAGTAATTCCGCAGGTCATTTCACCCTTTTGTAATTGACAAAATGTCACATGACTTCTGGAGTATTTAAATGTATTCATCTTTTACCCTTTAGCAAAACTTTGAGGAAAAAATTTCAAAGGAACCCACTGTAATTTGCATTTAAGTGAATTTCAGCATCCCCAGTCCCACATGTACATTTTAAATGATGGTTTTAGATCTCGCAAAATCAATAAATACGAAAAATAAAATCTACTGAATTTGAAAGACCCTAATGATTGGTGAACATCCATGGCATTAGTTGATACCTAGATCAAAGGGTAAGATAAAGAGGCACATTTCTTTCATCCATGTCATGTCCACCTAACTGCGGAATTGCCCATAAGTGTATACTTTAAATGTATACCGTGTATATATCTATGCATGTGTATGTGCAGTTATCTGATGTACAAAGGTGGTTTCGAATGTGTAAAGTTTTGTTTTCTCTTCTTTTTTTTTTTCTTCTTGCTCTCTACATTAGCTGCTGGAAATACCAATCACATGAAGCCTCTGATGGTGTCGGAGGCTCACATCCCCCCAGCAGGGTCCAGCCAGGGGTCGACTGTTCCCATGGAGATCTTGACCCCCATCAGCTCCAGGGGTGAGAGGTGTCTGGCGTTCGGCACGAAGGGAGAGTTCTTGGCCTGTGTGATCTGGAACCAGCTCAGGATTTACTCCATGGCAGACCGAACCATTAACAAGTTAGCATGCTTCAAAGAAAATATCCTCTTCATACTTAGTTTATTTTCTTGACATACAGTATTTTCAAATAGAACATTATATTTTCTTACCTGTTCTGTGTTAGTCTTGGGAGATACTTGGTAACAGATGTATAGATATAGCAGTATCCAACAGTTATAAATGGTCTTTCAGACTGTAAGTTATGTATGTTAACCCTATTCTAACTGGGCTATTTGAGACCAAGTTTTTACTGAGGGGGGGTCAATTTGACCCCCCCTTCAGATCTCGGCCGCCAATCGCGCGATCGCCGTGAAATTTTGCCTGAAGATAGAGCTGGATGTCAACTACAAGATCACATGGTCATACAATAGAAAAATATTGCCTTTCTATTTTTAATGAATTAATTATGCAAATTTGTGCATGAAATCATATTTTCACCTATAACTTTTGCTAAATTTTTTTGTCAGAATTCCTCAAGACACATCAAACAATTTTTGTGTAAGAAAATAGCACAATCGAAATCAATTTCTTTTGTTTTTTATAGTTTTGTTAATTTCTTATGTATTTTATTGTTTTTTCGACCTTTTTTGTCCCCGCCGAACGAGTTCGAGCAGGGGACTATGAAACGGGCTCCGTACGTGTGTGTGTCCGTGCGTCCGTGCGTCCGTCCGTGCGTCCGTGTGTGCGTCCGTGTGTGGTCAAAATGTTCAATTTGCTACTTCTCTGTCATTTATGAGCCAATTTTGATTCTGTTTGCTTTATATGATAGCACTACATGGGAGCTTTAAAACTTGTATACAGAATTTCAGTTGTGACCTTTGACCTTGACCTTTGACCTATATTGTACATTTTACTACAAAATGCTACTCCTTCGCCATTTCTAACCCGATTTTGATTCCGTTTGCTTTATGTGATGGCACTAGGTGAGGGCTTCAAAACTTCTACACAGAATTTTGACCTTTGACTTCTTTGACCTTTGACCTTGATTTTTGACCTATATTGTACATTTTGCTACAAAATGCTACTCCTTCGCCATTTTTAACCCGATTTCGATTCCGTTTGCTTTATATGATGGCACTAGTTGAGGGCTTCAAAACTTCTACACAGAATTTTGACCTTTGACTTCTTTGACCTTTGACCTTGATTTTTGACCTATATTGTGCATTTTGCTACAAAATGCTACTCCTTCGCCATTTCTAACCCGATTTTGATTCCGTTTGCTTTATGTGATAGCACTAGGTGAGGGCTTCAAAACTTCTACACAGAATTTTGACCTTTGTCTTCTTTGACCTTTGACCTTGATTTTTGACCTATATTGTACATTGGCTACAAAATGCTACTCCTTCGCCATTTCTAACCCAATTTCGATTCCATTTGCTTTATGTGATGGCACTAGGTGAGGGCTTCAAAACTTCTACACAGAATTTTGACCTTTGACTTCTTTGACCTTTGACCTTGATTTTTTACCTATATTGCACATTTTGTTACAAAATGCTACTTCCGGCGGGGACATATATTACGCACCGCGTAATTTCTACTTTTCCTTGTTTTCTATTGTTTTTTTGCCAAAATTTGTTGCAGGCACTATTTCAGGCTTATCTACACTAGAATTGATTAATTTCAATGGTTAAAAGTTGAAATAATCTTATTTATATCAATTTAACCAAAAAACACAATTTGCATTAGATTTGCACACATTATCATGAATTTGAGCTGTTTTTTGGTTGACATGCATATGCAAAACATTACGTAACTTCAAAATGGTGTACCCGGACGTCGCAAATTTGGTCTCAAAATATGCGGGAGACTTCAATGAAAAAAGTCGTGAAACGAGGCGGCAAAATCTTTGCGCGTTGCGAAATCGTGGCGCGAAACGTCGAGGGGGGGTCAATTTGACCCCCCAGTTAGAATAGAGTTAATAGAGGATTGCAGGGATGGTTTTCATGTGTTTGTTTGTTTCAATATTTGTCCTTCAGTGGTGAGTGGTTATTATTCAGGGCTTTCATACCCCTTCCACCTCTAAACAGAATCCACATGAATGGGCCGCCCCCCAACTGTGTGGCCTGCCACCCCCATGAGTACTGTGTCGCCGTGGGAGACGAGAATGGGAGGATATCCCTCTTCTGGAACATCCAAGAGAAGGCCTCTCCAGTGAGGACAGTGGATCATTGGCACGCACTCCCTCTGGGAGATCTTTGCTTTTCACCAGAGGGTGAGAGATTGGAGTTTTTAGCCATGATGGTTTTTACTGGTCTGATTTTTGTCTCTTCATGTGCTAACATTCCAGCCTTTTAATTGCACTGGCATTTTGCTCCTTGGCGACTCAAATTTATGGTACAAGCTTGTTTTGTAGCATTTGAAACAATCACACACTCAAAAAAGTAAATAATTATATGTCCCAACATATCCATGTAGATTTCAGATAGAAAGATTCATTGAAATCCATTAATGGGATAGTATACTTTTGGTTGAGATGGGGGATTCAGATTTTATCTTTTCTTGAGATAATTAGAAATTACTTATGAAATAAAAACAAAACAAACATATAATTCTATTGAAGAGGAATTCAAAGTTTATTTGGTGAAAATCAGTTGAGATATCCAAAAACAAGGCAAAGCAAAGTGGTCCTAATAAAAGGTGGGGTCCACCTTTTATTAGGACCTCTTTGTTTTTGCATATCTTTAGCTATGTCAGAACCAATTTTCATCAAATAAACTTTGAATTCATCTTAGAATTTTATGCTCTTAAATATTTCATAGATGGTTTCTAATTATCTCACAAAAAAAAAAGTTAGAAAAAAAAGTTTTTAAAAAAAAGTTTTAAAAAAAGTAGAAAAGCTAGAAAAGTTAGAAACTCTAACTCTAAAAAGTTAGAGCCCCATCTCAACCAAAACTATACCATTCCTTCAAAAGTTGTTTGGGTATTACTTGTTCAGTTTTTGAGTTGCTTTTACTTAGATTGATTTCACTTTAGTTGACTCATAAGCATTCCTTGTTATCTGATTTCCTAGGTACGTACCTATTTAGTGGTGGCCACGAGTGCGTCTTGGTGCGGTGGCAGTACAACTCCAAACACAGAGACTTCTTGCCCCGTCTCGGTGCTTCCATCACTCACGTCGCATGCTCTCCAGATGGACTAATGAGGGCGCTAGCCCTGAACAACAACTGTGAGTTGAAATGAAAATAAAATAAAATGAAAATATATACATAGCATTGCCTTATAACTGCCAAGGGAAGCCAAATTACTGCCATATTGTAAGAGCCAATGGATTCCAAAAAGGGGCAGTGAGTGACAAAAAGGTAAATAATTGTCAAGTAAGTCCAAACAAAAGCAAAATTTGACCAAACTGACTCTAGACTTCCCCTAGCAAGCTAGATTATTATAAAGATAGCAGATAAATTATTCCCTGATTATGGCTTCAAAACTGTAGCTTTATCTTCAAAATGAATATCCAATTCCAGCAAACAATTAGAGTGATTTTCTCATCCCCCAGTGGTGTCAACATTTCTTTCTCTTCTCCTGCAGCCATACTTCTTGTCACCACCAGAGTGCAGCACACCGTCCAGGGTCTGAACCACTCCAGCTTCCACCAGCAGGGCCGGTCCGGGCCGGTACCCACAGGGCTCAGTGTGGACCCCCGCTCCAAGGCCCTGGTCCTGAACGGGAGGGTCGGCCACCTGCAGTTCTACCACCTGTCCGACGACAAGCTGCTCTTCAACGTGAGAATACATTCGCTATTCTTTGATTTCATTTTCAGACAACATGCCTGATGATTGTTAAAATTCTTTCAAATGTGTTTCTGAAAGTAACAAACTGTTTGTAACAACATACACAAAGCATTTCAGACTGACACATTTCATATTTAGTAAATTAGCCATATTTCAAGATTTTTCTTTGTCCTAAGGACTGCATAGGTTTTCAAAATAAGCTAAGACATGATACTATCCAAAATAGTATCTTAGAATGGTTGCAAATATGAAAACAATTACTGTGAACACTAAAATTTGTGCATATTTTGTGCTACTTTTGGCTACCACAAATTTTTAACAACGGGAAAATATCTTCACAATTTTCTTTGCACTTTTTGAATGGGTTGACAATTGCATAGCACAAATTCAAGAACCCACGATTATGTTTTTGAGCCACTCAGCACAAACGATGAATCACTCCAAAAGTATCAGTGTTTACAGTACATGGCAATAATTTGGTGTCTGACATTGCGTGTATAGAATACTCTGACCTCTACATTGTTTTACTCATACAAAATCCAATTTTCACCCTCAGCTGGACATCACGAGTGAGAACTACATTTCACCGGAGCAGCTGGACAAGCCACTGGCCCACACGGAGGTCACCCATGTGACCTTTGACCACCAAGGGGACTGGATGATAACCTCTGAGAGGCGTGATGACGGCGAGACGTCGGTGGAGCTCAGACTCAAGTTCTGGCAGTACGAGCATGCCAAGCAATGGTAGGTTGCATTCTAGGATTGGCTGGATGGGGGGGGGGGGGGGGGACTCATTGCACTGTAAAAGTGAAAATTTTAGCCCCAGTAACTTTTTGTGCTCAACTGAGTAAGATGAACTTCATGTGTTTTTACTTTCGCAAAATCAAAATATGAAATACATGTAGTAATATATATAACAAGCAAAAGTTTGCGTGCTTTTATTTTTGTACTAGTGTCGCGTGAAATGCGTGAAAATGTCTAATTTTACAGTAGTCTTTGTTCTATCTGTTTACAGTTTTCTCAAGAATGTATTAAAAATGCAGCCAACACAATAAAACCAAACATCTACAATGGATACAGTAGGTTTTAATATTTCTGTTTCACCCCAGTTTAGCTCCAGGATACTGATAGAATTGCTTACATTCCAACACTTTTCTTTACATATTATTCTTTGGGTTTTTTTCCATGACCTTGTTTTTGTCACTCAAATTTATTAATATGTATTGTTCCTGTCCGTGTCTGTAGCAAGTTGGTAGAACTAAAGGATAAACCACATGTATTTCAGGCAATGTGGAATATGGGCCTGCACAGAGGACAACATCAAATCCTTCACAGCATACAGCATGATTTACTTTTCAAACTTGACCATGTGGTCTTTTTGCATGGCAATATTGCTTTGGTATTGACCGCATAAATTTCAAACGTTTGTATACTTCAGTATTTTTTCATCGATTTGAAAATCTTTGCACAGCTCAGTCAGCAAAGTTTGATAGTGAGTTGTGTGTTTTTTGTTTTTTATTTGGCCACTACAATGTTAAACTGTTTTTTTTTTACTTTTGACACCAACATCCCTCCCCTTTTCATCCACAGCTTCCGGCTGAACACCACAGTAGAATCACCCCACCAGGGTGCTATCAATAACCTCTGCTTCCGCCCGCCCAGTGGGCAGGGCACCAAAGATGATGTTCCCATGGCAACCACAACCAGCAAGGATGGAAAATTCAAGACATGGTCCCTGGTTGATGATACCGATGTGGATGGTGAGTTTTGTTTTTGTTTTGTTTTTCATTTGAGTTGATGAATAATTCTGATAGCTTTGCCCACATAATACACAAATTCTAAGGCTATGACAATAAGTATGAATGATGGTATTCCTCACTGTTGCCGTGGAAAGCTAAGAAATCTGAAACAAAATTGATAGTAGTTCCTCCTTAGGCATGGCATCCTATCAGCTCATCTGAAGTGACATTGTCGTCATGCTATTATGAGAGTTGATCTCTGACCTCGGTAAATCCATTCATGACACATAATGCCAGTATATTCACTCTTTGTCAGATAAAATCTTACTGCTGTATGTGTGTGCTATGGGTGTGTCTAAACCGTGAAGAGATGTGCAAAGTAGACAAGGTTAGAAAGAAAACACAAAACAAAACAAAACATTGCCAATAACTAAGAGGCATCTCTGAGAAAATGTGGTCATATTGTTATTGTTATCGTTGCATATATATGATTTTATTGGTATGTAAAAGCAGTGGTATTGATATTTGACATGAATGCTGTTCTCATCTGTCCCCATGCAGGAAACAAGGTATGCTGGAACTGCGACTCGGTTGGCTTCTACAAGAACACAGAGCCCAGCGCTGCGGCCTTTGCCAGCGATGGTTCGCTGCTGGCCGTAGGCTTCCATGAAGTGCTGACCCTATGGGACCCGGACGACAACCAGCTGAGAAAGATTCTATGCCATGCCACGGTCAATAGCCAAATAAGGTAATGATGGGTTTCCCACTGTCGTGCAATCAGCTACACGCGCCACGATTGGCCATTAGCAGCTGATCATGGACTTTTTGTTTATGGATGGTTCAGACTTATCTACAATCAACGTGATTGCCAGGACTGACCTCAAGATCTGATAAGCAGATAAGATCACCACAATGACTCCATGATTAAGACCACAAGTTCAATTGTGGCACATATTGCGATTGACATGAAAAAAAAAAAGAAGAAAAGCCATGATCGGTTACTAATGGCCAATAATGGCATTCGTAATGGATCAAACAACAGTTAGGACGTAGTGCAAACAGCAAAATTATTTTCTGGTGGTCATTTCCTTTCGGGAATGTAACTCATTGGGGTTAAAGGAACTTCTCACCAGTTTGGAATTGACTTCTATAGGAGAATTAAGTTGACAAGTGGATCAGTCTGGAAGGTCCATCAAATTGGGGAAGGAATAAAGTCTTAAAGATCTAACAGCTTTCTTTTCAGGTTTTTGTTTTGTTTTGTATTGTTTTGTTTTGTTTTGTTTTGTTTTGTTTTGTTTTTTTCAGTGATTTTTATTTACCTAACTCCATTTAGGCTGACTTGAAGACATTTCAGTTTAACACACCTAAAAGTATCCTTTTTTCTATGCAATCTTGCTACGTGTTAGGAACAGTGGAATGCTGCATTTGATTATATTACTCATCTACCAAGAGCTTTAAACCTTCTTCATGAAAGCTGTGTATCATTGCTCAAATTGCCACCAAAATCTTGCCTTTGTTTCGTAGCTCAGGTTGAAAAAAAAAAACAACAACAACCCAAGAACAACACAAAACAAAATGAAAAGCTGTATCTCAGATATGAGGCATTAGTTCATTATGTGAGAGTCTTAAAAATTTATTCTGAACTGGTCCCTACTTTTCTCTACAGGCACCTCTGCTTTGGGCATGGCAGTTCCTCCCACCTGTTGGTTTGCAGCACGTCATCCTCCCTGACGGTCTGGAACCTGCTCACATGCAGAGGTAACTAAACCTGTGAAGTGACTTTTGCCTTCTGAGATGTTTTGAAAAGAAATGTTTCCTTTTTCAGGAAGACAAGAATTGATCTTCTTCTTCTTTTTTTTAAATGCTGGAATTGTTTTTTTATTTTTTTCATGTACTTGAAAACAATCATACAGCTTAATCAGCATGATTGCTGAAATGGCATCTCCACAGTATGAAAAGAGTGTCCTTAATACTTATAGATGAATCTTTTAGATTTTCATGTGTAGGACAAAGTGATATCTGGGTCATAATAACATGCTAGTACAGTACTTCACTTGCAGAAGAAGCTTCTTATGTATACAGGGAATCACAGCATAAAATCATTCAGTACCAGTAATGTTGCTTGTTACTCATTCTGATTTATTTTGTGAAAAAAAGAAGTAACCATTACTAGACCCTCACAACTGCAAAATTAACAACAGGTGAAAATATCCCACAAGTAGAAGTTTGTGAAAATATCTTTGTGCAAAAATTTCAGCTCCTACATCTAGTCTTCATGTTCTTTCTCTTACTGTTTGTGTGTGTGTGTTTTGTCAAACTGTCTGTCTCTTCCATTTGCTCTGTCTTTATCTATGTCTGTCCACGTCTGTCCACTGCAGTGTCCTGGAGTGTCTCCATGGACGTACGTCTCCTCATCGCTGACCCCAACACGCAGCACTTTGCCATCTTCAATGCCGAGAATGACTGTGAGTACCCACCAACAGGCCATCAGAGCCCTAACATTTTCAGACGAGATACAATCTTTTTTAGGATAAAGTGTATAGGTTGAGCTTCAGATAGACAATAAGGACAATTTTCCACAGTTTCGTGAACGTACAGACGAGCAAAGTTAGGGTTATATGAGACAAAGATCAGATGTATCCACAGGATCTGACGTCTACTGTCATTTTATAATATGGTAGCATAAAAATCTTGAAAGTGAAAATGGTGAAGATTGTTGTGATAGGCAGTGAATCTCTTCCCAGTTCTTGTGTGAAGTACATTAGTGAGGTCTTGTAATAAAGAAATGACGTCTACTATCCGCTAAGAACCAGCAGATGTAAATTGTTTCAGTAGACTGACAACAGACTTGAATCTTCCAAGCAATGTACACAGTTTGGGTGCAGTGCACTCCCCTTATAAAGAACATGGTTCTATAACGAAAATTTTGTTCCAACAAGATGAAGATTCAGGTCCAAAATTGTGTATGATGTATCTTTGAAATATACTTTATTCGTTCAGCTGAAACAGAATTTTTGAGATAATGCAAGAAAAGTGAGGATGGGAGTCACCTGTGCTCCGTTAGATCTCCTGCAATCCTAGGTTACCAGCTCTTTCTCCTTCTCTCTTCCAGTGTTTGTCTTCCAGGGATCAGAGCCCCGCCCCGTTTTCCGCCTCCCGTCCGCCTCCGAGTCGGAGGTCCTCTCGGCCATCTTCGTGCCGTCCAGGAAGGAGGCGTCCCCGCCCGACGCGTTGCCATGGCAACACTGTTCAGAGCTGTTCTTCCTGACACGGTCGCAGGAGCTGCTGACGGTGATGAGCAAGGAGCAGGCAGAGCGGGAGGGAAACGTCAGCAGATACGACATGGTAAGAGTTCAAAGGTCAAGACTGAATCTGCCTGTGTATAATCTGTAGGAGGCTGCCAGCAAGCAAGAGTCACACCGCTAATGTAACAGAAGATGTAATTGTGTATTATGTGGACAAAGGAAACACAAGTTTTGCTGGTCACCTGAATCTGTACTTGTGATTTACACTGACTGTGATATATTTGGTTGCAATGGGAAAGAGAGTCATTTTTCTTAAATGTCACTTTAATCATACCATAAATCTGTCATGATAACATGTGTAGGTTTGCATGTCAGGGTCCTCAGTACTTCCTTTTTGTTTGTTGTTTTTTCTCTTTGTTAAGCCTCTGCAGACCTACCCAATCGACTACCCCAATCAGTTTAAGAATAACTTTCTTTCTGTTTCTTTAAGACACACTTCATATGACTTCAAACATCCATAGTTTGTACCTGTTACAGTGCATTCCACCACATCTTTATTCCCTCATTCTCCCCCCCCCCCCCCCCGTAGAAACAATGATATGATTCTGTTGCTTTGATCCTTTTGAAATATATTATGCCATATACATTGTATGTTGTTGCTGTTGTAGGGTGTTTCTTGGCACCTTTGCCTTGACCTTCTCTGTTTTTCTTGCAGACCACTTTGCACAAGAGTTTGCCTCTGACGCCATTCGCTCTCCTCCTAGAAGGATCGAGAAAACGTGGCACTGTGGACGATGGATCGAGTACCAGACAGAAACTGGCCTCCAAGAATGCCTCCACCATAGAGGTATGAACTGTGTCACTCCCATAGGCAACCTGTTTTGAGTACATTGTCTATAGCAGTTTGGGATGGTGGCCGTAAGAGGGTTAAGCATTGTATCTATTGTATCCCATGGAGGTATAAAAGTAACCTCTTCCCTTCGAAACCCTCCACCATTATCTTGTGCAAGGAGCCAGTGTTGTCTAAGTTAATGTGATCATTTGAATTTAGTTTGAGATTTTAGTAAATTATGCTTCTATTTAGCTTCAGGTTTGAATAGATCTTTTTCTTTTCACATTTTTTTTTCTTAAATCTTTAACCTTCTTATAATTATTATTGTTTTTGTGTTGTTTTTTGTTTGTTTGTTTGGGGAGGGGGATGAATATCTATTTTTTGTTTTTCTGTGTCGCATCCAGGGTAATAACATAAGGGTATATCATTAGCTACATTGCTCATTTTCATTACTTTGAACTCTTGATTCTTATGTGTAATAACTTACCAAAAAATTTTAATGTGCATAAATTGATGAACTGATAAATCTTTAAAGGTATTTTCAGCTACACTTTATTTCACCCAGGTCTGTCAATTCAAATAGAGTTGGAATAGAAAAAGCTTTTATGTTCCCTTTCAGTCAATCGAAGAGCATGTACGTGTCGTTATTTTCTTCTTCTTGTTTTTTGTTACCCACAGATCCTGGCTGCTCCACCCCATGTTCTACCACCAGCCAGACAGCTGTGCTCGTCTTTCATCCATTCCCTTCTAGGACCAAGCACAGATCCACACAGGTGAGTTCCCCCCCTCCTACCCCCCCCCCTCCTAATCCTGAATTTTGCTCCAACACCCTCCCAAACACACACACACACACACACACACACACACACACATACACTTTGTTGTTAACTTAACCCTCAAGTAACTTCATATGCATAAACTTTTCATATTTCCATCTTCTTGAAAACTGCCAAGTTGCATTCGTTCACCACTAAGTCTAGAAATGGTGTAAAACACAATACATGTTTAATAGAATTTATGAGCTGTTATTATCTTTTTTAATAGGTATTAGGCTTTTCAATTGAAAAACAAATAAATTTCAGTGAGCATTCATAATTTGACCTTCATATGTTAGTACACAGATTTCTGTCCCACATTACATACATTCACCCAAATTTTTTTCATTTTGGCATGAAGTTTAATGGATTGCTTGTTTGAAGCAATTTGGGGCTAAGTTATCTCTCATTTAGAGAAAACCAAAACCCAAAGAGCAATGTTGATTGAGTGAAAGCAGCAACATTAGTAGAACACATCAGTGAAAGTTTGAGGAAAATCGGACAATCAATGCAAATGACTGCATAAGGAGACTGCTAGAGTTCATGACGTCATGTGTGGACAACAATATAAAGAAAATATAAAGAGCATTCCACAAAAATGCATTTTTCATGAAAATTACACATTCCATCAACTTGATACTGACATATGTTAAGGGTAGTAATTATTCCCCTTGCTTTCTAAAAGTTGTTAGTCAAGTGCTCTGTCATTACGCTAGAAAAGTGAAAGCATGTTGAATTTTCTTTATACTTTCTTTATATTGTTGTCCACACATGATGTCATAAATTCAAGTAGTCTCCTTATCCAGTGGTTCCAACATCAAAACTTTTAATTTTTGCATCGATTGCCCAACTTTCTTCAAACTTTCACTGATATGCGCTGCTAATGTTGCTACTTTCACTAAATCCACATTTGTCTTTGGGTTTTGGTTTCCTTTTAAGTGTTCTCGAAGATCATATTGTGTTGGGGGGTAATGCACATTGGAAACAGAAAATAATGCGACATCCCTGAAAAGTACCCTTTTACTGTTGAAATGCCCATGTGAGTTTTGCAATGTCAAATATGTTCGCCTGATTCAGAACTCAATCATCAGAGACTGACAGCGAGGCAGAGTCTGGAGATGAACAGGAGCTGGGTCACGCCCCCTCGGACGACTCCGACATGGAAACGGATGCCCCCGCCATGTCCGGTGCCTCTAATAACCCTGGCAGGTCACAACCTGCTGAGGCTTCACAGGAGGAAGAGGTGCCCAGCCGTGAAGCGGCGCCGGAACTCAGCCAGAAGGAGCTGAGGAGACTGAGTAAGAACGGAAGCTTATCCCTGAGGTGGCTTTCATCAGCGGTGGAGGAACTGGCTTTGTCATGACACACACTGCCAGTCAAGAAGCCTGCAAACGAACTGCGCTGACGCGAAATCTGCACCGACGTAGTCATGTGTGCGATGCTCTTTCCTCAGGAATGTTATTCTTGATTCGACGTATCCCACCATTCTAGTCCAGCTCAACGTATGAACAGCTACGGGAGTCACGGCTTCAAAGTTCAGGTCCAAGTGGGCCTCGTTTGTTACCAGAAATTTTTCGGCAAAAATCCCCACAACCTTTCTTGTGATGTCACCTGAGCCCCGGTCTCTTGAAAGCGTGTCAGTTATCGTGGAAAAGCACAATGGACCTGATTTGTGTTTAAGATCTCATGCATTGTTCCATGAATGGTAGCATGTAGCCTTTTAGCAGTAACCTCTGTGGTGCGGCCGTTGCCAATCAATGCAAGTCACACCTTCCTCTAGTAAACAATGGGTTAATGGGCCTCTTTTGTGTGCAGGGAATGCTACTGTAAAAGTGCAAATTTTTGCACGTTATTTTTTGTGTTTGATGGGGTAAGATGAATTTTGTGAGTTTTTATTTCCGCGGAATCAAAACATGAAATAGGGTTACATATGATAAGCTAATAATTCATGTGCTTTTATTATTTGGGCTACTTTCTTGTCATACGAAATGCACAAAAATTTCCACTTTTACAGTACATGCTTTCCTCATGCTTCCCTCCTGAGCTTTAATGCTGTATTAAATTGTATGGCAAGACCATATGATGGCAAAGTAGGCAAGTGCTGTCATGTTTTCCAAGTTGGCAATAAAGAACTGGCACCACCTACATCCTGTGTGTATACAAGGCTTCACAGATTTGTGCATTGCTTTGTAATCACATGAAATGCAGAGTATTTCCATTTCTTCCAATGGACACTATTTGTGACCATGCATCACAAAACGAACAAAAAGTCACAAGTACTGATTTTGTGTGAGGACTGAAAAAAGGTGGAATGGGCCAACCTAGCCAATTTTGACTTTTTCTTATTTTCTGAAAGAGCAAATCTTCTTCTACATAATGCTAAAATTTGGGATCATAAAACGAACCGGAAAGTGTGTTTTGTAGCATTTTATCTTGAATACTTTTCGTTTATAATAGTGTGATTAGGTGTGTCTGTAGAGTCCCCTTTTCATTCCTAAAAAAAAAAAAAAAAAAAACACCTGTACATACTCTTCACTTTCAACTGTAATAACTTTAGAAAGGATGATGCTTTGAAAGTTGGCATTAATCATGGACAGAATGTGTTAATAAACATGCTCAATTTCAGCTTAATCTAATAACTCCTACGTTGTTGTTACTTGGTGTTTTACATCCTGTTTTTGTCCCATTCATCCCACAGCTATCATGGCTTGGTAAAGATTGCTTGAATAGACCCTGTGCTTCAGAGCCTCTTTTCTCAGTTCACACTTTTCCCGAGTTTGTGCGTACTATCTAATATTTAGATAGGTTAGGGGAGTCCATTTGACTTGAGTTATACATCATTTTAAAGCTTAGAGTCTGCTCTTTCAGAATCCGCCCTTAGCTAAAAATGCATGTCTGGCGACTTTTTGTTGGTTTTGTGATGCATGGTCACATTTAGAAAGTATCGCTATCTATGTATCGCTCATAGATGTGTAATATGTGTAAACTTTGCTTTTAAATTGAATAAATAGGAAGTCAAGGTGAACTGATGACCTGTGAAGATCAGTTGTCTTTACGATGTTTGTTCAAAGTTCAGCGCTTTGTATGTTTAGTGTGTGTATAGGAGTGGAGAATATATGTGTAAAGTACATTCTGCTTTCTTCTGTGGGTATTTTCTGTATGCTTGTATGTGCACATGTGAACATGTGCTTGTATGTGTGTATATGCCTATGTACATTGTATATGTATGTGTGTATGTGACAGAAAGCAGTTACTCATTCTGATTAGTAATAATGGTATATTCTGTCTGCATTAAACACCAACAGTGCGTCGATGCTTTGTTCATGTGCTCAACTATGCATCGTTGACCATACTGTGTCACCTAGAGTGTGATTTGTGCTGGTAATTCTTTATAGCTGAATGTAAATTAACACAGTAATCTCATCAGACGAGGGCGAGGAAGTATACACGGCACACACAATCAAGTTTCCATTTTACTCTTAGTTTATGTGGAATACAGGAATATATATAGATATTGATGTTATTACTCAATGGAAATGTACAAAATTGCAGCAATTCAGCAAGCATTTGGCTGCACATGAATTTTCAATAAACCATTACTACTACTAGTAAAGTAAACATCTGTGTATTGCAAGTACAGTAGATGAAATAGCAACCCAAGTACAGCACATTCTCTTACAGAACATCAATTCATCGGGTGAGAATAATAAGGGCGTTAAATTGCCACTAAAGCCATAGCGTTCCAGATAACCTCATGAACTTCTCATTCGCAACCGATAAATTTGTCCACTTATCCATTGGGCCATTGTGGTTCAGTGGTGAAGACCACGGCCTCTTAATCTTAGGGTCACTGGTTCAAGTCTCTTGGCAGCAGTGGTTGGGTCCATAAGCAAGGCACTTCATCCTCGCTGCATAATCCGTCTCACAGAAGCAAGCACATAATATGCAGTTAGGTAATTCATGAGTGGGCACAATCGCTGGATCCAAACACACAAATGCAAATCATCTTTACACCCAAGCGATCTTTGGTAATCAGTGGCTTGATGTATTTTGTTGATTGTTGCTACCACAGGCCTTTTATTGTTGTTGGTGTGAAAGACTTTACTAATGCACTTGGTTCAAGAATGTGGCCACTTACTTCTTGCATAGAGAAATGATCTGTGAAGTGGCTCATTTTACACACTGTAAGAAACATTTTGGTAAGTGTAAATACAGACTCAAAAGCATACATGCCATATAAATATAATTACATTGTACATATAAAATGCTTGTATGAAATTATATACATGTAGGCCTATATATATATATATATATATATATATAATATATATATATATATATATATATATATATACAATGTATATATATATATATATATATATATATATATACATGTAAATACATATATATATATATATATATATATATATATATATATATACATGTAAATACATATATATATATATATATATATATATATATATATGTATATATATTGAAACAAAGAAAGGGAAAACTCGGGTTCGAATCCCGATGAAAACCCAGTTTTCACTATATACATGTATATGAAGAGTTTGTTCGCAAAAACCGATAAGTCCATTTTTGAAGATTTTGAAGTACGTTCACTGTCATAAAGTACAAAATAATACCTTTTAAATGATATATTGGTCACTACATATTATAAAGGTACATTTTTGAAGCTATGGTCAAAAGAAGCAACAATTTTTTATTTTTTCTCTTTATTTTTCTTGACCTTTAATCGCAAATATATCCATTTGGCAAATATGGACTTAACGTTTTTGCAAACAAACTCTTCATATATATGAACATATATACAGTGTGTATATAGACCTATGTATGGCATATGTAGCATTTACATTATGAAAACAACATACAGTTATCAAAACTAACTGATACAAGAAAGATTTGTATTGCAGCATTCTTTAGAAATGCCCCATAAGAACCCATCTGTAAAAATATTGGTGTACTGTTTACATCAAGGGCTCTCGTATCATTTCCAGCAATCTTCGTAGGACATTAGTGCACGTTATGTTCACCGCAGTGGTAATTGTAGCTGGAAAAAAAAAGAGACACCCATCACAAAGCAACGTGAATTAAACTACAATATTCATTCCGCGCTCCCCAATATTTCTTCAACTGATTTTGCTTACACCTTGTAGGTACAACATGAATGAGACATCATATGTATGCTATGAAGGAGATTTCCCTTTTTAAGCCGATATTTGACAAAAGTTAATACAGTGTACCTACACCATGCAGTGACATCCATTCATCGTATTGAGAATCGTAAGTCAATCCTCCGTAAACCAGAGTTGTTATTTGCACAACCACGTCTTACGAATGAAGAAGAGACGTTGACCCATCTTTGTCCGTCTATATTTCAGCCTTCCACACTACGGGAAACTTCTCGCACGCAATGTGCTTGCCCGGGGTCAGGTCCTTCGTGTAAACGTCGGTAGTCTTCCACGGTCGTCTGGTTCCCGTGACGTCATCGCCCGCCCAGCGCGTAGACAGGACTCGTCTCGGCGTGACGCGCGACGCGTTGGCGGGCGCCATGTGAACGGTGCGAAGATGAAACACGATGCAGTCCCCAGGCTGGTGCAGAACATAATTAGGGAAACAGTAAGATTAATGTGTTAGAAAACATCGACAATTGTTCCAGTTTAGCCGAGAGACAAAAACAGATTAACAAGATTGTATTTGAAAAAAAAAAATGCCCTCATCGGACGAATGAAAGAAAAATCGTCAGCTTTTACCGCTTTGAATCATGTTCTCTTTTTCTTTTTTGATGATGGAAATAAATAAACTATTGAATATGTATTGAATATACTTTAAAAAAAAACAAGCAAAAGAAAACACGACGAACAAAAGAAAGAAGACAGTCATGTACACAAACCACTTTTTCGTCAAGGTAGGTCAGGACTACGTTTCATGAAACGCTTCACAATACTCGTAGCTTGTTATAACCATAATATTCACTCCAGCGGCTACGGGGAATAAAAAAATCAGATGTGGTTGGAGCGATGCTGTTAATGTCGGTATCTATATTTTTTCTTAATTCCTCTTAAAATCAAATTTCATTAGCCTTTTAGTCAATTCTATTTTCTCCTTTCATTCATCAGAGGTCAAGTTCTACACCATCTGTACCCTTTTCGACTGATTAGTTTGATCGATTTCATTTCACTTCTCGTAACCCTCCCCTTGATTCCTTCCTCATTGATTCCCTGATCTATCCCCCCTCCCTCATTCTTAGCAATCTTTTAATAATTGACATATCGGAATTTCGTAAGACATACCTCAAAGCAACATCCTTAAAAACACACAGGCCTATATGATGATGTTCGACAAATTCATGTATGCAGGCATTCGTTCGTTCGTTTATTTTTTTCCACTCATTTCATTCTTTATGTACAGTTGTATTCATCTAATTTTCATCATTTCGTGTACTCGTTCATCTATCTATTAATTCATTCATTCTTTGATTCATGCTTTCATTCATCAACCAACTCATTCTTTCCTTTATTCATCCATCATTAATCCAACTTAGGTTATAGCTATAACACGCATATAAATATTTCGTGTACATAGATGAATTAATTCACTTGCCGCTCACTCGCTCCCTAAATCTTCCTAAATACCTGCAGCTCCCAGCTGAGGAGTTCGTACTTGTCGAGCTCCTTGTCGAGGTTCATCGTCGACAGGCTCGTCCACTCATGCGTGTCGCACGAGTCCTCGTTGTCGGCCTCGTAGTCCGAGTAAGTCTTGAAGCGCTGGGGGTAGAACCACTTGCCCCATCGGTGCGAACCCTTGATGTACGTCACACACGTCTCCTTGGCAACGGGATCGATGGGCATCCAAATGGAACACACCTAAATTGGATTAGCGGGATACCGTTATTCCCTTCGCTGCAAATTTGCTCAATTTACGGAGCAGACAGGCAAAGTGAACACTTATCTCATGTTTAGAATTTATTTCGTAGGAAAAAAGAAACAACTTTTTTTTTTTTTACATGTTACACTTGTTATTTGTCTTGCCATTGCAAGCAAAATTTCCCCTATAATAAATCTTAATCGTGATTTCGTTGTAATATCCAAATACAATAAGATATATAAATAATACTGTACATGCGATCTTCATCGCCATTTCTGCGGACATAAGTTCATTATCAAAATTGATAGAATTTATTAATTCAAATTTACGGCACTCCCATATATAGGTAACAAGAATCATGCTTCTTTACTTCTCACAACGGATATCACAATCATAAAATGACCTTTATTACCTTACGTACCAGAACACAATAACAACAACATAATCTGAGTAGGTACATTTAAAGACAATATCCAACGATTTATTGACATTTATGCTGTCATAAACCATAACTTAAAGGAAAACAAAATCTGTCATGGTCTCTCGCCATTTGCCTAATTCTGAGATGTCCAGTGGAAAACTGTTGAAAATGAGACAGGAGCTCATAGCTATGCATTTCTCCCCATTCACACGCAGGAGTTATTGGTTTTTGAATCGCAATGCAAAAATTGGTTATTTTTATTTTGCGCCGTTCACATAAGCTGAGCGGGGACGATCAATTATCGCAATGTTTCATCTAAAAGATACACAAAAAAAAAACACACAATAGTGACAGGAACGTGACCCCGGACATCCGGTTTTGGTGAGTTGCATCGTGAGATTAAAAAAAAAAGGAAAGGAAAAAAAAAAAGAAACTTCAGTTTCTCTTCCGTTCACACATGCCCGCTCAGGGCAAAATATCGCGATATTTAAAAAGGAAGGAAAGAAAAAAAAAATCAAGCGGTATCGAGTTTTACCATCGCGATTTCATTTATGTGTGTGTGTGTGTGTGTGTGCGCGCGTGCACGCGCACTCTTATGAACAATTTTCGCACTGCCTTGCAAAACTCGCATTTCAAAAGGTGTTAATTCGGGGGTGTGTGAACGGCATTGGTGGCTGTTCAGATGGCGAGAGTTTGTTCACACGCAATTAGTGGATAGATAGATATATTAATCAACTGATCTCATTCCGTGGTACTATTGATCATCATGTCGCAATCTATCTATACCAATTCATCATTTTTTGCTTTACCTATTTGTTTCGTCGTTTAGTAATACTTATGTTTCATTGTGCATTCAATTATCACCTATAGGCCTATTGGTCAATCTTTTTCTCCATTCATTTTATGATGTTGTCAAACTTGAGACGAGTGAAGAAAGATTGAAAATTAAAAGAAGGGGTTCACTGATAAACGCCAACCTGATCTCCGTTGATGGGGAAGTAGGGCTGGTCCTGATGCCAAGGTGTGATGCGGTCCGTTCCGGGCTCCTTGCTCACCACCAACTCGTGGTAGAACACCACGTGCTGCGTATAGGTATAGCGTCAGTGACAAAATAAAATGTTGAATTTATAATGAATTCATGTATTCATCCCTTCGTGCGTTCAAAACAGTCAGTTATCAAGATAAGTATTCAATTCGATATCTTTTGTTCGGTATTCCTACTCGTTCTTAACCGTGTTTCAGATAAACGAAATTAGATATGCCTATTATTGGAGGGATGGTGCCTTCGTTTTCATCAATGCATCGCGCACTCATTCATTCACGCCTAACATTCAGTATTGCCGGGTCCAATAACAGTCAATCATCACTCATTTGATTTATAACCTATTTTTCTATAGTTTCTCATTTGATTTCCATTCATTCATACATTCATACATTCATTCATTCCTTCATTCATTCATTCATTCATCCATTCATTCATTCATTCATCCATTCATTCATTCATTCATTCATTCATTCATTTATTTATTCATTCATTCATTCATTCATTCATTCATTCATTCATTCTTTCTTTCTTTCTTTCATTGTAAATTTCAATTACTCACACATTCAGTCATTATACCTTCATCCCTTACCAAGACAATGTTAGACATTATTAATTTTGTTGTGTGCACTATTACTTTTTTTTTTTTATAGTAATTAGTATGCTTTGTGGTAGTGGTAGTGTGGGGACCACTAACATCAACAAAAGCTGGCCTATTCCTCTCAAATCTTCCTTGCCCTTGATTACCACTTTATTTGAGGGAAGTGCGTGTTATTTCCCAGAGCTTCAATACGTGTATTATAATTATTAATGACTCATTGTTAACACCACTCTTATCTCCCTCGTTAGAGGCCCCTAATCCCCACCACCTCTCGCTATATACTGACGTCTCTCTTTTTTTTCCCGCATTCCTTTTTCTTTATATCTCTCTCAGAAGGAAGCCATACTGAATAAGTATTCAGTCGCAATACAATCCACAAATTCTTCAGCAAGGTTGAAACATTCCTCATAATATTATATGGGAGTCGTATTTTTAGTTTGCTCTCTGTAGGAATTGAAATCAATGCAAACAATACATGGAGGGGAGGAGGACACAACTTTGGGATCTCACGTGCTCATTCCTCGAGTTGCCACTAAATGTTATTACATGTCGTATGATCCAATGATTTGTGAATTACATACATATACACCTCGAATAGACCTATACCCAACTTTCCCTATCATATTATGCCGGGATACTGTCTGAAGCTATCTTAGCTAGCTGCCAGCGGAGCTCCATCTAATTATGATCATACCTTACTTCCCATAAGCTTGCCGACGATTTCCGCTGCCGGCGATCTCCGCACGAAATCGTCGAACTCGGGAATGCGCCACCAGTTGGCGAAGTCGGTAAAGTACTTGCCCGACCCGTGCTCGCTGTCAAGCACCTCGACGTTCTCCCCTGGTTCGGCCATGTTCTTCTTGATCCCCCGACAAACGACATCGAGCCACTCGCTCCCGAACGCCTGCCGAAGACAGACCGCCCCGTTCTCACGAAACTCCGCTATCTGTTCCGCGCTCAGGTCAAATGTTGCAGACGACATTGCGATTCTTGTCTTCAGTTGTTATGGGGTTTATACAGCTGAGCAGAGTGGCAACTTTGACAACAATAAAATTGTGGTATAAAATTATCAACATACATAAGGAATTAGCAAGTCCTCCCCGCCTGAAAAAGTGCACTAATCATGCATAGTCTATCTAGCACGCAACTGTTTTTGTGTGTGTGTATGTGTGTGTGTGTTTTATTCGAGAGATAGTTTTCCCATGTAATTATGCAGAATGTACAGAGATTTTTATAATGCTAATCTCTAACTCAGTCTCAGTCTGTGCATTATGCTGAATGATACGCTAGACACGGGCATGGAAATATTAAATTTTAGCTCATGACAAACGTCAGTGCATCGACGTCGATTCAGACTATAATCATGACATACATGAACTCAACGACAATAGATTAGCAGTAACATGAATGCTTGCAATATGGTAAATTCATTTGGAAAGTCGTGCTTATATTATAGTCCCACCTTATGGCCTTATAGCCGGTTATTAAGGGTTTAATTACGTACGCTCGAGTTATAGTATACGTTAAGCCCGTATCATACATATCACCTACGATTTCTTGTGCTTAGCCCGTATCATACATATCACCTACGATTTCTTGTGCTTAGGCCCTATAGTGATGACAACAGACAATTATTTCATCTATACTAGTATACCATTGTCTATAATAGCACCAGTTCATAGGCATATACACGTACGTACCTATTAATGTCCGTATTACAACAACGCTTTTAAACAAGAACGCCGTTCTGTGTTGACCTACCGTTTTTTAGCAGCTATGCTTTCCAGGGTACTCGAGTGTACATCATAACAGGAAGTAAGTCAAAGTGCAGGAGCAAATTACTACATTGACTTGTCTCCCTTTGTTAGTGCACGTATCCAAACAAACGCTTGAATCAATAGTGCATGATCTCTGACCCCCCCCCCCCCCTTTTCCCACTCGCCTGTTATACACGTTAAACGGTGCATTATAGTGCAGTACTATAGGTGTTACAAAAAAAAAAAAAAAACATGTCCCACTTTTGATCCTCGATAGTTCGAAAGCTATACATCAGATAACATTGTCATTGGTATGAGTAATAGCTGAATAGTGTACAATTTAGATGGAGGTGATTTGAATATGAGAGCAGGAATCTGTTTCATCAGTTTTTCACAGTGTTCACATGATGATGTTCTGTGCTCACACTGTGATCGAATCGATGATTCACAATGTGCTTAAATAAAATGTTAACAATGTGAAAAGATTTCACACTGTGTTTTACACTGTATAGACCCGTTGTGTTCTGTCAGCAGGATGTTGTCCTCGACTTGGCCTCACCTTCCATTTTCAGGAATCCCAGACCATATGATGCGACGAATAAGATAAATAAAATATCTACGTTTTCTTTAATAAAGTGAAAAAAAAACCCAACAATACAATATATTCTTCATCATGTAAGAGTGACTTATTAAAGGGTGTGTACAGTTCTGGTCGACGTGAGGATTTAGCCTCTTAACGTTTTGCGAGATATTCAGAAACCACTCTTTGAGATGTCAAGGAGCATGCAATTCTAAGGGGTATCAAAAGTTTATTTGATGAAAATCGGTTTTGAAGTGGCCGAGATATCCAAAAACAAGGTGAAACAAAGAGTTCCTAATAAAGTTGTGGCCTGTAGTCTTTTATCATTATCACTTTTTTTGGATATCTCAGCCATTTGAAAACCAATTTTCATCAAATAAACGTTGAATCCTTCTTAAAATTACATGCTCTTTCATATTTCATAAGAGGTTTCTCATTATCTCACTTAGGAATGTAAAAAACATTAATCCCCACCTCAGCCAGTACTGTACGGCCCCTTTAAACTTCAAAGGGTGGGTGTGGGGTAGGGAGATTTTTTTAATATAATATTTACGTTGGCCATTGTGCGACTTCATGTATACTTTATGTGGTATACTTTTTATGATGTTATAACCTTACAATTCTGGAAATATCGTTTTACTCGAGGAATGTGAAATATAAAAAAAAAAATAAAGGGGGTGGGGGAGCGAGCCCGGTGCTCCCCCCCCCCCCCCATCCGCCACTGCTTCAAGCATCGGTACTCACATACATCAAGATACACCCACACTATCGGCACAATCTATCTATTTTAATTGGTCAATTTAATTCAATTCAATTCACTTCAATTCAATTCATTTTAATCGTCCAATAAAAAAACATTACAAGAAATTCAGTGCTGGATTTTAACATATAAATGACGAAACATAACAAATACAATATATACTTAGAGAGAGAACAACACGAAATAGTACATGATAGATAAATAAATAACCGAACATGACTGTATGCAAAGTCAAACTGAAAAGAACAATCGTATAAAAACATGACATAAAACCGACTCAATTGGCATGATGTTAAAAACTCCAGAAACTCCCCGTTGTTACGTTCCCAGTAACAACCCCCCCCCCATGTCAGCCCGCGATAAACTCAAACAACTCAAACCAACTCGCCCTAAAATACAACACAACAAACAAATTAACACATACAAAAACAATATCAGTGATTATATCATCATATAAATTTCTTTCTAAATTCCACCAATATTGCACATAATCACTTTACAAATTCTGAGATATATGATTATAATATAGATATAATATATGATTGTCTGGAAATCTCGTACAATAATGTTTACACGCACATGCCGACAACTACTGCACTTGTAATTTCACTCATAACCAATTTTGTACTATATTCTCGAGTGGACTCTTCTTATTCAACGGCTGTATGATTTTCATTTCTTTTTTGTCTGTCTGTTTGCAACATAGCTCAAGAGTTCCACGAACGCATTTGGATTAAATTTTAAGGGAAAGTTGATAATGTTACAAGGAAGAGATGATCAATTTTTTTTTTCTTGCAGTGATCCGGATTACCGTCTGAATTCAGTATTTATAATTTGTTATTTGTTATTTGTTTTGTGTGTGTGTGTGTGTGTGTGTGTGTGTGTGTGTGTGTGTGTGTGTGTGTTTGTGTGTGTGTGTTTGTGTGTGTGTGTTTGTGTGTGTTTGTGTGTGTGTGTGTGTGTGTGTGTATGTGTGTTTGCATTTTCAAAGGATCCTCTATCTGTCAGTGGTTGTGTTGGTGGGGTCCAACATGAACACTAGTTGGCGCGCTTGTTTCTGTGACCTTCAGAGCGTATCCGGGCAATTACCCCCCGAGGGCAATTACCCCCCGGCTAAATACTGGTTAGTGGTAAGGTTAGAGTTAAGATTAGGGTTAGGGTTGGGTTTAGTGTTAGGAGTTTGGGTTATGGCTAGGATTAGTTTCAGGATTAGGATTAGGATTAGGGACGTCAGGGGAAGGGTCCGGGGTAATTGCCCAGGGGGTAATTGCCCTAGACCCCTTCAGAGTCCTAATGATGTCGGCCAAAAAGTACGGCAGAGGCAGCGACGGCTGGTTGCCAGTGAGGGTATGTTTTGATGGTCAAGGAATCTGATAATGCAGATGATGTAGAACTATACAGATATCATATATATATATATATATATACATATATATATACATATATATATATATATATATATATATATATATATATATATATATAGTTGAAAGAAATTGGACTGAGGCGGGACGTTGCTCTCGATCTTAGTCTCCCTTTTATTTGTCAAGCTTTCGGCCCGTCATTGGGCCTTCGTCAGGACCTACCAACAGAACGATATATATGAATAACCTGATGTGTCATATAATATATAATGCAATTTCACATATTACCAATCTTCTAAATCATTTCCTTTATATACACAAATCAATCATTCAATTCAATACAAATATCCACTCTAACCTCAAATCATCATCAGAATAACATCATATGTCCAAAAAAATATATAAATAAATTCTTATATCATAATGCTGCCATATAATAATCATATTGTCTTATAATTCTTAGCATGATGATCACAAACAGAATCATTATACATATATTTCATATTCATATGTCTATTTGCATTGCGTATATATCCGCATACGCACACATAAATAAATTCTTATATCGTAATGCTGCCATATGATAATCATATTGTCTTATAATTCATAGCATGATGATCACAAACAGAATCATTATACATAATCATATTCATATGTCTATTTGCATTGCGTATATGTATACATCCGCATACGTACACACACACCCACATACATACGCACATATATACATATTCACATACACACACTGACATATGCACACACTCACACAACTCCGGTTGATATAATACTATCTAAATCAACATATCCTATTTTATTTCGTATATTACCGAAATATAATAGCGTCAACCCTCCAAAATATATCAACTCTTAGATCAAATGTGTAAACAACAACAATTTCTGTAAATTACCTGCGTGGGACTCGTGTGGTTATCGTGCATCCCAGCACCGTGTGCTCATATTCTGTTCAAAAATAAAATAATTACCATTCAATCATTCATAATACCTCTTATTTTGCAAATATAATCAAACATACTCATATTAAGACATCACAAGATCATATTCACAAATCCATCATACGCTATTTTCCATATCATTCTTATCCATGCAGTCCATCCATCCATGTGTACGTATGCGGATGTATACATATACGCAATGCAAATAGACATATGAATATGATATATATTATGTATAATGATTCTGTTTGTGATCATCATGCCATGAATTATAAGACAATATGATTATCATATGGCAGCATTACGATATAAGAATTTATTTATGTGTGCGTATGCGGATATATACATATACGCAATGCAAATAGACATATGAATATGATATATATGTATAATGATTCTGTTTGTGATTATCATGCTAAGAATTATAAGACAATATGATTATTATATGGCAGCATTATGATAATAATAAGAATTTATTTATATATTTTTTGGACATATGATGTTATTCTGATGATGATTTGAGGTTAGAGTGGATATTTGTATTGAATTGAATGATTGATTTGTGTATATAAAGGAAATGATTTAGAAGATTGGTAATATGTGAAATTGCATTATATATGACACATCAGGTTATTCATATAATAATCGTTCTGTTGGTAGGTCCTGACGAAGGCCCAATGACGGGCCGAAAGCTTGACAAATAAAAGGGAGACTAAGATCGAGAGCAACGTCCCGCCTCAGTCCAATTTCTTTCAACTATATGTATCCAACAATGCGGCACCGCGTACGTTCGGGACCCAGGGAACTATTTCTCACATTATATATATATATATAATATATATATATATATATATATATATATATATATATATATATATATTGTCGGTCCCTTTTTCGAAAAGGGACCGACATCATGATCAAGAAACTATTGCTCAAAGATGGCGATGCCGTTTCTGCGATCTGCAACAGATAATCATATCTGTTGTCTTCCGTTGATTACGACATGTATTTCAAAATATTTTTATTTGTAGTAGTGTAATGATATCGGAAATGATTTACGATAATTGTTTATATAGTTTCATTCAAATCATGTATCAAAGTAATTTTCTTATGCTTACGTTTATGTCCTTGGAAAACTCCGAAATTATATACGAAACCCAAATCAGAGGAAGGCACACACTTGTTACAAAGACAGCTAATTTTTCATTTTTCAAGTCTGGCCATTTTTCAGTCAGACTTTGCTACTAGTTTTTGTCAAAAAATACAATTTGTTTGTTGCTTATATTCACAAAGATAGCAGGATACTTTGGCTGCATGTTTTACCCTGTATACTCATTTTCTCTCTCCCTTTTTCCATGTCCTCCCCATCAATTTCCAATGCTTTCTACACCTCGGTTTTACGATTTTCTTTTCGAGTCGATTTCGGGTCACCATGGAATATAGTGTCGCTGAATATGGGTTTTCCAGCCGTTTTACTCTTATCTCATCTATTACCCTGTCTTTGTTATTATTGTTTAGGTTCTCTGTCTGTAAACTCATATTCTTAGTTTTCAATGATGTTAATTTTCTCTTTGCTTGTATGACATTATATTTCTGTAAACTGTGTATGTTTGTAAAGTCATTTCATTTGTATGTCTTTTTTTTATGACGGGAAATAAAACCAAACCAAACCATTTCCAGCAATACTTGAAAGCAAAGTTCAGAAACGCCACACTCGAGTGGGCACGTAGACACATTAAACCACTGCCAGTTTGTTTGTTTTTATTGTTCCATATTTCACATTTCATCAAATAAGCCATAAACATACAAATGCATGGGTGAATTGTCATTAAGACAATTAAACATGTGAAATATGAGGAATCTACATAAAAGCATTGCTTGTATATAGGGTGCAGCTTCCCACATGCTAATATGAGATTGATTCTTACTTGATATTTACAATTCAAAGGAATGGCAATTTATGAATTGGCGAAATATAAACGTTGAAGAATGAAAAAAAAAAGACATAGAAAACAATGTCTGCGGCACTAAACTTCTGGAGAGTTGCGTTATCACCAGAGCGATATTAGTCAGATACAGTGTACAATGTATGCACAAAGAAGGTCCAGAAGATAGAAGAAATCGCGAGCGAGGCACATGATAGATACACTATGACAGAAATAAGAAGTATGAACCGAGAATGTCGAGGCCAGTAGGCCTACTAATATGGTTGACGCGAGGTCGACAAAGTCAACGCTGAGTCAATAGTATGGCTTGCACTTTTCAACTTTTGAGGCTGTAACTTGAGGGCAGAGATCGTTTTTCGGGTGCCATACGTGTGTCACTGATGCGTCGAAAAAAAAAAAAAAAACGGTGTTCATGTTGCTTTGTGTGTTGCTGGATCCATTGACCGGTAACGTCATATGTTCGTAGCGTTGTCCTATAATAAGATTACACCGTCTGACTTCAGACTGTGGAAATTTCCATGCCGATGAATATGGCGCTCCTGAATCTTCAGACGAAGTTGTCGTTGTTGTCGACGATATGTCTGGTGACGGCGCTGCATCTCGCCCAAGCAGCTGGGGTGGCGGAGTATGGAGGAATCGCACGCGTTAGCTTTGGTGAGCTTTTATAGTATACATAAGGCCAAGTAAAAAAAGAAACCAGTTTCTCCTCCTCGCGCGCATCGATTTTGGCCGCCGCATCGATTTTTTTACTATTTACTATTTTCAAAATGGCGCTGAAAATACCAAGAAATTCATAATTCTCGTCCCAGCCCGCTCCCCGCCCGCATCGATTTTTCAGTTGCCGCATCGACTTTTTTGATATTTACTATTTTTTCGGCCGCCGAAAAAAAAAAAGATCGACAATTCACCTAACAATCGTGACGTCTCATTTCTAATTTTTACGCCTTGCGTCCTCTACTTAGCTGTAGACTGTAGTACAGCTGTAGCTTCTGTGTGTAGTGCGTATGTAATAACGCATGCATAACACTGCGAGCTCGGCCGATCGGCAAGAAGGAATGACCCACTTAAAGCAGTCGAACTGCACTGTAGTTGGATGGGCGGCGCGGCGGGCCGGCCTACTGGGCTGTGATGTACAGCGCACTCGGTACGTCGTGAACGCGATAGCGGCAACATTTTTGCGAACAATCGCTGATATTCCACGCATATTTCGCGCGTTGTTCGTATTTTTCCCCGTTTCTGATATTTTAAGTGGATGAATTGTACTGTACAAATGCTTGTGAGGATTGTACGGTATCGAGTTTGTATACATTTTCATGTCATTGTGACTATGTGCATGTGTGTGCAGTGTCGGAAGGTACGGTGCCAGCAGGGAGGTCCACACCTCCCTGGTACACGGTGCCGGTGCAGTGGCCGACGTGCCGCACCGTATATCGGCAAAGTGTGCGTGTTTTGTAGCTGTCCAGGGTCCCCATCCCCTGGTCTGTCACGGCGATACATTCTGTTTTGAAGAGAAAATGAATGCGCTTTTCCAGCAAATGTAGAATTATTAAATGGGTGTATCTACAAAATAAATAACTTTTCCACGGATTCTGGTTTGTCTCGTATTTCTGCGGGATACCGGTACTTTTCTTCACGATGTAAATTCACGGACACAGCCGTGAGTGGTATCATCTGTAGTGTGTACTGTTATACAATCATTCATCATCCAAATAATGAGTGATTTTCAAATGTCTTTTTAGAACATGAAGAAACATCTTTAAACGTTTAATGCTAGAATGCCATATCAGTATCATTTTGACATCCATCTGCAATTGTACAAGCCAGTTTCCAGTTGAATATGCTACAATTGTACTGTGAAGAACTGCAGATATACATACCAGCTGTGTGGACACAAAAAGTCACAAACACCAATAAATAAAGCAGTGTTTTGAATACAGGGGCCGCGGAACGTTTTTCAGTGGGGGGGGGGGGGGGGGGGGGGGCTGCGGGACCGGGGGGGGGGGAGGGGTGGTGGCAAGGTCTTTGGAAATTGAATTTCATGAGTGTTGTGATTTTTTCCGATTTTTTTTTTTTTGACGAACCAAAAGTGTGGGGGGTGCAGCCCCCCCCCCCCCCCGCTTCCGCGGCCCCTGGAATATCATGGAATTTATTTCAGTCGTACATTTGTTGAAAGACATGTTTTATACCTGTTTCAATTGATTGCACAATACATCAGAATTGCAAGAACACTGGTATCAGAAAAGCCATTACAACACTAAATACCAGTATTAAGATGGTCATTTTCCCCCTGACATCTGTAGTGGAAAGAAAAAGCAAATGTATTTCTGCATGCATGCAGTTTCATTTCAAGTATGGCACATATATCTATTTGTTTGAAAATGCACAGAGTGCAGGCAAGACGTACACTTGGGACCAGGGCCCTGTTGCTAGAAACTTTGCGTTTAAACGCAACTTGCAACTGATTGTCACTCAGGCCAATCAAAATCATTGTTGCATGCGTGTCTTCTTAATAGGACAGACCCTGAGCCAATCAGAATGGTTGTTTCAAAATTAGCAATTATTTGCAATTGATTGCAACTTTCTTGCAACGGGGCCCTGGTCTCATAACACAGCTACCAGAGTGATTTTATTTTTAGAAAGTCAGAATATCTACGTTTACTCCGCAGACAAAAACAAACAAACAAACAAACAGACAAACAAACAAACCTACAACTATATACAATCAGGAAAATTCTCATCATTTGATGTTATACTACGGTATGATAGCAGTGTTTGCACGACGTTCTTAGTATTTTCGGTTCACCTGGGGGGTGTTTCATCAACGTTTGTCAGCGCTAAAAGTTGTCATCGCTGACAATCACCATAGTAACAGTCAGTGACCAGAGCATCTCATCCCATCAAAACCGAGGATTTTGCTGAAATTGTCAGCGCTGACAAACGTTGATGAAACACCCCCCAGATCTACCATGTCTACGGTCTTTTTCAAAGACCACTATAGTACGCAATGACTGTAACATACAATATCTCTTCTGTCGTTCGCTGTTTTGCTTTTATTTCTCTCTCGCTCTGCCTTTCCAGGGCTCCTTGCCATTGTGGCTACCTGTCTCTCCCTGCTATTTTTGAGTCTCCTCGCTCTTGATCCTGCGCCCAATGACGGGGTAAAGTCCCCTCTGCGTCACTTCCTATCTGCCACTGCGGCATTTTTGCGGGGGAAGACCGCCCTCTCTCGTCTGCAGAAACACTGGAAGAATCCTCGCCGAGCCCAGGATCGCCTCCTCCGACAAATTCTCCGCGAAAATGGCGACACGGAGTACGGCCGACGATACCGACTTCGAGACATCAAGGACAGAGAAGAGTTCAGGGCTCGCCATCCACTCACAACATACGAGCACTACCGTCCTTTCGTCGAACGGGAGATGAACGGAGAAAGAAACGTTATGACCCGGAAATTCCAATCCAGTTATGCCAGGACTTCCGGTACGACTGGTCACTCCAAGCTAATCCCTAGGACGAATAGACTAGGGAGACTTGAGAGCTATCTGGATATTCTTTACGCCATCGTTTACATGACAAATCCTGATATGGGGATAATTCAGAAGCAACTGTATCACTATGTAGCCCCCGTAGTCTCTAGAAGTAAAAATGGCGGGTACGTCGAAAGTGCCCTGACATTAAGAGATATCAGAAGGTTGTATCACGCCACACCTCCAGCTGGTTTTGGCATCCACTCCTACGAGGTTGCGAATTATATCCATCTCCTGTTTGCCCTGCGTGACAGGAATCTCGATTCCATCTGCATCTTGTTTCTGAGTACGCTCGAGAGCATGATGAAACAACTCTCAAAGTGGTGGGAGGACATCGTCCACGACATCGAGTTCGGAACCATCCGTGAGGGACTCGATCTCCCGGACGACATACGGTCGGCATTGACAGCTGAACTTCGTGGAGGCGACCGACAGAGGGCACTGGAATTACGGCAACAGTTTGTAGCCGGACTGGACAACATCTTGCCAAGGGTGTGGCCGAAGCTCAGAGTCATCCTATCTTCGGACAACACTGGAATCTGGCCCAAAATAAGAGAGAAATACTCAAGAGGTATTGTATCGACCATTACACACAGTCCTACTCGGACAGATATTATAAACTCACAGTGCGTACTTAAATCTTACTTCATTCTCCTTCCCTAAAACATTTTCCATACGATTGGCAAACTATTAGTCACAACGTTTTTATACCTCAAAAGAATGCCCCAGGCATACTTTTGTCTTTCAGTCTGTCCGACCGGCCCATCCAAATGTTTTTATAGTTTTCACAACTTAAGAAAATTTGTTCAGTGAATTGCGTTGTCTGGCCGAGTTATTGTGTGCGTATTATTTTATACTAATATGCACTTAAAATCTTTTAAGGTCACAGATCAGAAATTACTAACCTATGACCCAAACGGCAATTTCATCTAGTAAATCAGCTAGTCATGGTATGTGGTGATGATTTGGGAGAATGTGTAGAAATAAGTAGATACACCATTCTTTACACAGTGAGATAGTGATAAAAAGTCAAAGTTCAAGGTAAAAAAAACAAAACAAAACAAAAACAATACCGGCCTTTTCTTAATGTAACTTCAGCTAAGAATGTAAAAATAATGTAAGTTTTCGTATTCCATCAAAAGCTACGAATTGAGGGAGTACGAAATTTGATCTTAGCGTGGAATGAAAAATTGGTCCGCCTCGCATGCATTGGGCTGGGGTGGTGCAGGGCTGCGACGCTGCCTTCCATATTCAACTTGCAACGGTGTGAGTTCTTAGAGAAATATCGCCACAGAGTTCGAAATGCTATCATTATATTTCGGGGTAATAATACCCCCCCCCCCCCGTACTCCACTCCCATAGCATTACAAACCCTTCGTTCGAGACGCATTTACTCCAGATGGCCGTTCTGCCATAGGGCCCTGCCATCATTGCTACGCCCGCATTTTATTGAGGTCATCCCACGAAACCAGTACCCACGAGTCATACAGCCCACCAATTCGACATCAAAAAAAGGTCCATGAGTTATACAGTCCACGAGTAGTACAGCCCATGACTTCGACGCTAGGTAAAACAGCCCACGAGTTCTACATCACAACACGGGTTTGATGTTTGTTTGTTTGTTTGTTTGTTTGTTTGTTTGATTGATTTTTCTTCCAACACAATTTCATACATAAATCAATATTCTTTTCAGTAATATCACATGAAATATCAGTATACAGATTACAATGTACATGATTCGAAGAAGGAAATAAATGTGTAAATTAATTCCTTTAGCAAAATATATATCGTATTACCAAATTTCCAAATGATTACCTGAGAAATTATGCGGAAGAAGGACTGCCACAAAGCAAAAGCTTTAACACGTGGCAGCCCAGGGACCTACAAGGTTGTATTTACATAATACACGTATTATATTTATCGGAATGGGGAAATACTATTGAATATAATACACTAATGCATCATGTTTTATGTGCTAGTGCATAGATACGAATAGAAATAAAGTGAATTATATGATGATGATGACAACGGGGTAATGACGAGGGGAAAAATGTGATAATGAAGATGAAAGTGATGGTGGTGATGATGAAGGTAATGGGAATGAAATGAAATGGTAGTCACAGAAACATTGCGTATATTTGCTGTAGTTTTAAATCCAATTTACTGAAAAAATTGTGATCAAACAAAACAAAGTCTATATTCATAGATTGTACTCTGACAGTAACATAGTTTTCAATCTAGTCTTAAAAGAATATAACGTTTTACATGATTTAACATAATCTGGGAGTGTGTTCCAAAGGTTTGGTCCATTATGTCATAGATTTTTGTGCAATTAATAATTTGGGATTTACTAAATGAAAATTTTGCGAATTCCGAGTGGGATACGAATGGACAGTATTATTCAGTGTAAAGAAATCGTGAAAAGTATTTGGAAGTAAATTGTTCAAATATCTAAACATAAAAAGCAAGGAGTGAAATGTATTTATATCAAATATATTTAGTGTTTTTAGCTGATAAAAGAGCGGATTATTGTGGACTAAATATTGTGAGCCAGTACAAATGCGAATGGCTTTCTTTTGAATAAATGAAATAGAGTTGAGTTTAGTCTTTGCACTTGTAGCCCACACGAGATTACAATACATAATCTATGGCAGGATTAAAGAATTGTAAAACATAAAAAGAGTACGTTCAGGAAGATAACTTTTCATCTTTATAAGAATACCAATATTTCTGGAAATACAGGTTGTAACAATCATAACGTATGTGATCATTATTTCCAAGTTAAGTTTTCATCAGTGAAATGTCGAGCTCATGGGCCTTGTTTGCTTAGTGTCGAACTCATGGGCTGTTAGATTCGTGGGTGTCGAACTCGTGACGTGAACCCGTTGTAATAGCAGGTATGCCTGAATTACACCTGAGTCAAAATATGGGGTGGTGGTAATGGGCAAAATCTAAAAGGAATTTGTCGAAAATCTCTCGGATGTGTTCTATGATATAGTGTATCCGGGGATGTACTCACTGGGCGGCATATCTTGTTTAAGAGCCCATATAGCATTATCACCTATTCACAGTGCTCCCTGGATTTATTCCCTCTACCTACCACCTACCAGGTATCACTTTGGTTTCCAGTGGTTACGGATGTTCAGAGGGGTTTAACATAGGGATCCCCATTTGGGACTGGGACGAGCGACCAGAGATGCTCTTCCGTCCCACTTCAAACTTTTTCGAGTTCATCAGGCTGCAGAAAACGTAAGTTTGTGCCAACTGTTGCTCTGAGAGCACAGAGCAGGTGGAAATATTACAGCGGATAGTAGGCAACGCTTGGCTAACGGTTATAGTTAAAGTAGAGAAAGTTTGGATGCAGGCTGCTGTGTAGTTTCGCCGTCAAAAGATGTCTCACTTCCGAAAGATGATGTCGGAATTAATGGTGGTATAGTTGGTGGGGATGTAGGGTGAACAAACCAATCCAGAATGATATGACGTTTTTAAAGTGACAAGAACATACGGGATGGGTGTTTGAGAGGGCAATCCCCAACGTCAAACGAGGGAACTTTTGTATTCATAGAAGTTGAACTCAACCATCTCCTGCACACTTCTGGTTGAAAATTTGAGCTTTTTTTTTTTTTTTTTTAATCAAAACAAAAAGAAGAACGAACATTCACGGACAATGTGAATGCCTAAATCGTGGTACCTGCTGTTGCGTCTTTCATACATTTCCACCATATACCTTTTAAATTGGTTCAGAGATACAAAAGCCGTGAAAAAAATGCAAAGAAAAGATAAAATGGGAAAATTAGAGGGGAATGAATCGCAAGCATACATAATGATACATTCAAAATGATAATCGAATGTCTAGAACAATTTATACTGAGCTTTTTTTCTCACGAACATTGGCTTCCTTGATTAGTTTATTTGTTGTCTTTTTTTCCTGTTTAAATCAGCCTTGAGAGTCAGCCTGAAACGCTGTTCCTTGATGAACTCGAGATTGGCCAGGAGTACGAGGTCGTGATCACCCAGGATTGCGGCCTTTATCGATACAGACTTGGAGACATCATTCGAGTCACTGGTTTCCATGACAACTGTCCTTCCTTTCGGTTCTTGTATCGGTCAGTGAAAATAGTTGCGTTCCCTTTGTAACTAGTGAGCTTCAGATCTGCGACGCGAACGCTATAGACAACGCAGCCTCCCGATTGGACAACGGAAACAGCTGTCTCGCGCGTGTTCAGAACATTAAAAAAAAAATCCAAATCAGCGTCGTCGTAGCGTTCGCGTCGCGAGGCAGATTTTTTTCACATTAGCGTATACCAGGTTAGTGATCTTCAGTTGTTTTGCCTCGTGAACAAAACGCACTATTCATTCCTATTATAATGATCTTTTACATGCATACTTTCTTGATTTCTTTAAAACGGTACGAGCTGTTAAGCGCAAGCTTACTCTAGCTGCGATAGTTTATGATTATAATCTAAGTTGTTTTTAAGGTTTAATTTGATGTTGTTGATACTAATTAGAGCTTCTTTGTGATCTTAATCATCATATCCTACAATTCAAATGACATATTCTGGCAATGTGTAATCGTAATAATATTGTCAATATGAATACGAGAGTTGCATGGTTGGAGTGCCCAATCATGTTATGATTAGTGTCTAATTAATGATCTTAATTAACGATGACATCATTGTCTCGTCAGGGGAGGTAAATAGATTTACCCGGAGCTATGATAAAGGTATACCATGTACATCTCTACTACTCCCGCTTTTACTTTCACTTTGTGCCATGTTTAGTCTTGGCCTGATGCTGAATTTGCGATACGAGAAGATCGACCAAGGCGTCGCACTCCAGGCAGTTCAGGCCGCCGTGGATCGCTGGCCGGGCCGGGTCAAACTGACTGAGTTCGCCGCTGCCGAAAGTACCTTGCTCTCAGAAACGTGCACTGGTGAGAATGCGAAGAATATATGGAGTTACACCGAAACTGATGAATAACGATTCAAACGATGCCCTAATGAGTAGAACCAACAGTGATAATCGTAGAATGATAAAACGAAGCATAGCTTTAAAAGTTGGAGTTAAAAAAAAAACACCCCAAAACATATCAGTGACAGCTGCATCTATACGCGTGCGTCAAGATGGGTAAACTGTGATTAATGATATCATCCTGTACTGGGTGCCATCTACGGACTACATGGAAGGAGATCCTGTACTACCTTCTCTATTTCTTTGCTTCTATACGTTGATATACCGCTCAGCCTCTCGCCGGGCGTTGCCAAACACTAACTCTTTTAAAGGTAGGGAATCCCATTTGCATGCCTTAAATGAGGAGTTGTATAAGTACAGTGGTATGTTGAAGAGAGTATCATTTTAGAAACTCCCATAAAGTATGGAAAGTGGAAGGTAACATTTAGTACATTTTTTTGACCGTTAGATTTTGAATTGAATTTTTTTCGGTGCTCACCGTAAATTCCAGTACCATTACTAGGCTACCTTTGCAGACCCATGCACTGCATGTGTGTCCATCATGTATATTTTGTGAAGAAAGTTCATCAAAACTTACAAACATTTCTACATACATTCTTGCCACACACTCTATATGTTATTACATCAGCTCTTATACTTTTAGATTTGTGTTTATAGATTTAAAAAAAATACAGAAGACTGCAACAAAAAGGCTTAAGTGTGGCTGACACACAGAACTACTGAGTAGTTGAGTTTTGTGCATTATTCAAATTGTAGATAACTGTTGACTTGCCTAAACAAGTCCCCTGAGGTTCATATTTAATGATTTGCTGCATTTTGGGAGGTCTGTAAAAGGTATCCCCTACCTTTAAGGTCCGTTTCTATTCCTCGTCCATGAACTCTCTCCTAGGCACACCATTCCTGTTATCAATATAGGTGATTCCACTTTCACTTCTCCCTCTTCAGTTCGTCTATTCCCACTCTCTGCTCCCTTCCCCTTCCTGATCCCATCCCTTCCTTTCTCTCCCCTTCCCTCCCCTCTCGATCCGAGATCCCCTTCCTATATCCCTTTCTCCCCTCCTCTGTCCCCTGCCCCTTTTCCATTCGATCCTCTTCCATTCCCCTCTCCCATTCCCTTTCCACTCCTCTATCCCTTCCCCTCAAATGTACCCTTCCCCTCTTCCTTTACCCTCTTCCGTCCCTTCTCCCCTCTCCCCCTTCCTTCTCATTCTCCCTCCTCTCTCTCTCATCTCCTCATCACTCCCTTGTGTCACTAGGTTGTCATCTCCTCATAACTTTGTATCGGATGTGTCACTTCTTCCGTAACGAGCTTCTGTAAATGCTTGACATTTTTTTTTTATTTCTGGTTTTCAACTTGCTTTGTTTTTTTTTTTTCCTTCTCTGATTCAGCCTTTGAGAAGGACGAAATTATGCCATACTACTTGCTCTTTGTGGAGTTGGAGTTCCAACCTGGAAACGAGTCGTGTGAAGAGATCACACAAGAACACAAGGCAATGGTAAATATCCACCTCACAGCCTTCTATTATCGACTTTTGTTCTCATTTTCATGTTTAATCAATGTCAAAGTTCATTTATTTACACACCATGCCCAAGCCTAACACAAGTGTGGATGCCCCCCCCCCCCCCATAGACAGGTTTAGAAGATGAAGAAATAGATTTAACTGCGTCTAGCTGCTCCATCACTATCCTTGCCTTCTAGATAATGTAGGTCCGTACGTACGTGGTGAGCATCGACAGCCTTTCAGTGATTAGTACTTCATTTACTTCATTCATTCGTTCATTCATTCATTAATCATAAATCAATCAATCAATCAATCAATCAATCAATCAATCAATCAATCAATCAATCAATCAATCAATCAATCAATCGACAAAATACAAACGATAAAATTATTGCTTAGCAAACTTATAGTTAGTCAATTAATTCATGTATTCACTATGTTTACTTTGTTATCCTTTCATTTATGAGTTATTGGTTAGCCGTTTCATATTTCATTCCGATTATTTTACTGTCAGCTCGATCAGGACCTGCGTGACCGCAATAGCGACTACGAACGGCTGCGCCGGGAAGGTGCCATTGCGCCCCCTCGAGTTCACATCGTGAAACCTGGAGCGTTCGAGGCGTTGAAGGGCCATATTTTGGCCAACACCAGCACCACTGCTAACCAGTACAAAGTACCGCGCAAACTGCGGTCGGAAAGCCTGGTTGAGTTTTTACTACATCAAGTCATGTGATTGTATGGGCCACACGATGGCTCAGATAAATCATGTACCTATCTTGTGCTGCTGACTATAGAAAATAAAAGTCAAGTGAAGCCTGAAATCAATGTATACAGACAATACAAGCCCATATATATATATATATATATATATATATATATATATATGGGTACTGATGAATTATAATATGCTGAGCAAAATAACCAAAATTACCTGGAAAATATATCATGTTTTTTTCAAAGAGAATAATACGTTATTATGATCAGCAACAATGCTCTCGATGTAGTATGCCATTGACCTATTTCACAGTTAAGACCTGTGAACCTTATCAATGAAAAGACATTAATGTTTTCTGGTCTAAAAATGTACAGATGTTTGTTCTTTGTAGATATTATTCATTCAATGTCATCTTCTCACGAATTGCAAGTGATATTAAAGGTCCTGTTTACCTTTGGCAACAGTGATTAAAAAAAAAATCAATATATGACATTTAATGCATATAAAAGATGTAGGTCTGTTGTACCACAAAACATCCTGCCATGAAATTTTCACGATAAAGCTTAAAATATAAGGAGATATCTACATTTTTCTCAATAAACCATAACTGTAGATGGTTTAGTCTGGAAACATTTTTATAATAACTATTGTTCACATTTTGTATATTTAACAATACTTAACATTAATTTTACCAATTCAAATTTTTACAGTGGTTGTTTCTATCCCTAACTCACATCTTAGAACTATTTTAAAGCACTATTGTTGGGTTTTTGTTTCATCTGCAAATGGTAAATTATGCCTTTAAGCATGGCCAGCTGAAAAACAGCCATTGGCTGTCAAAGCAGGTCCCAAGCAAAAATAAAATAAACTGAACTGAACTGAACACATACACTGTAGTTATGATGACCATTTCAATGGAAAACATAATAAAATATTACCCACTAAAAGTACAATGACTTTTGTGCTTCATTTCTAATTAGAAAGGTAACTAAATTGACATATACATGTACTTTTGATTGCGAATTGAAAGTTTGAACTGTCAAGCAAAATGACTCTGTGCCAAGTTAGCTCTTACTACATGAAGCTTTTGTGGGATTGATATTTGGTGTTACTCTAAGATTTGAACAGAGTAATTAGTAAAACACATTCTTGCTACACTTGTATAAGCCTACACTCATCACACAGCATTATTTGTATAAGCCTATGTGCTTTCTTTCAATTGGAATCTTTTCCTGAATGAAGCAATGTGGGAGGAGGTCTTACCTTTCTGCGCCAGGAGTGCCACTGTGTGACAGACATGGCGCATTACAAGACTCCATTATTATTATTATTATTATTATTTGGACAGTTTTGTTGTACATATCGCTTTTTCACTCTGCGCAACTGGGATATTTGTATCTATTTATTTATTTATTTATTTATCTATTATCATTATCATTATTATTATTATTATTATTATTATTATTATTATTATCATTATTATTATTATTATTATTATTATTATTATTATTATTATTATTATTATCATGATTATGATGATGATGATGATGATATTATTATTATCATTATTATTATTATTATGATTATTATTCTTTTTTTTTTTGGGGGGGGGGACATATGGTATAAGCCTACAGGAATGTCAGATTTGGCAGCCAAAGGGGAATGACAGATTTGCAATAATCAAATAATTAGGTTGAGAGACATGTTCTTCACAGCTGCCATCCCTCAGTGGGGAGGGTTAGTTGTTGGTGATTTCGAATGGTGGAAATATCACAGTTGATTTGAAAAATCAAGATGTGATTAAAAAGAACTGGTATGCTAGGAAAATTAACAGAAGCATTAGATCTTTGCTGATGACATGTAGATTACTCTGAAGAATGGAAGGTTTATAATGTTCATCTCTTTTTGGACAATTTGATATAGATTACATTGTACAGTTGAACCTCTCGTATCTGGACAAGTCGGGACCGGGGCTCATCCGGATAATGGATTTGGCCAGATACGGGAGACTCAATGACTTTTGTGCTTCATTTCTAATTAGAAAGGTAACTAAATTGACATATACATGTACTTTTGATTGCGAATTGAAAGTTTGAACTGTCAAGCAAAATGACTCTGTGCCAAGTTAGCTCTTACTACATGAAGCTTTTGTGGGATTGATATTTGGTGTTACTCTAAGATTTGAACAGAGTAATTAGTAAAACACATTATTGCTACACTTGTATAAGCCTACACTCATCACACAGCATTATTTGGACAGTTTTGTTGTACATATCGCTTTTTCTCTTTGCGCAACTGGGATATTTGTATCTATTTATTTATTTATTTATCTATTATCATTATCATTATTATTATTATTATTATTATTATTATTATTATGATGATTATGATGATTATATTATTATTATCATTATTATTATTATTATTGTTATTATTATTGTTATTATTATTATCATTATTATTATGATTATTATCCTTTTTTTTTGGGGGGGGGGGACATATGGTATAAGCCTACAGGAATGTCAGATTTGGCAGCCAAAGGGGAATGACAGATTTGCAATAATCAAATAATTAGGTTGAGAGACATGTTCTTCACAGCTGCCATCCCTCAGTGGGGAGGGTTAGTTGTTGGTGATTTCGAATGGTGGAAATATCACAGTTGATTTGAAAAATCAAGATGTGATTAAAAAGAACTGGTATGCTAGGAAAATTAACAGAAGCATTAGATCTTTGCTGACATGTAGATTACTCTGAAGAATGGAAGGTTTATAATGTTCATCTCTTTTTTGACAATTTGATATAGATTACATTGTATATTGACACAAAAAAGAGATTAAAAAAGGACAAAGCATCCCATTCATCTCTTATTATACCAGAAACGCTGAGAAATTTCACATGCCAATAGTAAGAACATCGTTATTTCAGAAATCTGTGTTTTATCAAGGTCCGCTTATATGGAATTCAATACCAGATAATATTCGTAAAGTTACTTCTTTTAATGTATTCAAACATAAACTGAAGGAGAATTTTGTACAAAATTATCATTCCTAAGTTTTTGATATGCTTGGCTGGCATTACATGTATTCTATCTAATGATTGTAGCTCACTTTGTTTGTACCGTCTTCGTAATGTAAATGTAGTGTTTTGTGTATCATGCTGTATTGCTTTTTGTTTTGTTCTTGCAACTGTATATTTGTTCATCTCGTTTTTTATAAACATGAAATAGTTTTCCACCAATGCATTTTTTTTAATTGATTATCTGGGTCGACCAGATTTTAAGGAAATTTTTAATTCGTTGGCTGCTTCCCTGCAGCTTTATGTATTCCAAAGTTCTGTTTCTACTCTGTCTGTCATGATTGTTCATCAATGTCTTTCTCTGTTGTTTTTTATGCTGAGCAAATGAAATGAAATTCAATTAATTTGATTATCACAAACACTGGAAAGAAGGCACTCACTGAGACAAAGTATAATACAAGATGAGCAAATTCTGTCTGGTTTATTTCAGCTCTACAGTAGGAAGATACAGTTTCTAAGCTGAAGAGAGAGAGAGGGACACACATAACACACAGACACACACACATAGACACAAAGGAAACAAATCAACTGAAACAATCACAAGAGCCAAAAGTGGCACAATTCTGAGCAACCCTGTCTGAAGTTTGTTTGTTCTTTTCATCCTATGTTAGTAGAGCCTGAAGGTAGTCAAACACAATGTTCCCTACTAGACTTTTCATTTCTGCATCCTGAAAGAAATTACCATGGAGCGTGACACACTTGCACTATACAGGTCATACATTATCTTTGTTCACCCCTGTACATTTTACACCAGTGGCAGCTTACAGGGTGAGGTAAACTCATGTCTGAAAGGTCTGTAGAGGAAAAATTAAAAAGACAACCGCACTGAGGCAACAATATTCCTTGTCATAGCCCATCAAATTTTCAGCAAAGTGTTGTCCAAGGGTGACATTTGGACCAGCCGGGATACAAATCATCATCAAAGATGAAAGGATAAATGCTGAATTTCCATCTCATTAACATCAAGAGAATGAGAAACAGGCTACATGTACCCAATGTCTCTTTCGAATTCTTTCAAATAAACTCATGAGCATGGGACAGACAGAGGCCTTTGCAGTATTTTTGCATTGTATTTGCAGAAAGCTAACGCTTGCTGCCACTGTCATTGATTCCGGTTTTACAAAAGTACATTAAATCAAAACATTTGACTTAACATCTCGTGAATCTTACCGTAATGCTTTGTTCTCATTTATTTTTCTTCAGATGATACTGATTTGACAATTGGCAGTGGTCAATGACCCGAAAAGATGAAACTTTGTCCAGTAATTGTTCCAACGACCGTGAGAAAAAACTGTATTTACTTCCGCATCAACAGAACTACATGTAAAATCCGAATATCCACAACTTGAAAAAAAAAAAGTTGCTCCCTACTATTTTCAAACAAAGAGTATTCATGGAACATTGGACGTTATCCAGGGAATTATTATTATTATTTTTTTTTGTGTGACTTACTACTTACTTACTCATCAAGATGAGCTGATTTCGCTACAACATGCATTTCCCATAGACACCTGCCCGGGTACACTTGGGACTGCAGTCTTCAACAGGTTAACATCAAATACTACCTGTCCATTATGATTTTTATGTGACAGTCCCGGCTCATTTATGTACATCTGATTGGATACATTCATCTCTCGCTACATCAATGTGCATTTACATCTTTGTGAATACATGCTGATCACAGAGTCCACACCTTTTTCTCTCACTTCCACTTTCACTTTTCCCGTCATAAAACAACAAATCTCTCATAAAATATACAACAGAGCATGCAGTCTAGTCAAAAATTTACTTCCTTTGGTATCTATGAGTCCATTCTATTACAGTTACAGAATTATCCATATCCGTCTCCTATTCAACTATGAACAATGCATATTCAATTGTAGAATGCCCCACCTGGATTTGAATAAACCACCTTGCTCCTCTCACACTTCCTTACTTCACATCAAAATACTGCCAATCACAATCTTGTCTCTCTTTCAAACTCTTGTACAATTCTTTTTTTTGGTCACACCCTTTTCCTCTTTCTCTGAAACAGATACACAGGGGTAAAACCTCATACCTTAATAATGCTCCAATACTCAGTAAACGCATCGATTTCTGACTTATTCGACTATCATTTGAATTATTCAACTTTTGCACCATCGACTTATGCAGGGTTGACTGTATTTAGTAAGATCTGAGTAAACTCTATCAGAAAGACACACATTCCTCCACACCAGCTTTTGACTGTTTTCAGAGAGTGGTGCCATTGGATATTGGTTCATCAAGGGTTACATTCTTGATACTGTAAATCCACAAATTTTTTGCCATGCATGAAACTTTCAGAAATTTCACAAGAAGCCAAGATTCATGGAAGTAAAATGCCTGCAAAGGTGTTTGTCTACACAATGCACTGAATGACGGCGGCAATTCACAAAGGTTTCATGCCGCGAAAAGGGCTGTCAGCTCCAAAATTCTCGAAAGCTTCATGCTGCTAATGTTTCTGGATTTACAGCATTTCTTTGGGCAGAGCAGTTCTGGCAGTTTAATCAACCAAGCTTTAGATAGTCTGAATCACACAAAATTCCTAAAATGGATTGCCTACCATCCCTTTGGCCTATCCATCTCCTCAGTAAAAAGGACCCTCCCATTTATGATGCATTTGGTCATATGGCCATCTCACATTCCCCCCCCCCCCCCCCCCATGATTAAAATGATTAGAATGTGAGCTGGAAAACATACATGCTTCAAAGGTCTCATGCCGATTTTAGAGTGCAGTACCATCTTGATGTACTAGTGTGTACAATACACACATTGTACTTCTGGACAATATCAGGGTATACACATGAATCATACACATGTGGGGCAGCGGTTTGACATAAAAAAGTATGAGAGAAAGACAGAGAAAGAGAGAGAGAGAGGAGAAGTAGGAGGAGGAGGAGGATGAAAGAGGGAGGCTTTATGGACACAGAATAAAGGCATTCTATTTCACACTGTACAAGCTCATGAATACACTATACAATATGTTTATGCATCATCAACATCATAATAATATCCACTCTGTAGTCTCTACATATCAAATATTTGTGCCATCTACATATGTACACTATGAAATACTGCTTTGCATACATGTTGTATACATAGGAAAAGTAGCCGCTTCACTCAGTCTATCGATGGGCTATTCTAAATCTAACTGCATTATATCGATATTATACGTCCAGTCCAAGGTAAGGCATGGAATAGCCCTGGTAGTCTTTCCCACAGCACTACGTGCACACTACATATTAACTATCTTAGCAACTTGTTGTTGAGTTCGCCTCACATTGGTCCTATAGGAGTACTGTAAAAGTGGAAGTTTGCGCGGCGTTGAAATTTTCACGCATTTCACGCAGAAACCAGCGTAAAAATGAAAGCACGCAAATATTTTTGCTTGCTATATGCTCCAGTAGTTCATGTCTTGATTCTGCGGAATTAAAAACCTGCAAAACTCATCTTACCCTGCTGAGCGCAAAACATTACTCAACTGAAATTATCCACTTTTACAGTATGGTATCAAAGAGGCTATAATGCCACCTTTATTTCAATTTGAAAGAGTGGGATATATGTAGACATAAATTCACAGCATCATAATACAATGGTGAAACTTGAACCACTGTACCAGTAGGTTTCTCCAATAAAAATGCAATCATATAAAACCACAGTTTGCAATGTTTCAGAGGACATTACAGTTGGAGGTCATTACTGGTAATTGCTCATACAGCAAAGGAGTGCAGAGATCTCAAATAATCCTTTCATGTTAGCAAGCACCTTGGGTAGCACACGTTTCCCGTGCTAGTTCAAACAAGCTGCTCACATGCTCATAAACTTGGCAAGCTCACATTTGTCATGATGCTATACATCACAACATGCAGACAGACAACCCAAACCACACACGTCCATTGAAACTCTTTTATTCTTTTAAATGGCACTCAACCCATCATATCGCTCCTCATGCTTGTATATTGACAAGCCATGTGAAAGAAATGCACAACACACTCTGCTACACCAGTTTTGTGTTTTCAGAGCAAGAAGGGCATATACTCAGTTGAAATGCAGCAATGTAAATAATGCCCATCTGCTTCTCAAATGAAACGTTGCTGGAGCTCATTTCTTCCCCACACACATGCCAGCATGCCATATATGGCATTCCCGACTTCTCCTGCTGTGATTACCTTAAGACGCAGTGGTTAACACGTCCGCCTACACTCTGATTTCACATTTGGGATTTGAAATGCTACACGTCCCTTCTGTGGTCGTCAAATGGCCAAAAACCAGGACACACCATGAAAAGGTGCAGGCTGAAAAAAATGCAAATGTTACTATCTACAATGTGCTATACAACTGATGCATATTTGTGCTTGCAGAGCGAGGGGGGGGGGGGGGAGGGCAGAGTGAGGGGAAGAGGGAAGGAAGGGGGTCCAGGAAGAAGGGGGGAAGGGGGATGGGGCTTGGCTGCACGGTGCCTAGTGGGTGGAGGTGGTGCTGTAGGGTGCCTGCTTCTTATAAGGCGAGGTGGGACGGGGGGTGAAGCGAGGCTCCTGGGCCGTGGCGTAGGCGCTGCCCGCCTTAGTGGAAGCCGAGAAGGATGAGAAGTAGTCGGCGGCGAAGGAGACGATGTCCTCCGGCTTGCGTAGGAGGAGGAACTGGAGGAAGTCTGCCAGGAGGGCCTTGAGCTCCGGGTGATGCCTCATGTAGGTGGCGTGGTCACCCTTCAACTCCTCCTGGAGATCAGGATGGGGAGGGGGATAAGCAAAGTGTTATTACATTTTTTCGATTGGATGAGATTAACTTTTGGTCATACCAGTACTTCAATTCACAACAGGACTTACAGAGTTCCAAAGTGATGTCACAGTCTATTGTTCTACAGTTGTAGCTTTGGTAAAAACCAGGTGCGTGCATTAACACTCGGGCTAGGTGAGGTTATTTAGAACCAGCTTCCATGGCGATGAATGGCTAGGACATCAGACTTTGGTACTCTCTAAACTCTCACAGATGGGGAGGGTTGGAGTGGGGTATACAAACAACCATGTCAACATCTGTGACATAGTCAAGATCACATCATGTCACAATGCAGAGGAATGCACGAGCTCTGACAGCGAAAAATCTCCAAGGTTATAACTTTTACAGTACTCAAAAGTTTAAAGGCATTATTTACCATTTGCAGATGAAATAAAAACCCAGCTTTAGGGCTTCAAAATAGTTCTAATACGTGAGTTCAGGATAGAAACAACCAATGTAAAAATGTTGATCAGTATAATCAATGTCAAGTATTGTTAAATATAAAAACTGTGAACAATACCCATAATAAAATTGTTTGTAGAATAAACCATCTACAGTTATGGTTTATTGCGAAAAATAGTGATATCTCCTTACATTTTAAGCTTTATTGCAAAATTTTTATATGGCAAGATGTTTTGTGATACAACTGACCTACCCATATGCATCAAATGGGATAACTCGAACATTTTCTAAACCACTGCCCTCAATGGTAAACAGTACCTTTAATACCAAGTATAAGAAGCATATTTCTACTTTTCTATCGTGAGCCCCTATTTCAAAAACTTCACCATGGCATCACAAACTACACATGTGGTATATTTGATATAATACTCTGTGAGCTTTACCGGTACTTAAAAGAATCATTACTACACTTCTCAAGGCATCTTCTGACTTAGTTTGAAAAAAAAAAAAGTCAAGAAAATATGCAGACCAACTCAACTATGGATTGTTATTCTTGAGTGATGCCCAAGGGATAACTTTTCTGTCCCAGGAAGAGTGGAAATCGGACAAAACGCAGACACACTGCATGAGAGGAGAAGTAAAGGTTAATACCAAATCCCTTGACTATATTCCTGTGAGGTTTCCAGACTCACCTTCCTGTCCAAGAACTGTGAATACAACTGCATGTCCTCCTCCCAGTTGAGGGGTTTCCTTGGAAACGATGGCTTCTCCTCCCTGTCGTCCACCGGTGGAGGCTCCGGTATCCTGAGTAGATGCATTGTGACGGGCGAGCCGACGTGGACTCTGCTGGCCAGGTGGCTAATTGGGGGGGTGAAGCAAAGATTGACGTGAGTAAAATGGATGAAATACTATGAATAATGTGAGGGGGCATTAGGTATTAGTGATTCATCCCTACAGCATTTTTGCTTTAATATACACCCATGTTCATCAGCAATTTTTTTTTCATTCTTTTTTTTAGCTTTTACTTGCTCAAAAGTCGATCAGACATCACAGTCCGGATACATGGAGCCCTCTTCCTGAGGAGTTGAAACAATGTGCCTCCTTGTTTTCATTCAAAGCAAACTTAAAGAAGCACATTTTATTGCAGTATACTTCAAATATGAACTAAACACAAATAATTCATATGACTAATGTTGGTCTCCCATCTGCCCTATCTGCCCTTGTGCACTTTCAAGCACTTGCACGCACATTTACCACCATCACACATCAGAGTTTATTTTCCACTGCTATCTTCGCAGCAGAATTTGTATTGCTACAAATCTAGTACATTCCTACCTTTTCCTCGGGCTGGCCATCTTTTCAAGCAATGCTTACAATGGCGGCCCTATGCATAATTGCTTCTTAACTACAATTGTTATTGTAATCCCTGCTGCATAGACATGCATACTGTATATTATACCATTAATTTCCTTTTATATCGTTGTTTATGCAAGTCAAACGACTCTGTTTTTAATATACTTTGTATGTTTCCCACATGTTCATGATTATGTAATTTATGTATATTGATTTGCAGAAAATAAAGTATCAAACAAACAAACAAATATGGCATGCTGGAGTGTTTTGTAAAGTATGATTTTTGAATGATTGTGCCCACTAATGTGAATTTAAGGAATTTTCCATGAGAATTTATGTTACTGCTAAAGGTCTGTCTTTTTTAATCCAAAATATGTCTTGTATATAGGTATTCGTATTGATAATGAATGATCTTTGAATGACTGTATGACAGCATATTCAATGACTTTGTGTAAGATTCAAAATTAATGCAAGTACTCATAATTATCAATCTTAAAATGACACTGAAGCTCAAACAAATGCATATGTACAAAACGTACCTAATATCAACTAGCCCATAGTCACAGATATGACAATTCATTGTGTATTCTTATATGTATGATATTTTGTATCTACTGAAAATGTATAAGTCCTTGCAACTCACAAACAACTGAATGAGCAGATTATAGCCACATTAAATTTTTGTAAAACTTGATTTCTTAAGCATTTTTGATTCCCCTTAATTTTTTTTTTTATCTACTTCTCTGATTTCTCTATCTTTATACAAAGCTACATAATTTCAAGATAGAATTTCCCTTTTATGAAAAAGGTCTCGGCATAGGGTAGTCACGTGGCATGCTGATACGACTTACCCATCGGGGAGAAAGTATGACTGCCACGTGTCCGGCACGCTGCCGTAGGAGTTAATCGTCCTCTCAATTCCCTTCACCGTCACCTCCTGCTCCCCGACTCGCTGGGTGCGGTCATCTAGCCCCCTCTGCCATCACAAGCAAATGAGATGAAAAGCAAATCAAGACACATCTCCGAATATACATCCACATGCCTTTTCATTTTTGTACTCATCGCCACATTTGAAATGGCAAATAATGCATGACGCTGATTCAATCCCCCCGGTTAAATCAGCACAGGAGAATAGACCAATAAATCCAGGATCCCATTTCATAAAAAGCTGATACAATAGCAACTCCTGCTGGAATGGTACTGTATACGCCGAATATTTTTTTATTTGATTTTTGCAAATTTCGCGAGTCAGCTGCTATTCGCGAAATTAAAAACATGCAATAGTATTGACTCTGATCCTGATATGAAAGTGACATACATTGAACGCGTACATCACATTTCTCCGTTCAGTACAGACTTCATGATCGCAAATTTAACCACTCGCGAAATCATAGGGAAGTCTCGATTCGCGAAAATTTAGACTCACGAAATATATGGCGTATACAGTAACTGTCATGGTAATGACAAGAATCCAGATTCCTGATTGGCTGTTGCTATTGGAAGTTGCCATTCCAGCAAGAGTTGCTATCCTAACATCTTTAATGAAATGGGGCCCAGATCAATCAGGCATACTGCACATGGAAAGTTGGAAATCATATTTCACTATAAACAAAATAGGATAGATTTCATTTTCATAAATACAGTATACCTTGTGTGTTTACTGGTTGGACAAAAATAACAAGAATGATACCATGTCTAACAAGCGCATGAGAAGAAGCAATGCAACAATGGTAACAAGCTACTCATAATGTCTTCATACATATAAATCTATGAGAGGTTTTGTTTGTTTGTTTGTTTGTTTTTTCACATAAAGTCTTGAACCAGACAACAGCATGGGCACATGTTCCAATACGTGGAAGAGAATTCTGTATTTGCTGGAAGGTGTGACACAAAATGGAGACCAGAATCACGACATCTGATTGAGAAAATTGTCAGAGTAATATAAAGAATTGAAAGGTAGTTTGTATGTTATGTGAGCCTTGTTGAAGGGTTTGTGCCATACATCAGTAGCTTTAACATGGTAAACACCATGAAATGAAAGGCCATGAAGCCATTCAACTCATTTGCATCCAAGAACACTGCCGACAACATCAAGACAATCAATCCTGTGCTTTCCTTTCCTGTATTTATGAAGAACTTCTTTAATGAAATACCATTGCCTTGTTACAACATTGAAAGAAATCATACAACTGCCCTGCAATGGATTACCTTTCCAACTGTATCATATTCTAAGTGCCACAAAAACAAACACACACCACACTCTACTACCAAGATATATATATCATCCATATCACGACAAAATAAAGCTTCAACCAACTTCTACATCTTACTAGCTAGTGCTCATCAACCACTGTGATGTTCTCAAGCTGAATTACTCCTTCACACCTTCACTCAAATATAAACATTGGTTGAAGCTTAATTATGTTGTGATATCCACCTTTCCCCCCAAGTGATGGGAGTTTTCTGTAAATACTACCTATCAGCTCAATTCAATTTCTTTCTCCTCCTTTTTCCATACAGTAATCTCCTTGGGATATGTCTTATATCCGCAAACACACAAGCCATTGAATGCCCTCCAGGTTGTAACAGTGCAGACAGCACAGGGTATATGCACATCATCAAGCATCACCGAGAAAATAGAAAAGGCTATCAGTGATAGCTGTTTAACGCTATTGTATCTTCAACACCTAAAATCATTTTAAGCACTCAGTTTCATCTATATGCAAATTATGAAGAGCCTTAGGCAGTATTCTCTCATGTACCATCTAAATTACCAAAGACACATTGTATGATATTCCACAAATAGCTGCAGGTGACTATCAATACTTTTTCGCACCACATCCACTCTTGGTTTAGTCGTGAAAACGTGATTAAGATTTTACTTTTTTATTTTCCTTCACAACAGTCCATCCACATCTAGGTGGAAGACAAACTTCTTAATACATTAAGTCAAAAGTCAACACATAGTCATTGACCAATTGTAGTTTCACGCTCGTCTTACTGTAATTATCAGTAGCACGATCATATTTTGATTTGCAATTCCAGAAATGTTTTGAAACAAGAGCTCAAGTCTTGTCCAATGACACACAGTCTACAGACAATCAAAATGCTTTCAGCATCATGAAGAGTAAACACAGTTAACCACCCTAAACCTCCTTTGATGATATGGTATGTTTGATGAAAGGGTCTGAATAATGTCAAAATTCCCAGCTTGAGGTTGGAATGAAAGTGACAGGACATGGGTTAGAAAGAAGACCAAATTCTGACCATGGGACGAGCTAGCATACCAGCCACCGGCCACCAGAGCACCAACAATAAACCCTTGGGAACTTTTCGCTTCTCTACCACCACACACACACACACACAGAAATTGGCTGAGCCCATCAGCTGAGATGCAGACCACACTCAACCGGTTGTCTCGGGCATTTCTTGTTTCTGTGCTGTTTCAGTCCCGGCTTAATGCAAGTTGGTCTTCACGATGTTTCCCGGGACGGCCATTAACACTGTCCCAGCGTGGAGACCATGTTGCTTGGGGAAAGCATGAGACAAAGATATCAATGAGAGCCCCAAAAGGGCAGATTTGGATATGGGTGGGGTGGGGGAGGGGGGACTAACAGCTTTACAATAATATGTACCCCTTATGTAGGAACTGTATTGAACAAAGAAGCATAAATGAGAAAACAGCAACAACAAAGAACCCAAACAAATGCTCAGGGTGTTAGAGAACTGAGCAGAAGCCATGTGTTCATATCTTACTGAGACAGCACCGAGGCAAAAGTCAATTTCTGAAAATGTAGGATGAAGATATTTTAGGCCAGCTTGCAATTACATGGATCTGTCTGGCTGCTGACAAAATTACACCAGACTGGTTTCCCTTTCGTTTTGTTTTTGTTGAAAAAATAAAACAACAACAACTTGTGGCAGTTGCAACTTCCCATAAAACAACGATGAAAATGTTGAAGTCGTTTGTGGCCAGACACCTGAACACAAATTATAAAGTGCATTTTAAAGGGGGGAAACCCTGAGTTGCACACAACGGTTGGGAACAGAACTACTACACATCGACTGCCCATTCACAGCTTACAATTTGAAAATGCTTGTGCCAAACAGACTTTGGCTTTTGATGCCTGGTGTGTAACATCAACACGAAGAGAATATACTCTCATTTAAAAAGAGGGGAAAAGACATTTTAATCTAAAAGAATGATCCCTTTTTTACTGGAAATCCAACTTTAATACAACACAACAAGTATTTTTGGTAATGTTGCTGGGCTCCTCTTTTACAATCGCGTTGCATTTGTTGAAGTCATGAGGTACCAAAGTAACGTGAGCTTTAAGCACCTACGGTTACTATTACAGTGTCTAACTGACGAGTAGTAATGACAGTATTTCTGTGTTTTTTTTTTGAATTTCCCTTTTTAATTTGTTAAAATACTTTAAATATCTCTCATCTCAGTTGTCACAATATTGTTCAAAAAGTATTTATGGTAAGCTGGCTTTTTTTTTCTTGTTTCTGTTCTGTTTCATCTTCCTATAATATTTCAGAGAGTGGACTCCTATTTTTACGGCAAAGAATTGACAGATGCTCATTCCATCGAAAATGTCATCTCCAGAAGAAATTTTGTGGATTTATGGATAAACGAAAATGGCTACACTTCCTTTAAGCCTCGGATAACAAATGCTTCAGTTAAGGAGTGAGAGAGGTAGAGGAGAGAAGTGGGCCGAGCTAATTTCAAACGTCAGTCGCTTGGCTTATTCAAATTCCAGCAGTAATGCATGAACACCTTGTTACCTTTCATGGCTCATCAGGGATCGTGAAGTGGCATGAAGGAAAGGTAGAGAGCGAGAAAAACAGAAATACTGGAACAGAAAGGGGAAAGAGAGGGGAGAGAGAGGGGGAGGGGGAGATGGGGAAGGAGAAGAGGGAGGGATAGAGAGAAAAAAAGATTGGCATGGTGAGAAAAATGGGGGAGGGGTGCAGAGGGGGGAGTGTGGAGAGAGTGTGGTGGGGAGGGGGTAATGTGTGGAAGGGGCGTGGTGGGAGGGGATATGAGAGGGGCAACATTTAAGAGAGAGGGCGTGCGGTGGGAAGGGTGTGCGTTGGAGAGGGGGTGAGGTATTGACGGAGCGTGGTGGGAGGGGGTACAATAGAGAGGGGTGCGATGGGATGGAGTGCAGGGGAGGGGTGCAGTGGAGACGGGTGAGGTGTGGAAGGGGCGTGGTGGGAGGGGATATGAGAGGGGCAACATTTAAGAGAGAGAGCGTGTGGTGGGAAGGGCGTGCGTTGGAGAGGGGGTGAGGTATTGACGGAGCGTGGTGGGAGGGGGTACAGGAGAGAGGGGTGCGATAGGGAGGGAATGCGATGGAGAGGGTCGTGGAGTAGAAGCGGTGCGGTGTACTAGTGGAAGGGGTACACTGTGTGGAAGGGTGTGGTGGGAGGGGATAAGGTGGGGAGGGGTGAGGGAGACAAAGACTGATGGAAAGGAAGAATATTGAAGCATTTGTGAGGTCTGAATACTCAGCTACAATTGCACACTGCAGTGATACAGTGTATGCTATAGGATGCTGAAGGCACATTTGAGTGCAGTTCAAATAGCTACAAGGCTTTATCAGTATCAGACCACTGAGTATTCACAATCTTTTAAATCATTTAATAATGCTCTAATATTAATCACATCTTCAGGTTGCAGTTCATGGTTTCATAAATGTCCAAACTGCTTACTCTACATAGACATCCTACATCAGGCATCAATGAGTGCGTGGTGTACCGAAATCAGAAAACTTAATTCATTCAACTTCATGTTCTTATTCAAGGTATGATTCTATATATTCCAATCCTCTGACACAATATCATTAAATTCCTGCAAGGTTTCAATGTGAATGGAGAAGGCATTTCTAGGTCAGACAAACCAGATTCCATAAACAGTTGTACAGATACTATTTATCAAACACATTGTGCGGCAAAGATGTTGTGATTTGTATGAAATGTTGTCAATTCAAATGATAACGAAAGCATGAAATATATGCCCAATAAAAAGCATTGAATGAACTTCTGAAAACACTTTCAACAGAGCACAGGTGAAACTGTCACTGCCATTTTTTTTTTCTTTAATCTTTTGCACAACACAATTCCATCAATCAATAACTCATGCCAATGATCGTATATTTTGAGATACACGATACTAATTGCCTGTTCCCTTTAGAGACAATTCTATAGCTTGGTACAGGGTTGTTACCTTAAAAGACTAACTAAATTTGGAGAATAAAGGGCAGTACTATAAAAACAAAAATCCTCTGGAGTCACCTTATGAACTGCATACATTTTCTTCTGGGAGGACGAGTAACCAAAATGCCTCCCAGAACCTTGGGGCAGTGGCATAAAATTGCTTCTCTGCACCTCATTTCTCTTCTGCAGGCTGAGATATGACGCTCCTATGACTGTGATGCATGGCCCCACTAATATGATATTATTCTATGTGCTCGAAGCTTGTTTACAAGGTTTGGTCAAGGAGAGACAGAGCGGGTGAGCGAGAGAGAGAGAAAAAAAATGCATGGCGTCGATGAACTGCCCTTCTCCAATACTTCACGTGCCATCCTGTTTTCCAACCTCAGCACATCTTCAATTTTCTCTAGGTGATCAGACATCCTCTCCCCTTTGATGCTGCATGCACTCTTCCTGCTCTCAATAACTGCTTTGAACGTTTCACCGACCTGTCTGCGCCTAGGTTGTTGTCTAGACGCGCTTTTCCCCCTCTGGGCTGAACTCGGAGGAATCGCCTCAGCTTTGTGGGGACCTTGTGGGCGACTCTTACTCATGCTGCTGATAAAATAGCCTTGGTGAAAAGTTTGCCCCATAACAAACTTTCAATTAGGGGGGTTTGGAGTCAAACCTTACAGTTTTGAAGTCATCAATTCAATGTTGTTAAAAGATTGCCCAGAATGAGAAAAAAAATTACTTCACGCATACTGCAACTGGGTAAAGACAAAAGGCAAAACAACAACTCCCAAAAACCCAACCTAACCAGTATGAGAAATGTAATACTGTTGGGACATGCCCTAATAAGTTAAAGCAATACCCCCCTTCCAGCAGCATGACATGTCTTTAGCTTTCTACAGAAAAAGGATAGAATTCCTCCCCTCCATTTTACCATTAGTCATGTAGTCATTTAATTTCCAAGACTTTAAAACTGGTAGTATTCTTGCAATTGCAACTTTGAATAACCTCAAACTACACAGGGGGAGATAGTGATATGATTTTGTAGTAGAATTGCATTGTGTTTTCTCATGTGTTTTCTCATGTTCATATTCAGACTCCAAGGCACAAAATGTGAAAAGACAGGAGATATCACCATCTATGTTCACAAAACAAGGTGGAAGATTATACTTTAAGGTGGGATATCTATCAAAACCTAAATGCTACAATGCTACGCAAGTATTATGTACACTGTTCATGACGCATTCTTTGTGTACAATTCAAATCTTTATTCCTTTCTAGCTTTCAGTTGCACTTTATGTTAATATCCTCAGTGATAATTCTACCAGTATTTGCACATGGCACATGAAAGTGATAGTAGTTCAAAGATGCTCATCATCGGGTTGCGCGCGCCTTGTGGATGCCCGCCCACACTGCTCTTGCTTTTGTCTTATATTTTGCTGATCTTGTATAATGTTTGTGCTTGTGCTGTGTACCATCTGGTTTCTGTTCGTGTAGAGAATCAACTAGACAAATTTGTGGCTCTGGTAAGCTTATTTTGTTACAGTGCCGTCACTGAATTATTTGAGGGTTGCCTCACTCTATATGCATAGCTTGTACAGCCATGTTGGGTGCATTACACATGTAGCTACAGGTGCCTTGCTGTTCAGTCAAGCTCGAAGTATTTTCACTGATCCTGTCACTGTTCAGTGCTATTGTTAATCTACTGAGTACCAGCTGTATGTCATTCACAATGAAGCCAGTCACCTCTATAGCCTTTGTACTTACTGTGATCCTGTTGTGTTATTGCTGTCAAGGGTACTGCCTAGATGCATGTACGCCTAATATCTGCCTTCATAATGTTAGTGCACATTATGCACAAGCCTATCCATCAAAGGGGAAATATGTTGGTACCCCTGTACGCTATTATGCCAACTCAGAGGCCGCATTTCAGAGTTTGTTATTGATATCTGGAGATATAAATCCGAATCCTGGCCCTGAGAGTGGTGGACTGCATTTGTCGACAATCAAAAACTCATCGAATTCAAGACATTCATTATCATATGATACACAAACCCTTCGTTCATTTAATTCAAGCCATATTTCAACTAGATGGCGCAATGATAACCCCACTGTCTGGAATCGGATTGTCTCTCTCGGTATTAACAGAAGGCGGAGGACACATAGGGGAAAACGAGGTGGTCATTTTTGTTTTGATAACAATTTCAAGTTAGGTGTTTTAAATGCCCGTTCCTTACGTAATAAATCTTCAGTATTCCAAGATTTTGTTACCGATCACCGTTTAGATTTCACATGTATCTGCGAAACCTGGTTGTCCTCGTCTGATGATGCAGCTATTGCCGATCTTCGTCCGTGTGGCTATACCTTCCATCACTGTCCAAGGGTCTCCAAGCGCGGAGGCGGAGTTGGGTTTCTCTACAAGGACAACCTTCAAGTTGTCATAAACCCATCACGGAAATACACTACCTTCGAGTCAATGCATGGAACTGTTTCGAACGCACACTCCTGTGTGGACATCGTCGTTGTGTATAGACCTCCTGGAAATCACTCTTTCTCAACATTTCTCGACGAGTTCTCACAGTTTCTTGATGAGACTATGTACAGACCATCACCTTTGGTGATCACGGGGGATCTGAACATCCACTTTGACAATACTTCAGCCCCAAATACGCTGAGGTTCAATGATCTCATCAGTGGCCATGGCATTTCCCAGCTCGTCTCATCTCCTACCCATGATAAGGGTCATATCCTTGATGTCATCATGGTGCGAAACTCTGATAATGTTCTCTACTCCAGCCCCAAGGTCTTTTCCGGTATCTCAGACCATTCTGCAGTTTCCTGCTTGCTCAAGTTTGTAAAGCCTTCTCGTGTTATGTCTGAATTCACCTGCCGCAATATCAAGAAAATCAACAGGACAGCATTCGCCGAGGATATTGTCAGCTGCAATTTGATGTCTTCCCCAACTGACAGTGTGGACTGCGTTGTGGAAAATTACAACTCAGCGCTCAGCAGACTCCTCAATATACATGCTCCTGCAAAGACTCGAAAGATCAGGAAACGCACTGACTGTCCGTGGTACAACTCTGACATCGCAGCGGCGAAGCGGAAACGTAGGAGACTCGAGCGCAAATGGCTTTCCAACGGTAAAAGTGAAATTGACAGGAAATCATTGTGCGCTCAGAAGAACGTGGTAAACTCCCTGCTGAAGAAGGCCAAACGATCTTATTACGTGGGCCTCATCGAAGACTGTGGCGAAGATTCCAAACGGCTCTTCTCCGTTGCCAACCGCCTTCTCAATCGAAAGCAATCTTCACCATTACCGTCCAACATGGACAGTTCTGCAATGGCCGAGACTTTCATCGATTACTTTCGGAATAAGGTAGAGACTATCAGTAACAGTCTCTGTCCAGACGAATCGGCGCAGGAGCCCCTCACGACAGCTTCCCTTGAAACCCTGAAGCCCACTGATCCCGACGAGGTCCAAGCTCTTCTTCGCAGATTACCTCCCAAGTCATGTTCTTTAGATCCAGTCCCCACTGTATTGATAAAAGATTGTTCATCCATTTTCGCTCCTATTATTTCAATGATTGTGAACCTAAGTATTGATCAGTGTTACGTCCCCTCGTGTTTGAAATCTGCATATATAACACCTCTTTTGAAAAAACCTTCCTTAGACCCAGATTCACTCCAAAATTACCGCCCCGTGTGTAACCTTCCATTTTTGTTTAAAATTTTGGAAAGGATTGTTTTCTCCAGACTTACAGATTACCTCTTGGTTAATAATTTATTCGATCCTTTTCAATCCGCATATCGTCCTTACCATAGCGTAGAAACCCTTCTCCTCAATGTGTCGAACTTCATCCTACAGGAAATGGATCGTGGAAATGTCACTGCTTTGATTTTACTTGATTTGTCCTCCGCCTTCGATACTGTTAATCATGCAATTTTGTTAAACACCCTCCAATCTCTTGGTGTAAAAGGTCAGGCATACGAATGGTTTAAATCTTACCTTTCATGCCACTCACAGGCAGTGTGTGTCAACAGCTGTAAATCAAATGCTATGCCTCTCAAATGCGGTGTTCCACAGGGCTCTGTGGGCGGGCCCACCTTGTTTTCCATCTATCTTATTAGCCTGGGACACTTACTGCGCCAGCACAAAATTAATTATCACATATACGCTGATGACATTCAATTGTATTTGTTTTTCAAACCTAACCAGGCCGATGCCTTACATGCTTTGAGTCAGCTTGAGAATGCAATGAACGATGTTTATTCATGGCTGAACTCACATTCTTTGAAATTGAATACGGATAAATCTGAGTTTTTAATGTTTGGTTCTAAGACACAATTAGGTAAACTTGACATTAATTTTATCTCCTTTTCCGGCATGTCAATTAGTGTGTCCCAAACCTGTCGCAACCTGGGTGTAATGCTAGATTGTAATATGACTATGTCTCATCAAGTTTCTAGCATTTGTAGATCTGTAAGATACCAACTTCGCAATATCGGCTTCATTAGAAAATATTTGAACCGCTCTTCTACCGAAAAATTAGTCCATGCCTTGATATCCTCTAGGCTCGATTTTGGAAACTCTGTCTTATTTAACTTACCACAAACTCAGCTCTCCATGCTACAGAGGCTTCAAAATGCGGCAGCACGCATCATCACACTATCCAAGAAGCACACTCACATCACCCCTATTTTGAGATCACTTCATTGGTTACCAGTCAAAGATCGCATTATTTTCAAGATTTTACTTTTGACTTTTCATTGCATTCAGGGCACTGCTCCTCAGTATAATATTGACTTACTCCATAATTACATCCCTGCTAGATCTTTACGCTCATCCAACTCCGGTTCTCTGATAATTCCAAGATTCACTACAATATGGGGCACACGTGCCTTTGGCCATGCTGCTCCCACCTTATGGAATAACTTACCTTCAGCCGTAAAAAATTGTTCTTCATCAGACTCCTTTAAAAGCAGTCTAAAAACTCACTTGTTTAAAGCCTCAATTTGACTACTCATTACATGTACTTGATATTTGTATGTCCTTTATCTCCTTCACTTTCTCTTCCTTCCGCGCCTAGAGCACTCTGCAGAGTGATTTGGCGCTATATAAATCATATCAATTATTATTATTATTATTATTATCTCCATAATGCAAAATTTTATTGCCCTAGGAAAGACATGATGACATAGCATAGATGGAAAATCATTTAAGATGGTTGAAAGCATCAATTCTTTCCATTAAAAAAGTTGAAAGGATCCTTGGAAAGGCAAACGAGCATATCACAAAAAATGACACAGTTTTACATGTGGCATTGCATTTCAAATTTTGTAAATCCTTTTTCGAAATTGGGTTGCATTAGTGATATTGCCAATGATAAAAGACACACGAAAGTGACAGTGCTTTTAACAGGCTCATCTTGTGTCGCTAATGCAAAGTTGGGGGGGGGGGGAGAGAAATGACAGCAGTGGCATGGCTGGCAAATTGTTCAAGTCGGGTGAAAGAGTTGACTCCCCGTCTGAACTCATTAAGTCCTAATTAGATCCGATCACGCAGCCAATAAGATGACATTCATTTCGAGGTGGAATGCATCTTTCCCGTCTCCTATGAGAATCCTCAAGAGAGGGACAAGGAAACACGGTGCACACAAAATGTGTTAAGAAGAAGAGAAGAAAGAAAGCAAAAATAAAAGGTTTGATGCTCGCTGGTTGTCTCTCTATTGGTGAGAGCTGTCTCCTTTTAACCCAGGCCATAGCATCCATCATAACAGCTTGTTGTAGCTCATCTAGGAATGTATTAGCTTCTCCCTCCCTCTGCCGTTTAATCACATACGTTGATTTACATGGATGAAGCATGACACAAAATTGCAAGACCACAAATCCTGTTCTAAAATAATGTCACAGATTATCTATAGATTTATCTTATCTAAACAGAAAGAAATGCTCAAACTTTGAATGAAGACTGAACGCAATCTGCAAAACATCTTTGAAACAGACATGACTTTGAGAAAAAGGGACAAGGGGGGGGGAGGGGGTTGAGGAATGGGGTCAATTAAAGTGTAAGCATTTGTAATATAAACCACATGAAAAGTTGTGAATGGGTACAGAGCGCATTAAAAGTAGATCAAAATAACAAGAGCTGTTGAAGAAGACACAGAAGGAAGGATATACAGAGAGAGAGAGAGAGAGAGTGAGAAGGAGAGAGAGTGAGAGAGGATAGAGAGATAATGGGCAGCTAGAGGAGAAGGTGAAAAAGAGGTGATAGAGAAAAACTTTGGGGAAAAGACAACAGTCTACAAAGATATTTGTTTCTACCCACGCGGCATATTTTCTTGTATGATTGATACAGGGCACTATCAAACATCAGCTTCTTACTGTATACCGGGTATTCAAGCCCTAATACATCTCTCTATCCCACCCCTACCCCCTCCTCTTCCTACGCAATAATCCATTACCTGCCTGAGAGAGAAACAACATTTTCAGCAAATTACCCCCGGGATTGACACTCCAACACGTCCATTAATTAATACACTTAGACTCTGGATGCCTCAAAAGCTTTGATCTGCGCCGTAAGCAGGGTGAAAAAAAAAATAGCCAAAAAACAACAACAAACCCAAAAGACACGAAAAACACAAAACAGAGAGAAAATGAAGTGGAAATCAACCCTGGTTGGGTGCTGTACTCTCTTGATCGCTTGAATGAAAATCTTTTTTTATCGTCGCTAATAATGCAACATTATGCACATTGTGATACACCACACAGTGTGTGCCTAAAGTGATTACTATGTACACCTGAATGAATCAATTAACTCTTCCCTGCACATTCTCATGAGGTGTAGCTAAAAGTACCCAAGTGTGAATAAAACTCACTACCCTTTTGAATATTAGATCTGTAAATGATAGACCAACATAACATGTACCTGCTTAATATTGTTAAAGGTAGGGAATCCCATTTGCATGCCTTAAATGAAGAGTTGTATAAATACAGTGGTATGTTGAAGAGAGTATCAGTTTAGAAACTCCCATACAGTATTGAAAGTGGAAGGTAACATTTAGTACACTTTTATTGACCGTTAGATTTTGAATTGATTTTTTTTTGGGGGGCTCACCGTAAATTCCAGTACATTACTAGGCTACCTTTGCAGACCCATGCACTGCATGTGTGTCCATCATGTATATTTTGTGAAGAAAGTTCATCAAAACTTACAAACATTTCCATATACATTCTTGCCACACACTTTATATGTTATTACATCAGCTCTTTATATAGATAAAAAAATACAGAAGACTGCAACAAAAAGGCTTAAGTGTGGCTGACACACAGAACTACTGAGTAGTTGAGTTTTGTGCATTATTCAAATTGTAGATAACTGTTGACTTCCAAATTTCTCAGCAGTGGCCTAAACAATTCCCCTGAGGTTCATATTTAATGTTTTGCTGCATTTTGGGAGGTCTGTAAAAGGTATCCCCTACCTTTAAGGGGAGTTATGAGTTCACTTAGAATCAATTTACATTTCAGGTCTTTCCAAAATGCTAAAAAATACAATTCATTTTGAATGGTTGATGAAGGTTTTAGATGGTATCATTTTTTAAACATGCCATGATTTCAACACTAGGCAGATACACACAAAGTCCGACTGGAGGGGAGCTGAAAAACTGGACTTCGTGATACACACTACCAAAGAAATCATCAGTTTATTGAAGACTTTTACATTACTGATCCTAACTCTCATCATGTAATGATCAAACTTTTTACTCAAAGCTGCTCTCAGCGGTATCCCTTTCCCTTATGAATACATTGAAAACTGAAAAAGCTTCTTTCTCTCTTTTCTTTTTCTTTTTTTTTGTCACCAATGCTGAAGTTTCTTCAAGATGGTCTTGTGACACTTCGGACAACAGCTGAAAAATGGATGGGGAGACTGGTGTGAATCCATATAAGCTACAGTCAGCAAGGACCCAGCTACTAATTAGTTCTGGCATAGGGCACTCAGCGGCACAAAATGCTGTTAAATCGGATATTCACGACAAGAGTTATCCCTTTTCATATCTCGGCTTTTGTACATTCGCCGGATGCACAGAGCATTACGTCTGCTTGGCAGTTGTGTCAACACCAATTTGCCGACAATGAATCACACGCAAGGCGCAGGGCGTACTCTAGCTGGGAGACAGAGTGGCCGTCTTGGGCCTGTCTCTCGCAATGCCTTTCTTGGGGAAACCTTATGAGATTGAACTACGGAAAGGTCAGCCCAGCTCTGGATAATATCTGTGTCACATGCATTATGAGATCAGTGTAATAAAAAAAAAAATAAAAGAGAAGGAAAAGAAAGTGGATACTGGACAGCTACTGTGATGCAGTAATACATATTTTGAGTTTGGACTATCGTTGACAAAGAGTAAAGCAAGACAATACTGATTCTGACTAACCCTAAAAAAAAAAGAACCATCTTCTTTTGCTTTAGAAATTTTTGTTGAAATTGAGAAAAAGTAAGAAATACTGCATAGCAAAACACACATTATTTTGTTTCCATGGCTAATGTCTTTTAATTGAAACCTTTATTTCTAATTATGATACAGTACATTTATATCCCCATCCCTGTTACTGGCTTTTAATAAAGTAAATGGCAATCTATCCTTATTACAAAAAAAAAAAAAACCCAAAATAAAAACATTGCACATGCGCTCATTAGTGAGAAATAGAAGACAAAACAAAATAAAATAAGAAAATACCCCTTCATTCAAACACATTTGCCTGTATCATTATAAAGTGCACTCCTTGTTAAAATAATCTTGCAATGAAATTTCTGCCTCAGCTCTTGGAAAACGAATGTAAATCGGGAATGTGAAGTTATATTGCATTCAAGAAGAAAACTGCACTTTGACAGAAACTGCAATACAAGTATCACACTGGGAATGCACTAATAACAAGCAAAGTGTGGGTTGCACAAGTATTGTGAACTAATGAAATATCCCTGATGAAAGAATATCATGTTGCCGTCCTCATGTTACTGAAGAGAGCATTTCTGCTGCCCATACATAATAGAATCATGACAGACGAGAGAGAGAGAGCCTACATGCAACTGTGTCTTGTGTTAAAGCATGTGGAAAATATACTGGTGCACAACTTTTAATGTTAATTACATTTGCTGAATAGCAACACTGGCAAGAAAGACTTGGAAGAGAAAGAAATTAATATCTAATTTGTTGAGGAATAAAATATGCAAACTTTATGAAGACAAACATAGAGAATAAGAAAGTGTGTTTATAGACAATGACAGCCAGAAAGACATAATATGACATCATATGGCTTCCTTCAACACTATTACGGGTAAACCAAGCATACACTTATGTATGCTTGTAGAAACTGATGGTTTTTGCTCTAAAATAGGCACATGTGCGTAATAAGAGAAATGACGCTGTGATAACATCATTTCAGTTGGGTAAGGACAAAAATGCAATGTTTTAAACAAAATGTATGCCAAAAGTATCACAATTTGAGAACATATTTGATTGTGGTTGCTCTTCAATGTTTTATATTCGATAACCAATTATCCACAAAGTGGGCAATTGCAGTATCCATCGATCTTCAGCACTATAGTGAATTGCATGCGGCTTGTTGGGAAATATAGGATTATGGTTTTCTAATATGCAATTTCTTTTGCTTTTTGTACACATGTAGATGCTGTAATCATTGGCTGACGATAAACCAAGTGTCAGCTAAAAAGTCAGAACTTATTGAGTGATGATGAATGCGTTAATAATCATTGCTATAAACCGCTATGACAGCAGGTATCTTGGCCCTGTATGGGAAGCGAGGATGATTAATGATGGTGATACAGGTGGGATACAAACTAGGGGTTACATGGAGATTGGATGTTGATGATGAAGGAATTTCATGTTGATGATTTACAGGTGATGAGGGATTTGGTAATTGCTTTATAAATCTATAATCAGTATAACAATAAAGAGTTTGATTAGATTCATGATGATTGTTGTCATGGTGATACCTAGGGATGACAGTTTGTGAAGATGCCTGAGAAACTGGGAGATTATGGAGAAAAAGAAATTGCATATTAGAAAACCATAATCCTATAGGAAATACTACTGCTACCGCACAACATCATAATGTAATGTTCAATCTACCCACTGCTGAAAGGAATGGCTCTTGGGAGTACGATGAAAGTGGTATCCAAGTATCTTTTTTAATGTCTAATTTTGATTTCTTAGTTTTTTATTTTTTTATTTATCATAATTATCATCTTTTTATTTTTTATTTTTTAAACAAAAAACCTGCTCATCCCCCCTCCCCCATTCAAAGTAAAGTGTTGGGAAAGACATTTTGGCAGGCAGTTAGTTTTTCATGTCTTCGTAGATGAGAAAATGCAACACAGAATGATCAACAGCTGTTTATGTACCAAATTCATCTGAAAAAAATATTTCTCAGTAAATGGACTTTTTCTGAAATCATTACTTTGAAATGCCACTTCTGAACTTACTGTCCATCCACATTGAGTGATTCAGGGACTCCCCCCCCCCCTTTTTTTTTGACAGAGAAAGCCTCAGCGGAAAATTCTCAGTCTTCCTGTCCTGTATAAAAAATGCTAATTTTTAACAGCATAATTGTATCAGGACAGAAGTCCTGGAAACATAAGACTCTTGTCCTTTTACCATCAAGGCATGACAGCTTTATTTGTTAACTCTGTCTTGGTTCTCGCTCTCTGTAAAATGACATTTTTAAGCCATACATTTCCTCTCACTCCTCCATGGCATTTGTACTCAGAAAGCAGCAATTTCTGCCTCTACTTCTCTGCGAAGATTTAAGACGTAAATGTTGCCAATTTAGGTCCCGACACTGCAGCTACGGCCATATGTTCCGCCGCGATAGATCCACTGCACCATCACACGCAATGCATGCAAAAGTTCTGCCGCTTCTGCATCAACACGCTCTGACAGAAGAAGGTGATTCACTGTGCGCAGCGAGTTTTACGATTTACGGCGGTATTTACCTGCAGCAGACAACAGTTTGACATACTTACGGCAGCATCTTACAGGAGCTGCTCAGCCTAACAAGAGAAGGCTCCCCCTTAACTCTCCCAATCTACCCCCCTTCTTCCTCTGCTTCCCCTTTCCCCTAACAACACCCCACCCATCACAAAACAATGAATATGACATCATAAATTGTGGACGAAGATAGATATTTAAGCTTTCATTTTGCATTTTGAATCTTATGCTAACTTCATCAAAGAAAGGGTATCTTAAAAAAAAAAAGTCATGTTATATTCTGACTCTCTTGATACATAATGTCTTGTATAATGGGTCTCCACATCTGGATGCAGAGATATGCTGAATAATGCAAAGACCCGACCCACTGACCAGGGAGGTGCTTTCCACCTCCCTGCCCTGACTTTGCATTTGAGCCGACAGTATTAATTGCCTATTGTGTTGTAGCACTTCCACAATCTGAAGGGACAGTGCAATGTGGATGGCACAATTGAGTGCAGAAAACTGGGTTACAAAACCCCTCGCTCAGACCCTCTCCATGGATTCAGTACACTTTTTTTTGAATGACCATTTCCAAAATATTCCATCAAAAATGTTCACAAGATCATTTCTACACGCAAAAGATCTAAAGAAATAAAGAATACAAAAGACTGTAATTGAGTTTATTGTTCAGAGCAAAAACAGCGTAAGGACCCTCCCTTTTTCAGACAGCTGTCTTGAGAGCTGGTGCTCTACTGACCTGGATATATACAGTTAGAATAAAATTCGAGCAGCAGGAGTGGACTATAAATAATCAATGCGATTCTTTTTTTTTTTTTTTGGGGGGGGGGGTGGGAGTCACTGAACTGAAAGCTGAGAATCTAGTCCTACTTGATTAGATATTGTGCGAGTTCTCTATTTGCAATTTTGATACAGATTTTTTTAGTATGCGTGGTCTTGCCAAAGAGAGTCAGAAGGTTATTTGTACAGTTTACAGGACTTCTCAACTGATGATGTGCAGACAGCAGATGTATAGTTTTGATTTAAATAATGTTGGATATGCAACAGTATTTGAATAAAATGGGTAAAAACTTATGGAAAAGAGTATGAATCATATAAGTCATCATAAAGGACGGTAAAGCCTGACACTGAAAAGTCATGTGACTATACCATTCCTCATTCATATATTTTTTTTTTTCTCCTGGATATTTGAAAGTGAAAACATATATTGTTCCCCTAGTAGGCACTTATAGAATGATACATGTATCGTGTATGATACACGTAGTTGCTCGATTTCATCAAAAACTTACCAGATCAATATACGGATGACACAATTCAGGGGTCAAGTTACAGTGTACCGATAACCATCACTTGAAAGGTTTCACCAAGTATCAGAAGGTACAGATTCATTTTATCTGTATGGTTAGCCTTCAGAACATTTCTTCTCTTTTTTTTCTTGAAAGTATTTATTTGGTCATGGATAAATGTTGACCATGGAGAAGCTAATGATAGTGCCGATGTTTCCCTTCCCCAACTTATTTAAAGAGATTTAAAGTCAACAGAAAGTCATTAAAAGAACTGAGGGGTACGTCGACTATATATCCTTGAGCAAGACAGGTAGATCATAATGTAAATCTAGGATGTTGGTAGGATTGAAACAAAGATTGAAACAAACAAACAAACAAACAAACAAACACCCAGTATGGCACTGAGGCTGAAAAATTGTGAGAAGCAAGAGATTACACAACAACACAAATTCTTATACCTTGTATTGCATAATATACAGCATAATATACAGTGAAGCTTGTTGATACATGAATGGAAAGAGGATATGACACAGGAAAATGGGGTATGAAGAATGGAGAACAGGGACTTATACAACTCTCTTCTCTCTCTCTCTCACCTCCCCACACCCCCCCCCCCTCCAAAAAAAAAAACAAAATAAAAAAAGAAGGGGGGGGGGCAGGAGTTGGGCAGGGGTGGTTGACACACTTTGGATGGCTAGAGGAGATTGACCTGACCAGTGTAATGAGGAGTAGGCATGGATGGCTCTCTTTATACATTAAGTGTTGGGTGAAGGGGTCAGGGGGGGGGGGGGGTGTCACTCAAAGGAAAGCGGGGGGGGGGGGGGGGCGGGGTCCACATGATGGTGGGGAGGAGAAGACAAGATAAATGGTTCTTCATGCAGGGGATACTGAAAAACCAAACACATTAGATTTGCAAGTGCTGACTGCCTTTGTTTTTTGCGGCATTAAAATTGTGTGAATTGTCACTGGCATTCAATGCACTATGCGGACAAATCCCTGCATGCACATTTTACTTGATTTCACAAATCATGGCTTCTCACACACTTCACTGTTAAGGTTTAACAGATGTGAAAATTCCTGGTTTTACAGTAGCATAGATTTAAGGTCCAAGGCAAAAGAAAGTGGTTGCAACGCGATGTTTATATATATTCACAAGAAATATGGGGCGAGTGCTATTCTTGGTGGGGCAGGGTATGAAGTTGGTGGAGGAGGAGAAACTGCCTGGGGTACGTCAACAAAAGTGACTAGGCAAGTTTATGTAACTTCCTTCACATTTTTGTTTTGTTGTTGTTATGTTCTTTGCAGGACTGAAACCCAGCCATGAGAACATGAATAGTGTCAGTGAACACAGCAGTATGCACCTCATGAACAAGAATCGATTGGTGGCGTGGCTGGGAAGCAGGGTGCAAGGACATGTAGAGTGGGGGGAAGCCATGGCAGTTCAGTAGTAAGCACTTCACATATGAAGTGACTGTGAATTCATTAACGATGAGAGTGAGTTAGGGAGTAGGTTAGCGGGAGAAAGAGACAGCAAAAGAGATATAAGAGAAAGGCTGTCTTCACTTGATGGGAACAGAGCAGAAATAATGGCATGGTTCAGCTTTATAAGTATTATCTGATGAACCAGAACAGGTATGAAGAGCGTGAGAGCGCTCCATGTAATGGATATGACGCGATGGACAAGAAAACAAGACAGGAAGTGCCTTTCACACTAGTGCAAACATCACAATTTTGATCTTGGCACGATTTCATGTGACGCACACACCATGCAGCAGCACTCTTTTACAAATGTCAAGACTGCCATGATTTGTACGCTATGTCATCTATACATGTCATCTACAGCACATAGCTTTTGAGTAATGAACATACAACTGTAATGTAAAGTATTGGAAATGCATGCATCACATTTGTTTTTGTTTTTTTTTTGGGTGCATCTCAGCCAATATCTAATGGCAGTAACTTGCCAATATGATTAAGCATTATTCTGCTTTGTTCTCTAATTGGAACTTACACTGGAGTGTTTTCTTTGCCAATCAGCACAGATGTCTGGGAACTGACTGTCAATGAACAGAGATTAGCTAATCCCCTGACAATCACTGTATCACTATGGCCTTCCTCTAAGACTGAGGCACAATCCTACACTCCTGAGTGAGATGGCTTCCTTTACAACTGGGTCAAGATTGGATATATATTCCTGATTGCTGATGGAAAAATCCTGGCAAGTTAAGCCCAGTGCCTGGGTGCATAAAGGGTTAAAATTGTGAACTCAATTACGCTGCCTTGCATATAAATCTCTGTGGAAGCCTCCGATATGAGTTGCATAAAAACACTGCAAAAATATGCTGACCAAACAAACACTATGCACAGATTTAGTGGACGAACTCTCCAATTCTCTCGTTCCAATAAACCTTAAAGGGTGATGGCAAGAAGGTACCTTCTGCTGCTGACAGTTTTGCCTGCTGAATGTCATTAGCCTTTATAAACCCCGCATTAGGGAAAGCGAAGAGGATTAAGGCAGCGTTATTATTCAATGTAATGATATTCTCCTTGCCAGTGGGAAAGAGAGGGTCATGGCAAATTCAGGCCAAACCTGATAATGTATTGTACAGCAGCATCCGCCTGCTTTCACATTTTTAAATCATGTATGTGTCTAACTGTTGATATGTCTGTATGAATTCAGTAGATGAGGAAAAGGGGGGGGGGGTGGGTAGTGATGGAGAAAAGAGAAGGAGTGGGTGCGGATTCCTCTACTGAAAACTTCATCCCTCTAAACCGCCCGCCTCAAACTTGTAAGCTGATATCAGCAAATTCCTCCAGAGTAATTTATTGTCTACCATGTCAAAACTAATTTGCTTGGTCATTGTGAACAAAATGTGCATAGAGAACTGTAAAATAAAAAAGAAAGAAAGAATGAAGCGACCAGCATAGTGTCTAAGAATACTAGAAGAATGTTATTTCCTCTTCACTTGCCAGTTTACATTCCATTAAACTACTTTATTTTGCTTTAATTTACTTGTTGTTCAACAGTGTATTATCATTATCAATCCATGTACTGTATTTCTATCAGGCAACAGGCAAGTGTTATTTTTTTATTTTTTAATTACAAGTAAACAGGAATCCTTAGGAGTCCATTTTCAAATTTGAAAATAGTGGTCATTGTGCAGAAAAACATGGAATATCCAGGCCTCAGAAAAACAACCAAGCAAACCGGAAAGTATAATTTCAAAATTTATATACCACAACTGTTCTTTGTAATTTCACATCTTTGTTAGATCATCCGTCCAGGAAATGGCAAAGCTTTTACATCACAAAATGCTGGAGGGGGGGGGGGGGTTACAGTGGGAAGAATGATCAAAATAATGGCAGTGCTCTTTGACAGTAACTCTGAACACTACCTTATGACCCTGAAGGGTTGTTCGTTATGTTGTTGCTATTGCATTCTTGACTGTGCTGTTTGTTTTCCTTCAACAGCATATTGACTCCACCTCCCCGCCAGCGAGTTTTATACATTGTGCACCTTGCTTTTAATTTCAACTGGTACCTGGGACTTTGATCAAAGAAAAACAAATACTACAGCTTGTCCTCACTGAGTTACAAATTGCTCGATCAATTTGTTTAAAACTTCCTGTTTTTGTGCCTTATATAACATTTGATTATACATATTGATCCAGGACCCTGCCTTACAAGGTGTTGCAGAGGACCAGTGGCAACATGCTAGGCATGTGGTTTGCCACTGGATCAAAGCTTACATCAACCATGACAATCAACCATTCATCTCTTCACCGTGCAGGTTCAGAATCTCGCAGCACAAACACCGTTTTATAGATTCTGGCGACAGTGACTGATAAAACAGTCGTGGTATTTGAAACTGCACACATTCACTCAACAAAACGTTCTTCTGCGAAATAAGAGGAGCAAAGTATTAAGCCTGTGCATTCCTGCATTTGTCAGTATAATGATTTAGCAATGATCAATTTTAAATTGGAAAGTTCTGAACACAGCAGGTGAGGCACTAGAAACAAATCGCACTTGTTGTGAACACACAATGTATATTGTAAGACTCATTGACTGTAATAAACATGGCTGACTTTATGATTTCATGATGACACTTCAAAACACCATAATATTTCTGTTTCCTCTCCAATCTTATGGAACATCAATTCTCTGTTCTGTTTATAGTTTGGTGTCACATTCATTAAACACAGTGTGAGCATAGAATGGAGTTTTCCCTTTCAGTCATATCTGGGTTAATATCAAATGAAGTCAAACATTTGGGCACATGAAGTATGATTTGATTGCAGACGTCCCATCTTCTGAGTACATGCTGGCATCACTTTAAGCCACTGAGACCCCACTACTAGAGAGACTGCAATTCTACCCCCATGACATTTTAAAAGTGACACTTGAACCATTTCAACCTACATTCACTCAAAAAAAAAAAATGTTTACTTCTCGTCTAAGTTGTCAATTTTGACTTGCTAGCACCTGGTCCTTGTACTTTCTCTGACTACCCCCCCCCCCCAACTTTGCAATGATAAGAGCCTTGTCCAGTATGTTGCGCAGGAACGTGAAACACAAATTGATGTGATGAACAGCCAGGATCATGACACGTCATACTTGTGACTCCCAACAAAGTGAAGAAGGATATCGGGAGTTACGCATCAGCTTGGAAACTTTTCCTTTGCTGATGGTAGAAGACAACACACGAGAAAAACAAAATCAAAATAAGACACCACCATACAATGAAGAGAGCACTCAAGACGTCCATATAAAACCTTTTCAGAATGCAATTTACATGATTGAAATTGCCACTCCAAGCATGCAAAGGTCGTCAGAAAGGTGAATTTGAATATTCCACGGTTAAGGCGAGCTCTACAAAGCATTTCACTTGAAGCTGTCTGAAGAACATCGAAGCAAAACAGAATATAAAATGAACTGGAATAACAGGAAAACAGGAAAAATGGAGTGCGATCAAGGATAATGTGGAAGAGATGACACAACACAAAAGGTTATCTTTCTATTCAGGTTAACATCATCTTTATCAACCTACAACATTACGGAAAAAACAAACAGACAAAGAAAGACACAAAAAACCTTGTGCAGCCAGAATCATAAAGCATGAGAAAAGCACAGCACAGTATTTACTTAAAAGAGCAAAGACGACTGCCATGAAATCAAAATGCTCTCTGGTGTTAGCATCATCTGTGGTTATGGGATCTGTATAAAAGTGATGGTTATCCATTCGGTCATTGACCACTCTGGCCTCCATGCATTAATGTCCACTTCTCAAAATCACATTGCATTCCAACTCACCACAACTAGGGCCTTATTACTATTATTACCATCATTTAAAAAAAAAAAATATTTAAGACATATCATCAAACTCAAGGGGGTAGAAATGATAAATGCCAGCCTTGATTTACATCTAGCCAATGCAAATGAGCATGATTGTCTAAGAGGGGGAATTCACCACTGATAAACCAAAATAAGACGGACTGGTACTGAGGCTATCCAAGTGATATCCCTTTCCTCTCTAACCACAAATCACAAACCACAAATCTATCTCTCCTTGGGAAACTGAACTTGCAATGGATGTGCAGTGGATACTGCCTTCCTTCTACCGACAAACCGCCCGAGTTCAAGGCAGTGGAAAACTACTGCTAGGATTGGGGTGGGGTTGGCGTGCCGTCAGAGATCTTGGACATGAAATGATGATTCACCTGGTGTGCAAAACCAGGACTTTTGAACATTCAGTTGACATCCATCCATAGCAAACAAAAAAGAAATACAACATTTACGCAACTAGCAAATACCTCTGAAGTTACATTACAGCACTGAAATGATATTGAGCAAAAAATCTGCACGCTATGTGTACAATTGAAGGCATGTTTGAAAATATTTCATGTCATGATTTAATTTGTTTTGTTTGTTGTTTATTTGATTCTGATGGTAAAGTTCACAAGGATTTTTGCTGAAATCAAAAAGGCTTGAAATGAGGCAAAATAACAAGTGCCAATCTCAGTGTCTGTCAAAGGTCATGATGGACCTGCTGATGTGAAGGGTCCAGACAAGGCACAATGCTGTTGATTTCAAGGGCAAACCTCGTACTCACATATGTTGCAGTCCAGAGTTTGGCCTCTGCATCGAAGGAGATGAAGACGAGATCCTCTGGTACTCCTTTCCTGGCCATGATACGCTGCAGGATCAGGTTGGAACCTGGACCAATCATGAGCAGATTATATTCATACATTAATTTCATAGAAACATATAATATATAAATATGAAATGATAAGGTTGTTTTGTTTTTTTTATCCAGGGTAGCCTCTTCAGTGTTGCCACTGCTCTGGTACCAGAGGGCCCTGCCATCATTATTAGCCTAGCATTGCCAGGTACCCGTTAAATACACCTGTGTTGAGAGGAACATGTTGGGTAAAAAATCTTTTCCAAGGACATACATTGTAGGCACAGGGTGGGAATTGAACAAGGGTCCTCAATTGAGAGTCAGGAGTTTTATTCATAATGCCACAATGCCCCCACAGGAATTTAGTTCATGATATTGATAATGGAGAAAAGGAGAAAGGTTTTTACTGTTGCTAATATGCGATGAAGATTAATATCAATGCCCAAATCATGTACAGAAAAATAGTTGCAAGGTTATAGTCACAAGATCCCTGTCAGAAACCACTATACTAGCTAGACAAGCCACCATTCCTTCATACAGTGTAGGCACATAAGATTTTAAAGTAACAGCAAATTAGAATAGAAAGCAACTCCTGCAATTTTTCAGGGAGTAATGAACTCGTCAAGCAAGGGTTTGTAAATTTCATGTGTGAAGCATGGTGACTACACTCATGTTTTCCCCTTTCCACGTACAATGTACAAAGTGTCCCTGAAACATTTAATAGGTAATAGCGTTTGATATAGAATGAAGTCCCATGATTTGGATTTCAGGTGATCATGACGTGGTCAAACTGTAAGTATACTGGCATGCTTTAGGGTTTAATGAAATCATCACCCCTGCATGGGACATCTATTTCAATGAAACATATTAAAAATCTGAACAGCATACAACTCTCACAGTTTGCAAAAGGGGTTGAAGTATTCTGGAGATTTAAAAAAATTGCTGCTGGAAGGATTATTTCCCAACTTTTGCATCTTGCTATTAGTGTGTCCATGAAACATAACTCTATAGATGGAATGTTTTTCTTTTGTGTTTTTTTCTAAAATGGATATACATTGTACGATGATCCAATATGTTAGTGGTATATTGCTATCTGACTCAACAAGGGTTATTTCTCATTTGTGAAAAATCAGGGAGTAACACACATAGATAGGCAATCTATCACATCAAGGAACCGCCATATAAAGCACAGGATTCAGTGAATCTGTAGAGTCTCTCAAGAGTAGATCAAGTCTGCCAAATTTCAATTGGGTTATTCATTTTACTGCCTGGCAGACATCTTAAATCTGAAATTTATAGGGCATTTTTCCCCTCATGAAATGTAAGGAAAATTGAATTGCAATCAAAAAGCTTTGTCTGATAAATCAGGTAATTCTAAAAGCCATCATGCAGCGTGCCTCCAAACGTTTGAACTGGGCTGCGCTCTAAGGCAATTATTTAGTGACTGAATACAGCACTACATAATTTGATTTAACAGTGTACTTTAATATTCGAAAGTGCTCAATGTATAATTGCAACACATAGTACAAATGCTGGTTGTCTCTGAGGAGATATACATGTAATATTCATACATCTGTTCAGCATTAATCATACATTTCTTATTTTAGCACATGTTCGGGAATACAGTGCATGGTAGTGATGGGTTTAAGCGATTAAATAGGCTACAGTACAGAAAGCTGCCCTGTACAGAGTCATACACGAAGGAAAGAAATAAAGAGGTCAAAACACAATAACAGTTGGTTCAACCATTTTCATTATGACTTTTTACATTTATAATTCAAAGCACATCTTGTTCATTCATTCATGATTATATCCAGTCCTTCTCTTGAACCCTACAAAACTTGTTTAGGGAGACCAAAATTGTCTTCCTGCATATTTGTGCGAAATAAAGAGTTTTACTGTAAACAAGATCATCTTCAGTGGGTCAAATTACTCGGTAGAGTTTTATTTATCTTTTGTTTTGTTTTTGGCTTGGTTGTTTTGACAGTAACATCTTGATTTATGCATTGCCCTACATCTACTCTTCGAACAACAATACAGACAAAAACAAAAAACAACAAAACGGAGGGATAGACAAGAGCATCAAACGTGATGTATACCGAATCATTTAAAACCAAATAAATTTTACTTCTTGCACGCAAACTGCCACTGTCAATGTATGTTTCAATCCATAGACATCTAAAATATCTCAGCGCCCTAACTGTGATAAATGAGCCACACAAACAGAAGATCTCGGAGAGAACTTTCACTTGTGAGCCAATCAAACGAGAAAAGAAGAAAAAAAAATATAGTACAAAGAGCGCAGTGATGTAACAGCCTCTCCTGGTGGCATTTACACAAATCCTGCTTTTGTACAACATGCCAAGCTGAGTTATCCCGAAACTGATCCAAACGAAATTTGGAAACACAAACATGCCAACTCTTCTTATCAGAGTCATACTTCATGGGATCGATGGCATGAAATGTATGACATGCAGTACATCATGCTCACTGGATCAATTCTTCTGAAAACAAAAACTACAAAGTAGTGGAGGTAGATAAAGTAATATTTTTGGAATCATATTTTAAACCTGACAGGATTGGCCAGCGGTTTTACTGGCAAGAATGAGTGATTGTATGATGAAACAATTATCATCTCATATTCTGGCTATTAATATTTGTATAGAGCACATCTACAGCGAGACATTCATCTGAAAATGACTATGAAGATTTACTTGATCAAGAACACTCATAACACCATATGAAATTTAGTGCTTTGAAAATAAAAGGAAAATGACGCTGGCAAAATTGCATTTTCAATATCAAGAGGCACAATTTTCTGATTGCTGCATTTTCAATATCAAGAGGCACAATTTTCCGATTGCTATTGTTTCTTATCAAAGACTATAACTCCTATCCTTTGGATTAGAAATCAAATGGAATTCTGGCATATTGGGAAAAACAACAACAACAACAAAGATTTTTTGGTTTCTTCACTTTTTGTGAAGAAGAAAAAAAAAACAGAACAAAAAACAAACCCAAACTAAAACCCAAACAAAGGCAAAAGCAAGTAGTGCCCTATCTCAATTATCATGTCATCAATATCCTCAGAATTTGGCAAAAAATGGGTGTACTTGTGATTTCTAACAACTTTTTATTCCATACATACACAACATTGCCTTAGTTTGTATGTACAGTAATTTAGGTCAGGACAGAATTTGGCATTTATGCTGCATAAAGAATGGAGTGTTTTATGGTGGCCATGTAATTCTGTAAACCACACAGTTCTACATGACTGCATTAAGTACCGGTACTACAAATATCTGTGGGAAATATGTTGTTCCACACAAGATTATTATCAATACAGTTGGGATCTCTTGTTATTTTAATTCAGACTTTGGTCTATAACCCCCCCCCCCCCCCCATTATTACAAAGTATAAAGGAACACATATACACTGAAAGTACAATAAGGCAAACTGAAGCCTTTACTACACAGAGTTGATCACTAGTGTTTCTCTTCAATGTTCATATCTGTAATGCACTTAACAATCACGTACAACACTTATACACAGGGAACAAATTTATGCATCAGTTGCAGCCAAAAGCCAACACTACATATTACATGAGAATACTCTCATTATACCAGTTCAGTAAAATTCTCCTTCCATACTCATTACCAGCCGCTCAAGTTCAGCATGTGGTAAATGGGCATAAGCCTGAGAGGCATATATACACTGTAATTTACCATAGTGACCGTATCGAACTGTCTCATTTTAAAGTGATGCCACATTTCACTCCGTTTCATTGCATTCAGTCAGGCAGCTGCTGATATTCAACTACACCGAAGAGAGACGCAAAATCAATACCGCCTTTGTTCTATTTCTACAGATGTATTGATGGGTTTTAAAGGTTGTTGATGATTCCATGTTATTTATTTGTTTGTGAGATCTATGTGTACATTTTTATGAGAGTGTCATCTCACTGTATGTTACAGTATGGTATTCATATCCTTCACATTGTTCTACCAGTTGCATACATTTTTTGAAAATAAAAATAAAGAATCCTCCCCCCCCCAAAAAAAAAGAAAAAGAAAAAGAAAGAGCTATATTATGACACAAACTATTTGGCTCTCGCTCATTCAATAAATAAAATGTGTTGCACATATTTTTTTCCTTAAAACTTAATAGCTACAATTTAACACTACATATCACATATATACATTTTTTGAAAGCAATAATTCCGTTATCTATCGAACTGCAAATGTGTTTGACTAATTATGGTTCCCTTGGTATATAGCATTTTATTAATAATGACATAATATAAACATCTATCTTATCATCTATCTATCTACCTAGCAATCTATCTACAATCTTATCATCTATCTATCTACCTAGCTATTTTTCTACAACCTTATCTATTGACAGGGCTCCAAATTAGCAGTGGCCCAGAAAATTAGAAGTCGTGCCACCAAATTTCCAAAAAGATTATCTTTGGGTGGCTCGATCGGGTAGCTAAAATTCAAAATAAATCTTTATAAATAGGTCTCCATGTCCTTTTATTTCAGTCCATTACATTTCTGTTTTCAGGCTACTAGAGAAAAAAAGTTAGTGTCGAGCCCTGCTATTGATATGTGTTGAATATATACAGCATGCATACACACTCACATTTTCTTATTATAATTTCTTATTGTTTTTGGTTTGTTCTTGTAGAAGGAAGAAAAGAGCACACACCTCACTTTGAGAGCATCCACAACCATTTGTGTAAGAGATGTGTTGCTAAAAGTCTTGCCAGAAAACCTCTTCCTAGTCTTAATACTCTCACTTGTTGTTTTTCTTTAACCAGTTTATACTGCCACTTGTTTTTTCCTAATCTTTCACTCTTTCTTTTTTTCATACGACGTGGTCAACATTATCCAGAATGTTGTGAGAGAGACATCACAAACAATCGGAAAAGGGCAATAGTATGGAACGTGAGCTTCTTTATTGACAGAAATTCAAGCTGATGGAACTCTCATCAACTGTATAGAGGCATGATTCTAAGCAAGCTTTCTTGCTTGGAGGGGATACCTGACGGCTTGGTCAGTCAGTCCAATACTCTACGACAGCTGAACAATCAATACTTTTAAAGCATAACAATTCTGACAGCGTCTCTCCAGCAAAATCTGGCTCAGCACACGGACATTTATTATTTTCACGCGAGTGGAGTTCTTACCTTCTGAGATGAAACCTTTTAATCTGTCTTCACTGAATGTTTCTGCTGTTCTCTGCACCTCCTACAAACACGGAAAAACAAACAAACAAACATACAAACAGAGTCAGAGAGAGTCAAACAACCTATTGGAATACAAAAGGTGTTCCTTGAATACTTCTTACATGGATATTTTTCTGCTGACAGTTGCTTGATTTTTTGACTTTTACCAAAATATAACTGCTGGCACATAATCTGCATTTACTTGCCAAATTTTGTTCACTAGGCTTTAGCTGTTCTATCTCCACCCATCTTTACCTACTGCATACAGAAAAACAGCTTGTGGGAAGCAGCTTTCTCAACAATCAATCTTTACCGTATGAGCAACACATCCAGTGGGATTAAAAGGGGGAAGTTACCCTTGACAATGTGAGAAATCCTTCCTTAAGAGAATGCATGCCAAAGTCAGTCTTCATAACTTTGAATTCTGATGCAACATATATTTTTCATCAGATCTGCCTTGTCCCATGGATGTCAATTATAGCTCAGCAGGCACAGGAAGAATATTCCTTTTCTTACATCATTATCTATTTTTAGTCTCCAAATTATCTCAGTCGTTTCAAATTGTACAAAAGAACATTGGTTATGACGTACTTTGCACATCATAAGACACGACACATTCATACTATACTAATTAATAAATTTGAAGCAGTGATTAACTAAGAATGACAAAGACAGGACAAAGCTCAAAGGTTACTGAACTTCGGCTAAAGACTGTCACATCCAGTCAGTGGTGATGTACATTGGTGGAATTGAAACACAAGTTCGGGGTTCAAAGGACAAGGTCATTGGTCAGACAGGGTAGAAATACACTGATAATCATTTGCTTGGACATGATGGAGGTAGTATCAAAATCACAGGACAAGGTAAAACTTACTGTACTTTGGTATAAAACAGTACAAAGAAGAAGTCATTTTCCAGCCATACCTAAGCTATGAATAACCAGTGGTACTATCTGGTAAGAAGATCAGGAGTTAACAAGACATTGGTGACTTACAATGACAGGGGTGAAAAGTCAAGAGTTAAGGTTTAAAGACCACCAAAATTTAAGCATACATATGTGCCATTTTCTGGCCATAAATTTCACAAAATACGTTTTATCATAATACACAATGTATGAGAAGCATGGTCATGTACACGTATGGCACATCGTATAACTGTGATTGTGAGAAACATGTAAGTGGAGGAATCGCAGCTGACTAGTCAAATTGCTCTGGTTTCAAATTTGAATTTCATGGAAGCTTGCGGGATTTGCAGAGATGTAACCTTGTCTTTGAAAGGAATTCAACATGATGTGCAGATAACCCCGCGAGCTTCTGGTCTACTATGGGTATTTACTGTTTCCCATCATGTAACAATACTCAACTTCAAAATCTACCTCCTAGTATGTCCTCTGCTCCCAACAATGTGACTGAGGTGTGTATGAATAAAGAGAGAGAGAGAGAGAGAGAGAGAGAGAGAAATAGAAACTGAGTAAAAAAAAAAATGGGACAAACAGCCCAATGACACTGCAGGCACTGGTAATGGGCGAATTTACAGATGAGCCTTGTTTTGGTGCAATCAATATTCTCCTCAACCTCTTGGGTGCTTCCTCCATCTCTGGCTGAGAGTGCATGGGTAACTGGGCACGCCACGAAGCCTGCCCATGGGACGCCGTGATTGAGCGCATCGGTACGACGTGCCGTCTCCCCCGTGTCCACTATAACCCACGAATTAACCCCTTTTATTTGAGGCGCTGGCCAACTTGCTATAGAGACACTGTGGGAGGACTTTACAGATGGTAATGACTCGCTGCTGATCAGCAGGAGCATTCATCTGGTTAAGATTATGCAATATCAAATGAATTTACATGGAGTACAGCTTGTGTGCACTTGTAGGGAAATCTATAACTGCCACTTTTTATAAGTTTTCCCTCAAATTTTGATACTAAATCAGCTTTTAGAGAAGCCAACTTCATACATTTGGCAGAGTTTGTAAGGGTCAAAAGTAGAAGATACCTTACTTATCTGGAATTATCCGGAATCTGCCCCCGCTATGTTTCATGCTGTAATTCTATAATACGAGAATCCTTGAGAAGCCTCATTTTAGCATATAAATATCCAAAAATGCCTGGCCTGGTTAGGGTTAATACAGCACGTTTCAACAATGTTGTGACGTGCAAAACTCGTCAACATCTCATCAACTGGGCCCTGGAATCAAACCTACATTTATTCTCTGCACTCCTTGGGGAACACTCTGGTAAGGCAACCATTTTACTGTACACTCATGCTAGATATTATCATGATAAATTCAAGCACAAGGAAACTGACCAAAAATGATATATTAAATGAATGCAACTTAGCAAAGAAAATGGGATTCCTTTGGGATTTGACCCCAAGACTACACTGCTAGCCGGTGCTGTTACTGACAGAACCATAGAAAGCTCTAGTTCTGCGTTTGTCCCTGAAATGTTCAATATTGCTCATGTTTGGATTCATTAAATAAACAGCTGCACCACTTTGGTGAACTCGAGCCTCGCCCAAGGAAGTAGGTACCAAGGCAGGGCTTGAACCCTGCACCTCCTCATCGATAGTGCAGTACACATGAACACCACCACAAACTGAAGACAGTGATATTACTGATCATGATACCAACCTGGCCCCGAGCGACGATCTTGTTGAGGATGTATTGGCCATCTTTGTATATAATGTGTGTCTTCTTATCAAGCTGTACATCTTCCAACTGTAATGACAGGAAATAAAAAACAAACAAACAAACAGACTTTTAGAAACATTTCTTTGCAGAAGACTCGCAGTTAGACAGCACAGGCAAATGAATTGATATTATGAGCAGACAGAAGAGTGAAATTAGAGACTGCTTGACATTTGAGCAGTATGCTATGGATCAACATACATGCACCATTAAATCTCAAAATTGGGTCACCTGCCATCATACATTATCTAAAAGTGTCCTACTTTATAACCTTTAAATGCCTGATGAGGTTTCATTTACCTATGAATACATACATCTGTACATATCATTCTAATATTCATTCGTTTTGGTCCCATATGGTGTGAAACATTCTATTTTATAAAATGATTTACAAAATAAAGATGAGCATTCTCCAAATATAGTAGGCTGAACATAACTTTTCAGAAAGAACGTACCATACTGAATAGCATCACAGCATTCTATAAATATAATACTGTGAAATAGGAAATTTTGTAACACAAAATTTTGGCGTATTGGAGCTGACAGCCTTTTTCACGGCATGATATGTTCAGAATTGCCACTAGTATTAAATGCATATAGTGTAGACAAGAACATTCACATACATTTTAATTTTGCGAATCTTGGCTCTCGCGAAATTTAAAATGCAGGTGAAAATTTGGGGTTTTAAAGTATACTCAATAGAAAAGTGACTTGTGTCTACTGTTTATATCATCATCTTCAGCTTTTGCATATGAACATGTGCAGCATTTGATGGTTACATGGCTTACCTCTACATACTCGTGATGGTTTTGGTCTAATGTCTTCAGATTTTTGGAGATATAAGCTGCAGGGATAAACAAAAACAGAAAAGAGGAAAAAATGTAACCATGTACAAACAGAAACTCTGTTGTGCGAATATACTCCAAGGAAGTTCTGCATTTTACTGGAAGAGGAAGGAACAATATCAAAAACATTCACATACACACACACACACACACACACACACACACAATTTACCATCCTTTCTCTTTGACACATTTCTGAACTATTTCCTATCCTGAGACTGTAATTTCTTTCGCTTTCCTATGAATACTTTTGAAATCAATTTCCCCCCCCCCTCACTTACGTTTCTATGTCAATTCTTGCAATATTCTCAGTAAAGTTGTCAGGTACTGAAATGCCTTGACGACTTGCCAAGTACATTGATATTGCGTGTGTGTGTGTGTGCGTGTGTGCAGGTGTGTGTGCCTGTGATGATTATGGTACAATGTACATTGAGTGAAGTGAAGGATTGGGGGAAAAAAATCCCAACAGTTATTCACTCAATGGGAATGACAAAATATTGGTAAGGTGTAAGCCAAGCTCGCATCAGAGAAGCTACTGGTCAATGACACTGTGAATGCCATTCTACTTTTCACTTCCATTTTCAACAGCCTGCACTGTGACATATAGACATCTTCATAGACGTCGTCTTCATCATATTTAAAGACATGCTCCACAATGTCTGCTGGAAGAGAGAATGACAACTGTACTTGATCTTCATCCAGAGAACATGCATCAGCTGCTTCTCAGCTGCTGGTATACCATCTTTATGTCATTACTGGCATGCAATAATGTGTCATGGCCAGATGAAATAAAACATGAAATACTCAGCTGGGACAAGAAGGTCGCTAATGCAAACATTACAATGGCAATAGCTGAAGTTATAACTGAGATATGGTTACTTAAGCATTAACATACTTATACCGATTCTGACACTGTTGTCTCCCTGTTTCTGAAACTGAGGAAATCTCCAACTATGTGTAGCTGGGTAGACATATTAATGCCCTTCTTGGGTATGTATGCCATTGAAAGGCATAATTTACCATTTGCAGATGAAAGCATTAGTGCTATAAAATAGTTCTAAAATGTGAGTTAGGGATAGAAACAGCCACTGTCAAAATTTGAATCCGTATAATCGATGTTAAGTGTTGTTAAATACACAAAATGTGAACAATAGTTATAATAAAAAAATTTTCCAGACTAAACCGTATACAGTTACGGTTTATTGAGAAAAACCCTGATATCTCCTTATATCTTAGGTTTTATTGCAAATATTTAATATGGTAGGATGTTTTATGATACAACAGACCTACACATATGCATCAAATATGATATCTTGAAAATTTTTGAAATCACTGCTCCCAAAGGTAAACTGGTCCTTGAAGTGCCTTTCTTGTCCAAAACCACTGATATATGCAATATTTTTCTCTTCTTTTGAATGAAATTTAACAGAGTTAAACACACGCTCAAAAACTCTTTTTTTTTTAATTGTATACTATTACAAAGTTGAAACAAGACAAAAGTTTCAGAACTTGGTTTCCCCAATGGAATTACTGCCTTTCTTGCTCTCATGAGATGACATCGCATTGGTTTCATTTCTTCCTTGACTCATGTACAGACAAACAGACAGAGGAGTGATCTTCAATTTGAAGGGCACCAAGGCACTGCTCAACTTTCTGATTTTATCACGCATAAAACTGGTAGATGTAAAATGTGTCACATGTTCCTTGAGTAAAAAAAAAAGATGTCTGTCAGCATCCCCCGACTATCGATGGTCGGGCAAATAAATAGAGGTGTCGCTGTGATAGATTACAGGCATGCAAAGAGCATTTGATTGCATTCAAACAAACGTACACCAGGAAGGTCTGGGCATTATGACATCAAAATACCATGCAAGATCATCCCTTGCAACACAACGGTCCCTAGCAAGTTCTGACTTTTTGAGTGGTAGCAGTTCTTGTCGTACCAGTGGTAATTCCTTCTACCATTTGTTGAAACCTAGAGGAACGGCCGAGACCTTCAAAAGAAAGCATGATATGCTACTATCCTTCTGTTTCTCAAGATGGCAGTATGCACATAAACTTACCCATTCCAGGGTTGTCACAGAGAATAATACCCCTAGTTGTGATCTTTCTTGGCTCAAATATCAAGGTGGTTTGTAGTCGCTACATCTGACCCCCCCCCCCCCAAAACAAACAAACAAACAAACAAACAAACAAACAAAAAACAACAACAACTATACAACAAAGCAATAGAAAATATTTGTTGAGATCTTGCAAAGCATTTCTTCATATCGAGCATGGTGAGTTGCTATTTCGAAAAAAAAAAATTGCATGACTGGAAGTAACTGTCAATTTTTATATGAGTGGCACATCAATTTTGTACTGCCAATACATATAAAACCTATCTGCCTACCACAAAGCCATGTGTGGCAGATGAATTATTAATTGTACTGGCTGTCAGAAATTTGGCATGCATATTAGAAAAGATGCCCTTCCTGTCAGAAAATCTCATAAACTCATTGATTGTCGCTGACATTTTGAAGTCGAAGTTGTGAGGAAATCATGTCAAGGAGGACAATTTCAGTGTTGACAATTCTCACGGCAGTCAAAGCTTTGCAGCCTGACAGAGAAATTGTCTCAATTTGCTGGCTGCACACAGCAGGACTTCAGGCCTATTTCCCATGCCACGGACCTATGTTTGCCTAGCTTATTAAGTGATAATCTCACTGTCACTCTCTAGTCCTTTCACCTCCACTCCACTAGACATACAGTTGAACCTCTAGTATCCGGACAAGTCGGGACCGGGGCTCATCCGGATAAGGGATTTGGCCGGATACGGGAGACTCAATGCTTTATACATGTACATACATACACATGTACTGCTGTAGCCCATTGTAGTACCACATGTAGTAATGTGTATACTGCAACCTTTTCATTGTTACATTTGGGGATGTTTGGGGATGTTAAAATGTCTGAGGGTAAGCAATTTGGAAGGAAATTTGATTTAATGTATGTTAATCATGTTGGAAGTAATATGTAATTCATGTGTGTTTGGGTAGGAGTTCTCAAGGAGTTGGGCAAAATCACGGCGAGATTGCGTCCGGATAATAGAGAGATCCGGATAAAGGGAGGCCGGATAATAGAGGTTCAACTGTACTTCATATCCCACGACATCATATCCATCTCTCTCTCTCTCTCATCATACAAACTACTTGCACTATATATTCCACATACAGTAGGCCTATGTACAAAAAAAAAGTGTTATATCATGATATAATTAATACATAAACACAGTACTCACTCCTTCTATCCTAACAGCATTTGTGATAAGCAGCACATTATAAACACTTCACTGACAATTGATAATGCCACTGATTATCAGTCTCTCCCTCTATCTTTTAATACTCTCATGCACTGTGTATTAATAAAATTTTCACCGGCAAGTGGTTTTTATTAGTACCCAGTGAAACTAACAATACTAACAATCTTCTTGCAAGTTCTAGTCCATTTTCAAAAGTGCTGGTCTTGTACCATTCAGACAAAATTTGGCAGAAATCAAGATGGCTTGCAGAAGAGGACTTCTTCAAATGTTTTATAATCATAAGATACACGCATCTACATGAAAACTGTCTGTGGTCATACATGTATACAAGTAATATCCCACAAGAGAGCTTTATCTATGATTTCCTATCCTGGCACTACACAGTACCTGCCATGTACAGCTGATGCTGTGCAAATGATTGAGAGTGCTTGGCTTCTATAGATGGCTACTGTTGACTATGAAGGGATGGAGTGGCGCATGTTTATAAGCTGATAAAAGCAAAGGGAAGCACCTCACTCCAGAATATTACCATCAGGTGTAATTAGCCATGGACATGAATGATGCGTCCCTACCACAATCAATCATTCGATGGTGAAGGATGATAGCTGGTAGCAGTATAAAAGTGAGCGTGTTGGCCGAAGGGCGGGATCATGGAGGAAATATGCAGTAAACTTTAAAGCGGAACTTAATGAAGAGAAGGCACAAGTCATTGTAATATAAATGAAAATGGCGAAGAAAATGGGAAAACAAGAAAAATAAAGGAAATTAGCCCATGATTGCTTTCTGAGTGGCCATTATTCAAAGGCAACTCAACTGTAAGAATATGAAAATATAAGGGAAAAAAAGAAGAAAAAAAAAGGAAAAACAGTTCTTGCAAAGGTCATAATAAACTACAGGAACCAAAACATTCAGCTTGCAGCAGATAACATTAAAGGTCCTGTTTACCTAGGTTTGGGAACAGTGATTAAAAAAAAAAATTCAAGATATGACATTTAATGAATATGTATGTAGGTCTGTTGTACTACAAAACATTCTATCATATAAAATATTTGCGATAAAGCCTAAAATATAAGGAGATATCTGTATTTTTCTCAATAAACAGTAACTGTAGATGATTTGGTCTGGAAATATTTTTATTATAACTATTGTTCACATTTTGTATATCTAAGAATACTTAACATCCATTTTACCGATTCAAATTTTTACAGTGGTTGTTTCTATCCGTAACTCACATTTTAGAACTAAAGCACTAGGGTAAGGGCACCAGTATTCGGTCACTTTTCACTAGTCACCAGCCAGTAAGTTCAACTGTCACAACAAACGCAAATCACATTAATTCACATACTTGCACACTCATTCACAACAGGAAACTCCCTTAACCCCCTCCAAAAATCCATCCAAATTCCCAAATTTTACCGTCAAAAGTGCAGAATCGGCACTACTTTCCAAAAGCGCGCACGGATAAGGTCCAGTTTTAAGAGTATGGGTCGCCGAAAAAGCGCTAAAAATCAAGAAATACGCCATTCTCTCGCGGGATTTTTCGCCTATCGCAAGCTTGGAGTGTGATGGTATCCTCAAAAACGCAAAAGAAAAACAAAATTTCCATACGTGCCGATACAGTGTCCCAACGTACAAGGGTTGAATGCAAGTGCCGAGGCCCCAGTATTCGGTCACCAACGGTCGCCGCAATGTCCCCGATGCAATTTTGCGCCAACAAGGTAGCGCGCGCGCGCATTTTTCAGCTGCTTTGAACACGCATTGACTTTGAACGCGCACATCGCGTGACCGAATACTGGAGCCGGTGACCGTATACTAGGGAATTTTCAAGGTGAAATATTTCGGGATTTTGCGCAATTCTGTGAGATATTTAACAAAATGAAAGTTGAGATTAAAGAAATTTGATATATTTTACATACATTGCTGTAGATATCATGTACAAATGTATGTATTATTTTAGTTCGAAAAATATTGCAAAAAAGCTTAAGTGACCGAATACTGGGGATGTTACCCTAATGCTGGGTTTTTGTTTCATCTGCAAATGGTAAATTATGCCTTTAAGGAGATGATGACGGGGGGAAAATACAGAAGAATGGGAGGAAGAAGGCTATAAAGTTCAACTTAAGAGAATTAATAACAGAAAATGACCAACTGTTCATGAAGATACAGCCCACAGAAATGTTCTTGTCTGTGATGTCATAAAGAATGTAATCTACAAATTTGTACATTGTACATATCAAATACCTCAAAGATTTGATATATATTACTCTCCATTTTCCTGCTTTAATTTCTATGTGCTCTTGACAAAGTCACACTTCAAAAAGTGCCTCAATGTCTAAATCCTTAAAACATATTATAATAACCACCCTACACTGAGCTACTGAAGGATAATCTGACTTTATAGCGTAACTGGTTATCAACAGAGAAATATCTGTGAATATTAGATACTGTTATACTGACCTTTACAGTCTGAAACAGAGACTAAGTGACAGAGAAAGGAACAAGAGAGTGTTTGATATACAACAAATAGATTCAGGGAATGATTTCCAACTCACAATTTGATTAGCAATTTTAGCTGATGAATAATATTTTAAATGGTATTCTGTACACTTCTACGGAAGAAAACTGCTACACAAAAGTGTAGCAGTAGTATAAAAATGCATAGCGAATTGCGATGCGATACCAGGAAAATTATTCCCTGAGATCAATACAAATATTAAAGATAAAGAAAAAGAGAGGCAGACAGCAAACAATTTCTTGCTGACAAGAAATGGATAAACACAGTACCACTCCACCCTTCCCATCACTACCACCACCAGCACCATTGCCATCTGAATGACAGAAGGCGGTTTGAAGCTGGAAGACTGCTGGTGTATAATGCATACTAGCTCTAAATGCACAGCATGAGGTGGCATACCACAACAGGGATGTCCCACCCCTCCTGCTGTGGGTATAACATGTGACTTAAAGGAACCAGGGATGCAGTCTGCTATCAAATGCATACTGTCTTGGTCCATAACTTGATGACTACTACAATACTTATGTACAATTTTGCCAACAAGCATTCTTTGACTGTCAATCAGTCACACACAATAAACAATGGCTACGTTTTCAGCTATTTCACTGATGGGTCAGCTTGTGCCGATTTGAACTACTGTATATATTTGAAATTCATTTCTTTTTCAGCTTGAAAATGGTGATACTAGAATAAAAGGAGACTTATTACTGATTGCTTTACAGTAACATCTGATGCCAGCTCATGAATATTTGGTCAACTTGGTATATAATCACTTACACGTGTTGTATCTATCAATTTATCAATGTATCTTAATACTTAAGTCTTCCTCCATCTAAGAGAGCCAAATCAGGGATTTATTCATTGCTATTATTGGAGGCCTGGCAACAAGATAATAAAGTAAAAATTAATTCAGAATATTCATTCTGATGCAAGAAGAACTACATCAACTGATGACAATGTACATCAGAAATATCCAGTCAAGCATAAAAGAAAGTTATATTGTTTAAAATTAGGAGCCATTTGCAATGGAAAGGTTAAACTGTAGATTGGAAGGCAATGAATCATTGTAACTAAATTCTAAATCGTCAAGTTCATTCAATAGTACTTCAACATCTACTGCAGATTACTGTGCATAAAAGGTGGGATCTGTCTGCATCACAGTAACAGTTGGTTATGGGTTTTCTCCCTTTGTTCAATGTATAAAATCTTGCAAGTCTAACACAATCAATTGCTGGAGGAGTTTTAAGTTAAAGCTGGGACATTGTCACTTTGTGAAAAGAAAGTTATATAATGATAATGTTGAGAAAGTTTGGTAAGAAGCAAATTTTACATATTTTCTTTTCATAATGCTGTAATGGAAAAGGAACAAATTTATCAAAGGGTAGAAAATAGTGCCACTTTGGCAGATATTATAGGTGAAGTTCAGACAATTAGCCAGCAAGTACTGTATTATACTCAAGTGGGTATTACTCCTATTTTGCTGGTGATTCTTTCTCTCCAGTCGATAGACCGAGTTGTTCGATACTCTCTTAATTGGAACACTAACCATGGATAGTGTCACATCCTGACCAAGATAAATTGTTGATAGCATTAAATGCAAAGCTGTGCCCGGAGAGTAGCTTCCCCCCCCCCCCCTACCACAGCGACTCGTGAATTATAAATGCTTTGCGAGAATCACTGGCAGCTGTTATTGTTTGCGCATCACAAAGGCAGAAACCCCTCCGAGTGTGGCGCAGCAGCCTTGACTCCTCCGTTTCTCTTCCCGCCACCCTCGTCAGTGATCTCTCCCTGATTCAATCAATGTGCTTGCTATCGCTGTCAGCCGTCACAAAGATGTATGTTGACAAGCCGTGCAGTAAACACAAAATGATCGCACGATCAGTATCAACTTGCAAATAAACAAACTGGACAGCCAAACAATCTGTAGCCTGTACTATGGACCGAATTGCTTTCTGAGTTATTTTTTTTCCCTTCATCTGGAATTAAAAAATGTCATTTACGTCAAGCTATTCATCAGCAGAAACAAGGACTGTCAGACTTTAAAAGTTGTTGGGTAACTGGAAATATACGCAGAACAAGTGCATTTCATATTGAATTGTGAGTTATACATGTCACATATGCAGGATTTAACGTTTGCAGGAAGACTAAAGACCCCAACAAGAAAATAAGTTCCAGTACATGTACAATGCAGTGATTGGAAGCACATTTCACTCATCACCATGCCGTTGATGATACATAGACTATGCCTTGCATACTGGGACGTGTTTAACTTCGAGTGTGTAAATATTGTAGCAGCTGGTGACTGGACTTACGAATGAGATCTATTTTTCTCTGCATGGACTCCACTCTCAAAATATGATCAATATATTGATGCTATTTTCAGTTTATACTTAAAAACACACACACACACACACACACACACAAAAAAACTTCCCCCAAAACAAGTTATTAAGAAAAGGAATATCAACAATTTCTGAGTACTTTTCTGGTGCTTTTCTGCTACAATCTCATTTTATCTTAAGCCAATGCTTATCTTGGTAATTTACCAATGAAATTTCTGCAAATGAATCCCAGGGTCATCACATCAAACATGGAAATTATCAAACTTGACTTTGACTGGTTGTGTTGAATTAATCTTCTTAAAAAACCTAAACTTGACCAAAATTGTTCTGCCAACTATCAACTGATTTCAAATCTCAGTTTTCTTGGGAAAGTGATGATGAAGGTAGTTCGTAACAATAATAGCACTAAAGCACTATAGTGTATTATAGAATTAATAAAAATCATCTTTGGTATACTGTGGTTTACCTGCTCTACATGAGTGGTTGCAAAGAATAGGACTATGACAGGTCTGAACAATCAATGTCTACAATGAGGATGCACTCATCATTAATTGCATTTTAGCATTTTTATAACTGGGAAGGAAAAGATACTTTTATCTCTGATAAAGTTGGCATCAATGATTTACTTTGAACTTGTACCAGTTTGGTTAGTAGATGAAACACGAAGAAGAGAGGATGTACAATGTATAAGTGTCTGTGTTTTGATTTGTTGATGCTTGTTTTGTTTTTGCTTTTGAACAGACTACAATGTGATAATGGACTGACAATCACTTGAATCCTCTGCATCTGTCATTAGTCTGTCTGCATGACTGCAATGGTCTCTACTGTATATGGTGTATGTTCAAGGTCTCTACACCCTGTATATGATACTCTATGAATCTGAGTGAAAAGCCATCCCTACCCCCCCCCCCCCCCCCCCCCCCCCCACACACACACACACACACACACACCAAAAAAAAAAAAAAAAAAAAAAAAGAGAGAGAGAAAAAAAAATGTTGACAGGCAACCAAAACATGACTTAACCTTTGAATGTTTGATGGCTATCACATGGATGGCAACTTGCCTCTGTGCTTGAACAGAGACGAAGGTCTGAATTACGTGAGGCAAGGAAATGAAACACTGGTCGGAAAGACACTTTGAGTCTAGAGGTAGCATGATTAGATCCTGACCTATTTTCACTGGTCTTGCCTAGTCTTTATCTTCAGACAGCTTGAACAAAAATAAAAACTATGATGTTGCATAATGTATGTCAGGAGAATTTCTCTTGACAAAACAAGGGTTTGTAGTAAAATAATTCAGATATTTCATTTCTATATTCATTATGAAATGTAGGGTTTCCATAAAACTGGGCAGCTATACAGTTAAAAAAGCAGCTGAATACAGCACTGAAACAACCGAAGACAACAGCAAATACAATTGTATTTTAAATACTTTGAAATAGTAGAGAGTACATTTATGTGTTGATTGTTAAGTGTGCAAGAGATAAGATTGAAGAATTATGCAAATCCTAGATGTTATATTTTGTGATTGATATTAACCACTAAATGTCTTAAAAACTCACTTTGTGTTTTGTTATGCCTCAAAAGGCACTCAGATGACATTCAACATGTTTTAATTTGTACATTTTGATACACATTTACACACGTGTTTTGTAGGCTGCATATCACACCCGACATAATGTTGACTCATATAGATTAATTTTTTTCTTTGACGTTATGTATTTTTGATAATGATATTGATATTGTATTGCTGTATCATCTCTTGTACGTTTATCACGTCTATGTATATATGTAATACGTGTGCTTTGTATGTACAATGTACACTGTATGTATCGATGCAATGTACATGCATGCAAACAAAACAAATTTCCAGACACAGACAATAAAATCGAACTGAATTGAATTGAATTGAATTTTCATGGCATTTTAGGGATTCAAAAAAGCAATGAAGCTCCCAGCACTTCCCTTAAGTAGTAAGGATTGCAGAATGACTGCGCATGCAAATGAACGAAGGAGAATATTCAGAAAACCGAGCCGAGAGTACCCCAAAGAGTCCCCTCTTCGCTCTCAGATAATGGCAACAACATACAATTTGCTCAACTGGAGAAAACATTAACTGAAGTCATCTGCTGGTCACAAAAAAGACATAAGTGAGCAGTTCCTCCCTCAGGGTTTCATCGCCCTACACTTAAAGACAGCTACCAGTATATGGCCATTCAATAGTCGCATTCATATCACCGGAGTTATCTTTTTTTTTTGTATCGTGATGCAAAAATCAATTTTATTTGTCATCGTTCACACATATGCCGAGCAGGTCAAATTGTCGTGACAGTTGAAGAAAAAAAAAAAAATCAAATGGCACTGATAGCGATGCGGACGTAACTGAAAAATACTGCTTTTGTGTGTGTGTGTGTCCGCCCACACAAGAATCAGCAGTTTTTGCATTGCATTGCAAAAACTGATTTTCAAAACCCGGTAATTTCAAGTGTGTATGAATGTGGCTATATTATGTGTTGTGAAAGTAGGCTAAATAACAGCAGAAAAGAGTCCCATTTACCTTCCTCATGTTTTTCTATATTTTATATTTACAATGATCATTCATGGACATATTTGTTAAGACTGTACTGTCAACTTGAATTAATGTCATGGGACTCAGGGAAAAATTCACAGCAGAATCAACACACTGTAGACTTGCAGCTTGGCAAATCAAAGTTCATCATCCTTGAAAGAAAATTGAACTCACCCTGGAATATACGGTATAAATAGTCTTTGTCAAATACACTGTAGATGTGATCAGGTTTCTACAAAATCACTATAGAATCGAAATCTATTGCTTTGATGTTGATAAATGAATGTAAATAAAAAAAATAAAAAAGGTAGAAAGAAAAAAGGCCTCTCCAAACAGGTTTTTAAATACAACTAGAAAACTATAATGAATACTCTCAGAAAATTGTTCAAGCTCTACATGTACAATGTGATTGCTGTGCATACCATACCTGCAGTCAGAATTTCGTTTTGCAGTTTTTGGAAGCCAATGTGCATGTCTATAAAAGGTACATGATATGTACATGTAAAATGTCTTAATGTCTGGAACTTAAACTGTCCTCTTGAAAATGAAGCTAAAAAGTGCTCAAACAGAGCTTTACTAGTTACAATTGTATCACAAGCAAGGTGCTCCTTGCAATAATTGGCAATTACAAGTAGTTGCTAATGAGCATTTCCACAGTATTTGATCAACATTTTACAATATATGTGTACAATGTATGATCTATGACCTTAACTGATCTTTAATGTATTACAGGGAAGGCTTTACACATTCAGTTTTCCACACAACTGCAAGGCATGTGAGGCATGGATTAGATTGTACATAGTGTACACGTAGTTTATTCACAAAGCAACAACAAAAGGGGGAAAACAAGGGGGGAAAAAGGAAACAATATCTTTATCATGAATAGAATAGTTTGTGCACAGGTCTATCAATATAGGCCATGTTCTCCCTTTTGCACAGACAGACCTACATTTTATGAATGGATGCACGCATGCAATTACACTAAGTAGCATGTCTGCATGACATAACACAAATTACACTTGGGTTTGTACAGTGATCATAACCTATCTTCATCACCTCAGGATTATAATATGCTGTACCTACTATAGTCCATGGAGAAATTATGAAACGCAATTACTGATAGTGCTCCTAATACCCCGCCCTCCCACTGCTCCCTCTCTCTCAGCCAACAACAACAGTAAGTTTTGTTTTGTGTGTGTTTTTTATTCTTTGTTTGTTTTGCACATGCGTGTAAAAAACTGTTTGCTTCAGCCTGATCAGGAAAGTTTTATTTTCTTTCTTTCTTTTTGTGAAAATGACAGTTCAGGTATTGTATCACAGCATTTATCAGATACATTGTACAAAGCTCCTTTTGTCTGACATGAGCCACTACTTTTTTTTTTTTTTTTTTTTTTTAAGACTACTGTAGCAAAGCTTTTAACGTGCCAGACAAATAACATTTTAGGCATGTATGACCTCATAATCATGTTTCATCTACTACACTGCAGACCCTTCGACAATCCCTTTAAACATAAGGCAGGTCCTCGTCATTACGTGCCCCAGGCACATTCACACTCAAGTAATCTTATTGCATTTAACGCCATCCCAACTGCCTCCTCCTCTCCACTCCTCTAGAAGCAACCCTCGACTCCAACCGCCAACATTCATCTGATTCAATAACATCGAAAAGGACTCACTTCCGGAGGCTGGCAGGGCCCAATTTTGAATTTGATTGCTTCTCTCGAATCACATAAAAAAAAAAAAAAAAAAAAAAAAAAAATATGAGCAGTACGGCTTGAACTGATTGTTCACACAGAACCCTATATTTCATGATATTCCTTGTATCATTCACACATAAGGCCAAGTAAAAAAAAGAAACCAGTTTCTCGTCCTCGCGCGCATCGATTTTGGCCGCCGCATCGATTTTTTTACTATTTACTATTTTCAAAATGGCGCTGAAAATACCAAGAAATTCATAATTCTCGTCCCAGCCCGCTCCCCGCCCGCATCGATTTTCAGTTGCCGCATCGACTTTTTTGATATTTACTATTTTTTCGGCCGCCGAAAAAAAAAAATTTGACAATTCACCTACCAATTGTGATGTCTCATTTCTAATTACGCCTTGCGTCCTCTACTTAGCTGGAGTACAGCTGTAGCTTCTGTAGTGCGTATGTAATAATGCACGCATTTCACACTGCGAGCTCGGCAAGAAGGAATGACCCACAAAGCAGTCAAACTGTAGTTGGATGGGCGCGCGGGCCTGTGCCTGGGCTGTGATGTACAGCCAAAGAGATTACACGCACAGCGCACTCGGTACGTCGTGAACGCGACAGCGGCAACATTTTTTTGCGAACAATCGCTGATATTCCACGCATATTTCGCGCATTGTTCGTATTTTTCCCTGTTCTCATATTTTAAGCAGATGAATTGTACTGTACAAATGCTTGTGAGGATTGTATCGAGTTTGTATGTATACATTTTCATGTTATTGTGACAATGTGCATGTGTGTGCAGTGTCGGAAGGTAAGGTGCCAGTGCAGTGGCCGTGCCGGCCGCGTATACGTATGCGTGTCTGTAGCTGTCGGGGTCCCTATCTCCCTGGGTCCCGTTGCATAAAACTTTTTTAGCAACCTTAAAAAATTCAGGTAGGGATTTGCCCAACCTGAATTTTTTAAGGTTGCTAACATAAGAATGTAAAATCCGTTGCATAAAAACTCTGGTTGGGAGCTTCCAACCGGAATTTTGTGATTTCAACCGGAAAAAAATCCGGTTGGAGTTTTATGCAACGGGCCCCACACATGAACACATTCGAATGTGTAGAGGCCCAAATACTCTGCTCTGTAACGTTGCATCTGACGGCGATGTATTGTTCTATTTTGAAGAGAAAATGAATGCGCTTTTCCAGCAAATATAGAATTATTAAATGGGTGTATCTACAAAATAAATAACTTTTCCACGGACTCTGGTTTGTCTCGTATTTCTGCGGGATACTTTTCTTTACGATGTAAATTCACGGACACGGCCGTGAGTTGTATCACCTGTAGTGTGATACAATCATTCATCATCCAAATGATGAGTGATTATCAAATGTCTTTTTAGAACATGAAGAAACATCTTTAAATGTTTAATGCTATAATGCCATATCAGTATCATTTTTGACATCCATCTGCAATTGCACTAGCCAGTTTCCAGTTGAATGTGCTACAATTGTGCTGTGAAGAGATGCAGATACATACCAGCTGTGTGGACACAAAAAGTCACAAACACCAATGATAAATAAACAATGTTTTGAATATCATGGAATTTATTTCAGTCGTACATTTGTTGATAGAATGTTTTATACCTGTTTCAATTAATAGCACAATACATCAGAATTGCAAGTACACTGGTATCAGAAATGCCATTACAACACTAAATACCAGTATCAAGATGGTCATTTTCCCTTGACATCTGTAGTGTACGTAGTGGAAAGAAAAAGCAAATGTATTTCTGCATGCATGAAGTTTCATTTCAAGTATGGTACATATTATGTCTATTTGTTTGAAAGTGCACAGAGTGCAGGCAAGACATACACTTGGGACCTGGTCTCTCATAACACAGCTACCAGAGTGATATTTCATTTCATAAATTGGATATAGAAAATAGTAAAGCCCTCTCTCGTTACCTTTCTCAGAATTACCGGACGAGAAACACATATTACTTTCATTTTAATAGTAAAGCCCTCTCTCGTTACCTTTCTCAGAATTACCGGACGAGAAACACATAAATATTACTTTCATTTTGACAATCCTCGAAAAAATAGTAAGATATCAAATAGTAAGGGCCTCCCTCATCGCCTTGCTCAAAAAACCCGGACGAGAAACTACTTTCTTTTTTTACTTGGCCTAACATTCTATTCCACATTCTATGAAAGCAATCCTTAATTTTGTTTTGACGTCAATCTGGGGCTATTTCATTATCATATATGTTGTTTTTTTTTAATAGTTCTACAGATGTAGGCTATATTTATAATAAATGATGGGTAACTGTGCCATAAAAACAAAAACTGTGTAATACGATATTACTCTTGCTATTTCACAGAGGTCTACAGAAATGCATGTGTATGTCACACTGGCGAATGCAGCTGATGTAGTAACACAAGCTCAGTCCATGCATTATTCCTTTTAATAGTACAAGCTGTCTGTAGTGGTCTTCAAAAATTTTTACAAGAATCATGTCAAGACACATACAGGTGTACTTCATTAAGTGGAATGTTTGCAAAATAGCTTTTAAGTTTTGAAAAGGTTTGAAGGTCCACTGTATAATATTGTATATTAATGCTCTCCATCCATTCTAATTAACCTAGGTACATGCATCTTTACTTTGTGACATGGCGGCACTGTCACACTGCCACAACTACACCCTCATCTTACAAGAAAAATGCAAGAACGATAAATTTATACCAATGATTGAATTGTAATAAGTAATTTATCTCAATATGATGTCATGAGCACCAGATTAATGGTAACCATTACAATTTAAACTGTGGCAACTTTAATAGTGCACAATCCAAAAATTTCCAATGAATATATGTTTAAGCCTATTTAATGATATTGCCTTTTGGGATTACATATTATGTCACTGATATTAAAGTAACACTATCACCCTAAAATAAATGTACAACCAGCTACAATGTACTTTTATCAATATCTCACATCTGATATAATCATCCAGTACAGCGGTACAGCAGCAATTTAAATGGCATTTATCTACATCTAAACAAAGCAAGCTCCTGACATACATTGTACCCTCATTTGATTACTACCGGTATTGAATTTACCTATAGAGATGTATGAATTATGAGCTGTAGCATGTACACTCAGAAAAAAAAAAACAAGCAAATACTTTTTCAAGTTAATATTTCTCATAGAATATTTGGCCAAAAATTGATGAATTATATACCTTATTGAAAGTAATTTAATTGGCTATCAACCTGGTAAGTCAATAAAAAAAGGCAAAATTTAAAACTGGCCGACACATATACATGTAGTTTTGGTTAATGGAAATTCTGCAAAGAAGCATTGTGGAAATCTTCAAAATCTTACCTCGAAGTGATGTTCCCATTGGTATATTGTCGATGGTGCCATGGCTGTTAGCATGGATGAGAAGGCAGTCCTCTCCATTGTGCCGGGCCGGCTCAACGGTGACTGTGAACTCTCCCAGCTCCTTGCCGATCGTGGAAATGGCCACAAGGCTGTCGGTAAAGAGGATATCTTGGAGGTCTTCTGTGGCTGTGGGTTTGTAGGGTACGGGAGAGATAAAAGGGGGCATCAGAGAATATAGCTGCAATGGGAACTAGAAATGGGGCAGCTCACTTGAATCCAGTGACTGCAGAATGTAAATTATATGACAAGTGGATTTAAACATTGTGAAACGAGGAATGTTCGCATGCTTTTTGTATTTCGCGAATTTCGCGAGAGCCAAGATTTGCGAAATTAAAATGCACTCGAAAGTTGTTACCTACACTATGCATTGAATGCCAGTGGCAAATCGCGCAAATTTCATGCCACGTAAAAGGCCGTCGGCTCCAATTCACGAAAATTTCATGCCGCGAATATATCGTGTTTTACAGTACCTGCTGCCAAGATGAATAATTTTGGCTGCATATCATTGTAATAACTGACTACTGTAAAACCAGAACCATCTGCGGCACAAGACTTTTGCAAATTGGAGCCAACTGCCTTTTCTGCGCGCGAAACTTCCGCAAACTGCCAACTGGCATTCAATGCATTGTGTCGACTTTTGTGTGCATTTCACTTTCGCAAATCTTGGTTCCTCAAAAAATTTGCAAAAGTTTTATGTACGCAAAATTTTCTGGTTTTAGAGTATATTCTACCAGGTCTTCTGATATTGTGGTTGAAGAATGTCACCAAATAGGCAAAATCTTCAAGAAGGAAGCTTGACAGCATATCAAATTGAACTTGTTTGAAGATTTTAATTTAAACATTTTGGTCAAGGCAAGGAACAACAACCATACATGTACATGGCAACATACAGTATTTTGAAGACCATACTAAAAGCTGAAGAATTTAAATCTAATCTATTAAAAGTTGCACAATAAAATACAAGAGATTTTTATCTGGGGGGAAAAAAATGTTATCAGGCGACTTTGCCTCAGCAGCATGACTACCCAAAAACTTTACTGCTATATCATTAAAAGACGTACAAAATACTTTGCTATGGTACACATATGTACCTTAATTTCAGTTTTTCACTAAGTTTTCTCCAGGCATGAACTTGTCATACAAGGATCTAATTGTCTTTTCTAGGTTCATTTTAAATGTTTTATGCTTCATTAGTATGCTTTATAACAGGTACACAAAATGATGAAGGCTTGGAAAGAGATCAAAGCAAGAGTGAAGTTGACTCTGAAAAGTGGATTGTATAATGATTGTATTATGATGAAAGGAAATTACAAGTATCTAAAATATGCTGCAAAAAGCAATAATAATTGTAATGCTTTTTTCTGCCATTGATGATTCTTCCTAGTACTAAACTAATGAATACTTTAAAATTTCTAAAAGGCACACTGCTGAACTTACAAACATTTGCTTTGACTTTAACAGAAGACACCCAAAGTGCCTCTTTCATGGTAGGGAGAAAAGCAGTGTATATGTACAGCCTGTATGCACAAAGACAGATTAGGATCAATAGTGTTTACTGAGAGCAGTTGGTACCCTTCTTTCAGGAAGACAACATCTTTTGGCCTTTTCACCTACAGTGTACATGCACAATGCTATGAATAGCACTGCCAATCATGCCAATATATACAAGAAGTCTCTGAAATCATTTAGGATTCATTGCATGAGCTATGGCTGGTGATTTCAACCAGAGTCAAAATCAGAGCTCAAGACAAAGAGAAGACCTATTCTGAACAGGAGTTAGTATGGCTTCTCTATTAAAGATGTAGACAGGCTATTTCATTCTCTGCGTAGAATTTACAGAATCAGAACAGCATGTTTTTGACATGTTTTTTGAAGACCTGGAAATGTAAACATTGAATATCTGCTGTATGCAATCACAATGTACATCTGCCAGAATGTATACCATTGAAAAAAAAAAATGACTGGCATCAGAAATCCGTCAATAGGAACAATCTCAACATCACAGAATGTTTGCAATCACGAGGAGAGGCTACAGATTGCAGCTATCCACAGACATGCTTTGTGTAAACAAAAGGCCTATAAATCTCGCCAAGATTACTCATTCATTGTGTACGTAGGCGTGAAGCATTACGTATTTGAGAGCAGCTCTGGATATGGCAATTGCTTGTTGATAGGAACAAAATGGCTTCATATGAGGGTACATCTTCATACTTGTTTTTTACCCCAAATGAGATTTATGAAGGTCATTCACTGGTATAAGTTTTCAATGTACAAGCATCATAGCATGGAAATATCCAGCACTATCTTTCTCTTTATTGTGCTCATTACTAAAGTTTGTATGGATTCCATCATTTTAAAATCAACTATTTTGGTGCACCATTGCTTTATTATTCCATTTTGTGCAAGTAAGTCTGATCAATTTTCTGTAAAGCAAACACAAAAATTGCCATTCTGACTATAAAGGGCAGATTCCATCACTTAATCGCACCTTGTCGCACCATTGCTTTATAACTTTATTTTGTGTAAACTTATAAGTTTGATTAACTTGCACAGAAAAAAAAAATTCCATTCTGGTTGAAAGGGCAGTATTTGGCAGTCAATATTAAAGGGAGTCTCATTGTATGCACAACCCAAGAAGAAAGTACTTTCCTAATGGTTGTCTCAAAGCCTGCACTACAAATGTACCTTATCCTACCACACAAAAACTAATGAATGCAAATTGGATCAGATACAGGTTTCACAGTTCAAATCCATAAAAGCTGCCATCCCAGTGTGAAAAAAAAAAAAAAAAAAAAAAAAAAACCAACCTGGCAGCATCATCCATAATATCCAGATACCAGGTATTGAAATACAAAAACTCTCACATATTTCTGATTAAACAGTCAATACAATTTTGTACAAAGAGAAAAAAAAATGCAACTAAAGGACAATCCATATCCAGTTATCTGACAGCATGATGTAAATCACATGATCTTGATCAAATTGGTCAATTATTCTAATGACTTTTGGCAACAAAATAAGGTTAAACTTTTTTTGTGCTAATCTTGTGGAGTAGACCAAACATTTGCGCAAACAGCAAATGCAAATAGAGTTTTGATGAGGGTTAGCATTCAAAGGACATCTAAAGTATGCATAGGAATAAGCTGAGGTTCAAAAATTAAGCATTCATTTCACACTTGTTGCAGCTGTTGTTGTGGACAAAATAGCCAGCATGTCAAAGAGTTCATGTAGCCAGCTGTCAATACGTCTGCATCCAAATCAAACACATTCAGTCTATTCTCCAAGAAGAGCCAAAAGTTGGATGTTCCCAGTTTTTAACTGACATGCCATATATCTTGCCCCTTATCCAGACTATTTATCCAGACTATTTATTCAATGGCAGATTCAATATAAACAGGAACATTAAAAGGATGTAGTGTTTTGTAGTACAAGGCTCGTAGGGTGCCCAATGAATTCAGCATTTCTATCTTTCAAGTTTCTGGATGCCTTGGCAATTACACTTAAAGAGGTTATCTCTCCCACGTCTGCAAGACAAAGCAAACATGTGCCTTCACTCTCAAAGAGAGTGTCATTTCTTGTCTCTTTGAGAGGGGGAGAGAAAGAGCCTTCTTTAATATGAAAACAGCAGGACAGCTTCAGTCGAGTGGGTTATGGTACATGTAGTTTGATGTTGCTTGTCTTACCATGCACTCATCATCAGGCCTGCATGTGACTACTCTCCAAAATTCAATTCAGAGTTCTTTGAGGAGGTAATATACTTTCTGCATGTTTCCAGATTCCCTTAAAAAATCTCTCACCTTTGATTAAGGAGTATGTCCCCATTCTACCTTTAGGATATTTCCCACATGAAATGACAATGACAAATATTCCTTCTCTATCTAGAAAGCACATAGAAACACAGGGGAATATTCTTCCCTGAAAGGGATGGTCCTAGCATGTCATTGTTTGCCTTGAACATCTGTTTTTCCCAAAAGTAAGACATTTTCTGTAGCATTTTGGTATTAGCAGTTGCATTTGCCTTCATTCTATCCATTGAACTCTGTATGTGCCATGGTGTAAACCCCCTGTGTGCCACACTATTCTGAGATAGCACCCAAGTCATGCTTTGGGAAAGCGTTCTGTTTTTCAAATCTATTTTACTTTTATAGATTTTTGCTACCCTGGACAATATTCAGCAAATTTGCAGAGAAAATGACCAGCTTTGCTCTGATGTAAATTGTGTGACAAATTTATGATTGCTTTTCTTTCAAATGACCAGTAGCTACATTATTGTAGAGGCATGACTTTTGCACACACAACAGTGACAGAAATTTAGAATTTACTCACAAATCCAGTAGGGAACACCCCTTGATAGTCAATTACCACATAAAATACATGCTGCATGTGACAGAAATGGAGTCGTAAGAAACGCTTTCATTGTACTGTGGCATTTGACAATTAAATATCGCTTGGTATGGGTGGTTGTATGCGTTTGAGCAGGATGCGAATTTGGCACGCCATTGACTGAATCGGGCATGTGAACACGACACATAAAGAGTTAATGAGACCTTAGCTCAATTCTCTTTATCCTTCATTTAGTACAACTCTAATTTGATCTAAAATATGATATCACAACCTTTAGTATTAATGCAAATAAATGTTAATTCAACAAAATAAATCCAAAAAACAAACACCTTGCAGTCCACAAATGTGCACAATCATAGAATGGGACCATGATGATGAATACGAAAGTGCTTTAGCAGTATGGTTCGATTTGTTATGGCATGTACAATCCCTGTAAAGAATATTTCATATGGATATGCTTGCAATTTGATTTGCATCTAATATCCCCTAGTGAAATCAGAGAAGAGCTAGGTGGTGTGAACAACAGTGCAACAATTTTGGTTTCTGGGGGCAAGGAAGAAGAGTGCAACAATTTTGGTATCTTGGGGCAAGCAAGGAAGAGGCCAACTCATAGCCTGCAGCTCTGGGTGGTATTATCTTGCACCTACGCAGCTAATTGAGACCACAGATATCAATGGATACTGGGAAGGCATGGTGAGACGAAGGAACACCAGTGAATTATTGATGTTCTGACACTCAATAACTGCCTTGCAGCATTGTGCACAAGCACTGAGTGTATTTACCCTACCATACTTGCATGCAATGCCTAATCGCCCGAAGAGAAAGCTGTATGAATCGTGTCCGTCCTGTTCAATAGGAAAAAAAAAAAATCAAAACCTGAGCCTATGTATGCATGTATGCAGCGAGAGGTACGCTGTAAATGTGATCTGTGGGCTTTGTACAGAAAATGTTGCAGAAACCGTAACTTACTGATGGAGTCCAGGAAATCCAGAGCTGTCTTATTAGCCTCAGCTAGTGGTAAATCTGGTGCATTTTCTGCTTCTCTGTAAGTAAATAAGGGAAAGAGATGGAGAGGAAAAATAGTTATAAATGGTAATTCCACTTGAGTCACATGAATTAATGACAGTATTTACATTGTACTTAATGTGGGAGTCACAGCTTGACTCCTTGGCATCAATTAATGACAGTGCTAATTCTACAAACAGGGATCAGTATGACTCAGCCCTGTCCTCAAATCATTTAGGAGAATTGTTGCAAAGTAGAACATGTAGAACACACAACATTGTAAACCATTGAATATGAAAAATGAATGTTACCTTTTAAAGGGTATGTACAGTTCTGGTTGAGGTGAAGATTTAGCTTTCAACGTTTTGCGAGATATTCAGAAACCACTCTATGAGATGTCAAAGTGCATGCAATTCTAAGGGGTATCAAAAGTTTATTTGATGAAAATCGGTTCTGAAAGGGCCGAGATAAAAAAAACCCCAACAACAACAAAGTGAAACAATGAAATCCTAATAAAAGGCGTGGCCTGTTGCCTTTCAATATTATCACTTTTTGGGATATCTCAGACATTTGAAAACCAATTTTCATCAAATAAATGTTGAATCCTTCTTAAAATTACATGCTCTTTCATATTTCATAAGAGGTTTCTCATTATCTCACTTAGGAATTTATAAACCTGTATCCCCACCTCAACCAGTACTGTACAGTCCCTTTAAGTGGTTACATGATGAAACTCAAAGAGGAATGATATTCAAAACCTAATAAATGGTAAAGTGGTTCACAACCAATTTCAAGGTTTTTGTGTGGAAAATTATATGTTAAAATACACAGTATACATACGTACAATAATTCACATCTTTTGAAGTAACGCACACACACACACACAAACAAATATCATAGAGGCAGAGCTTTTGATTGGATGCCCATACATCTTTAAAAATAAATAAATTCAAACACATAGAATGTCACTGATTGGAACACGATATTGTGGAGCACTGCCATTCTTAACAGGGTTTGTCAAGCATGATGGCAAGGGTAATGCACACTAGCTTGCCTCAAAATGGGTGGGTTTTCTTCAGATCATAGTACTTCCTATAGGTAGACTGTCCAGAAGTTGTTCTGTCACTGAATACTGTATACAACTGTAAGGGGAAATTTTCGCAGTAAATGTATGTCGCAACCTGAAACTAGTGCAAAAATGAAAGTATGCAAATATTTCAGCATGCCATGTATGCGTGTTCCAGTAATTCATGTCCCAATTTGGCAGAATTAAAAACATGAAAATTCATCTTACCCAGCCGAGTGCAAAAAAATTACTCATGTGAAAATATCCACTTCTACAGTAGTTGTTCAAATAGCAAATTCCCGAATTGATACAAACTGATAAAAGACAGGATAAGCTTGTTGTATTCGAATGTTTGTTTGTCCTCACAAAATCATGGATCTCGGGGCAAATGAAATGATAAAAATGATTTTTGTTGAATAAATCCAGAATGCCTAATCACTCGGTAAATGTGAGATCCATATTGTGCCTAATGCGAGTCCTTCTACATCTGTACGTTCTGTTCCTTTGAATTCTCAGTTTGACACATTTTCTTTCACTCTTTAGTCTTAAACCAATTACCAGTCATGGAATAATCGACAAGGTAATGCATATCTAGGATTTATGGTAAGACAATGCATTTCATAATTAGTCCACCAGTACTCTAGCCCTATTTTCAGCCTGCCACACTTTACACCAGTCTTAAAGGGGCATAGTCGCGGAAGTGTAGATGGCGCTGTTGATGTTACTGCCGATCACCGTTAGCATTGATACGAAGATTGCCGAAATTGAGCTGTCATCAAGAGTAAAGCGTGTAGGTGTTGCTAAGTAACGTTGCCTTTGTTGTCTTCTCTGCGCATCACGCAGTCTGTAGTAATGCCAGGGTGCATGCATATGTGCTTCTTATTATGACATCACAAAAGAAATTTGCTAAAGCTGTCATCCCCCTGAGCCGAATCGTGAGCCGAACTGTGATCGGACCACTGACACAGTGGATCGGACTTCTTCGGACTCGGGAAAGTGGGCCAAAGCGTAAGCCCCAAAGAGAAGTCGATAGCGTAGGTCTCTATAGGAAACTTGCGCCGTGCGCCCGCGTATGCATTTGACTAAAACAGCGGGACCATGCACCTTTAACTCTGCAGAGCTCTAATAACTCAGTACACATCATTCATGCACATCAATTCCCGAGTGAACATGTTACAAATTGATACAAATTATTTTTAAAATATATTGCACTGTAAAAAGTGGAAAAAAAAAAACAACTTGTCCTTGCTGAGTGCACAAAGGTACAATGTACAGTGTACATATTCCTAGTCTGAGCGTGTGAGTGATATACAAATGTACCGTATGCGAACATGTGTGAGTTACATTTGTACACATTTATATGGTGTCATGTGCACACTGTATGTATGCCATAAATACTCATTCAATGCAGGAAACAAGTAATGTAGATTGAGTAACTGGAGAATGTTGTATTGATGAATTTCTAACCTGTTTCAATCAAGACAACTGATACATGTATGTTGGGATAAAGGTAGAATAATTATTAAAGCAGTAGTACTGTAACTGTATCTTTACAAAAGACAGACAACCTCCAATCAAATTTATCTAAAACTGTTAAAAAAAAAAAAAAAAGATGACAGAGAGAGCTTTTGGTAACCAATGTCAATATTTCTAAACCCTATTAGCATTTAACACTCATATGAATTTTTGAAGTTTCTGCTCACCCCATGAAGTCATTGCTGGATGAGAAGACTACTACAAGCTGTGATGTCACATGCATACAATATAAAGACAATATAAAGAAAATTCAACATATTTTCACTTTTCTTGCATCATAAAAGAAGACTTGACTTCCCTCTTTCAGAGGGCAAAGGGGAATGATATTACCCTTAACATGAACGTCAGTGACAAGTTGAGGAAATGTGCACTTTTTTCAAGAAGTAAAATTTTGTGAAATGCTCTTTATATTTTCCTTATAATGTACGCATGTGACATTATACACTGTAGCTGAAGTAGTCTTCTCATACAGCAGTGAGTCAGTGACTGTGCAGATACTTTAAAGATTCATAACTTTTGAAGGGATTGTCCAATTTCCCCCAAAATTTCACTGATGTGTTCTATCAAATATTGCTGTATTCACTCAATCCACATGAAGATGGACTTTTCTGCAATATTTGTACAACTCAAATAATAATATTATACAATTAAATCTGTAGACACCGATACATCAAACTACTTTATCAGTGTGGATTTTGTTAAATACATCACAAAATTTCACAAAAACCCAAAATATTATCACCTTGATAATCCTCCAGGATCCGTCTCGCCTCTCCAGAATTCGGACATGCGCTTTAGATTAAAGCGCGTTGCAATGTCAATGCACGCATAAGGCCACTGAAAAATGCTCCCCGCCATACACTGGCTGGCGCAAGGTCGCATCGGGGGCATTGCCCATTGGTGTCGTAATTTTTTCGAGTCAGCACTTGCATTCAACCCCTGTACATTTAGTCACTGCATCGGCATATACAGAGATTTTATTTTACTGTTATGCTTTTGAGGATACCATCATACTCTGAGCTTGCGACACGGGACTTAAGTTAACTCCCGTGTGCTTTGGAAAAGTTGCGCTGATTCTGCATTTTTGACAGCGAAATTTGGGATTTTAGATGGATTTTTATGAGGTGACTAAGGCACCTTTCTGTTGTGAACGACAGTGCCAGTATGTGAAATGATGTGATGTATGTGTTGTGACAATAGAGACTGATTTGCTGGCTTAGATAAGCGATGAGTGTCTGGCTTCTGGAGGCCGGCTGAAGAATACTGGAGGTTTTTACTCTAGCACAGCAACAGTTAACTGGACATGGTCAACCATGTGCCTAAATCTGTGTGGAACAGAGTAAAAATAACATTGTGCAGAGTTCTGCTGCCTGCAGCATGCAAGCAGCTGATTTTATTTACTCTAGCACAGCAACGTAGTTAAATGGATATGGTCAAAACTAGGTGAACTGCAACCTAAATCTGTGTGGAACATACACATATCAATAACTATATATACACAGCCCTGTCGCTGTACACAAGTATAATTCCGGGGCGCCGACTCTATTTTGAATTTACTGCATCATATTTGTTACTACGACTACATAAGACGAAAACTTTATCTATTTAGCTACCGTTTTCAGCTATTGATATTGACATTATATACATATTTCACAACTTACTAAAAATGACACCTTTTTCAATCCTGTGCGCCACAAAATTTGTAGAAATCGCAGAAATGATTCGAAATGTCAGCGCAGCACTGGGCAAAAGGGGGCGCTGTCGACCGCGCGGACGTACAGACTCTAGCAGCACAATTTGCATCGTTCAAAGCTGGGAAAGATTTATTTTGAATCGCCCAGCGATGATCACAGCAATCTCAGCATTCCAGGTTAAGATTGGACTTTTTGCTCAGTGTACGTTTCGTTAGGGCTTACTATGGACTGAAATACAATGCTTTATAGTCCAAGCATCTCAATTCACGTGAGTGATTCGTAAAATTTGTGATAAGAATGTAGAAATTTTCAAGTTTTGTTGTTGTGTGGCCGTGTTCGAGGGTTTTAGTAGATATGTGTGGGGTTTAGTAAGTTTTATATATAATATGTGTATCACACACCGTCAGACGCCGTGCTAACGTCAATTACGGTATGGTCGCCACTGCGGTAAGGTCGCCAGACATTCACATTGCATGTAACGCGCGCCGCGATCGGAGATCAGGTTGGGCGACAGATTTTCATCACTCTCAAAATACATTCGTAATTCACCTTTTTCCTGCGTAAAAACACAAATAATTTTAATCAAAATATATTTTACCATATGTAACAGGTGATAAAACCATTTTTAATTAGTGGTGGGCTATACAGGGAGTAAAAAAGGGTCATGTTTCAAAATCCTTAGGGTCCCTGCTTATTTGAAGCAGCTTATCATACTGAGCATTTTGACACCTTTCATTAAAAAATCGGTTGAAAAATGAGATGGAGTCGGCCAAAAGACTGATTTGGGGGGGGGGGGCGCAAAATTACTGCCGCGCGTCGGTCAAAATATAGTGAAAAAATAATAAATTCACTATCCAAAGGAGTATGAAGATGATTTAAGTGTCCAGATATATATGTTTTTGAGGTCAAGAAATTGATTGGAAATGTCAGAAATCCTTGATATGCTATAGAAAGCTTTCAAATTCTCAAATTTTGCTTTTTGTGGGGGGGGGGGGGGGGCGTAGGGCTAAGTTTCGGCCCATTTCTGGTATTTGAGTCACCCAACAATGCACTTTGCCATCTTCCAAATTTTTGTAGTCACAGGCTTATGTGATGATAATTAAGATATAAACAACAGTAGATATAGGAAGGGTATGTTATGCTCTTTCAAGCAATTCAAATTTTGAAAATGAAAAATCTTATAAAAACACTGCTTTCACAACTGCAACAGTTACACTAAAAGACACCACATACCGGCATAAAAAATTACTACATTTAAGTTCCATTTGTTATCAAACTTGCATAATTTGCTTGCCATAATGATGTGATTATTCTCCTCTCTACTCAAAAGAGTGATTGGAACAGGGCATCAACAAAGTTATTGTGTGGTAATTGTCAAGTCCAAATATCACGGTACACTTTCGAGATCTCATGGTCCCATGCTGTTGCGTGGTATAATTTGCAGGACACTTACAGTCTGTATGTCATGTCGCTTTGGGTATCTCCAACGTAACCCATTATCAGGATCACAACACTTTATAAGATGTTTTACTACAAGTGTATGTGCCCTTTCCATTGGCATTTTGGCATATGCTGAGGTACCACTGTCTGACATTATTAACATCCCAAATAAGGGCACAAGGTTCATTGACCGCAATATCTGGTTTAGTAGCGCCACTTGCAACTTTCAACTTTGAAGGTGCTGGTTGAACCTCAGTGATGTTCAGAATCAGTTGCATACATGTACAACTGCATATCCTTTTCCATGGGCATGTCCGGCAATGCACTGATTGTGGCGGACTCTCCAAAGTATTGTACGAATGAGGGTCAGACGATTTTCAGCTCTGTTACTGAAATCTGGTTAAGGTTGTAGAAGTCAGATCGTGCTTGGATATGAGAAGTGTGCCTTCTGTATGACACTCCAATTTGAATACATGAGCAGAGTCGGATCTTGCTGCCAGCTTGTCAAGATCTCTCTCCCAATCCAAATTGTTAGTTTGTAGACCTTCAAGCTCCTCATCATGTAGGGTATCCAGAGATGTTGCATGCGGTGTAAGATCAAACTGTGCCCCAAATCTACATTCGCCACCTTGTTGCAATGCAACACAGACACAGCATTTGTACGGCACAGTACTGTACATACATGTAGGAGATGTTTCTCAACAGCTAATGTTGGTTCTTCTGGTTGAAATAACTAGAATGTCACATGAAACCCTGAGAGAGTATTCACTTTCTGAGCTGCTAGATCTCTGTGAAGTTGTGGAAAAACTTGAACAGGTTCTACTTGAGTTGCCTTCTCCATGTTGAGAAACAGCACTTGGCATACATGTACATTGTAGGAAAACCAAGTCCACAGAATTCGGTTACTGCAACAGATTCTTCAGTGTGGAGATTCTTTGAAACAGAATCTGTCACCAGCTTCTGAAAGCCTGTGTACCGGGTAGTTGTTCAACCTACAACCTTGCGATGTTCTGCCTATTTTCTATGTCATGTGATAGAGGATGAAGACGGAAAGATAGTCCACTGCTGAAACTCTGCTGAAGTTAACAACAAGGAATGTCCACTCTCCCTTTGATATTATCAGAGAAAGTAATGTTGAATTATTTTCTTTACAACTTGTTATCATAATCTGCAGTCTACACATTTGAGATGGGTCATTTATGGACAGAAAATACAATGAAACTTAGAGTCTACCCCACCACTAACCCCCCCCCCCAAAAAAAAAGAGAAACAATGAATGCTTTCTATACCAAATAAGGGTTTTAAAACACATATTTACAATCAGTTTCTTGACCTAAATTCTACTGTTGTTTATATCTTCAGTATCATCAAATTTATAAATCTGTGACAATTGGAAGATGACAAAGTGCACGTTGGGTGACTGGAATACCGGAAATGGGCCGAAACTTAGCCCTATGCCCCCCCCCCCAAAAAAAGCACAATTTGAGAATTTGAATGCTTTCTATAGTATTTTAAGGGTTTCTGACATTTGCAACCAATTTCTTGACCTCAAAAACATATATCTGGACACTTAAATCATCTTCGTACTCCTTTGGATAGTGAATTTATTATTTTTTCACTATATTTTGACGATGCTTGACAGCAATTTTGCGCCCCCCCCCCCCAAATCAGTTTTTTGGCCGACTCCATCTCATTTTTCAACCGATTGTTTAACGAAAGGTGTCAAAATGCTCAGTACGATAAGCCGCTTCAAATAAGCAGGGACCCTAAGGATTTTGAAACATCACCCATTTATAGCCCACCACTATTTTAATGCGAGGATGTTTTTGATTTAGAATGGATTTCAGGTGGCAGATTAAGGGAGATTTTCAAACGCGGTGACCGACAATGCCTCCTTCATTGAAGCGTATGTATAACACACACGCTAATAATAAGTGGCCGGCTAGGGGCGGCGAACTAATTCAGTGCCGATATTAGTTCGCCAGCCTGGACGTGCAAAAGAATTACACACAAGTGGCGACCATACGGTAATTGACGTTAGTGCACACTAGCACGGCGTCTGGTCGGGCTGGCGTAACAATAACATCGCCATTGATTATGCCGAGTTCTGCTGCCTGCAGCATGCAAAGCAATGGGCAATGATGGGCAAGCAGCTAGCTGGTGCCAGTCAATGAAAATATTTCTAAATTTTGACGCCCTTCTCTCATCAGAAAATTAACAGAAAATCCATTCAAGCAGAATGAGGCGTTTGAATCCGTGAGTACACTCTTAACGTTAACGACGTAACGTTACATCTCCAGGACCCATACTTGCCAACATTTTCATTTGAAAAAGCGGTAGAATCCAGGAGCAGGATGCCTATGCGAGCAGCGTTAACAATTGTTAGCTTGAATGCTAATGAAATCTTTCAAAAGCGGTAGTCTACCGCCAAATGCGGTAGAGTTGGCAAGTATGAGGACCTGTCCAACGTGTCACCGATGCTGGATGTTACACAATGACAATGTGGACAGTAAACATGGTAAACGACATATTATTAGAATTCAGAAGGCTGAAGCGAGAGGACTTGAAGCCACAGCCAAAACTTCAGTTACACTGTAGGCCCTACTCCCTATTCTGAGCTCTCACTAGACTTTAGACGGGACGCCGGACGGTGACTTACCCACTCGCCTCCTGCTCCCCGGGCTGTTGCAGACCGGACGGTCCATCCAGTGCGCCAAGCACATCCATCGCAAAATCAAATGACCAGTGTCTTAGCGCTGGCAACTACTAACTGTTCACAAACTACGTCGGGTCCTTGTAGTATAAAGTACGTGTAGAGCATGTAAATATAATGCGTATTCAGAGATCGCGTTCACAAAATGATCGTGAAAGGGCAAAAATAACTTCAATATGAAGCCAATTTCCCAGATATTTTGGCACACAGCATATCTACGTACGTAGCGTAGGATCTTCACGCATAGACTGTACTATATACATACGAGGTACGGCTTTTTTCCGATAATTTCGGCGATATATTACGTAATATATTCCTGATATCGGTCACAATCTTACGTACGTGTCTACGAAGGTCTGCGATAGCAAATGTATTCGAATCGATACAGCACCACTTCCTATGTATCACTATGGCATCATGCAAATACAGGTGAACTATTTAGCATGGGGCTACCTGTAAGCAAGTGCGAGACTGTAATTCAGGTTAAAATACGAATCACTTTCTTTATTCATCACTGTTACCCCATATCAGCTGGGAATTGATGATTAAAGTGCATGTTTGTATGTATCAATGGCTACTTATGACAATTTTCATGTCAGAAATTAGCATTACAACGAACCCTTCCTTACATACAATGGAACGTTCCATACTGCAAAGGTAAATACTAATCCTTACCGTCTGGCCTCAGTGTCCGTGCGGCGCTGTGGCTTAGTTGGTTAAAGCGCCTGTCTAGTAAACAGGAGATCCCCGGTTCGAATCCGGGCAGTGCCTTGGGGTGATTGGCCCTCTTTTGCTGTACTACTGTACTTTTTGTGGCCATCCCTTATTATTGCAATATTTTGCGATCGGCTATAGATGTGAACATGAACATTTAGGTTTGGACTAGCGTTTTCTGGTGTTTCAAGCTCAACATTTTGTTGGTGATGTGAAGACATCTGGGCCCTGTTACATAAAAGTTGAAATCAAAGAGAATTCATAAAATTTGAAGTCCCTGAATACTCAATTTCTGATTCTCAATTCTGATCACTATTACCAAGAAACTTATGTTTAATTTTCTGACTTATGAACACAAATTGATTACATCTTTTTACGCCACAGGGCCCTGGTTTAAAAATGGGTGACATTTGTCCACAACTTGCAACGCTACCCCGGCACACCAAATCAGAGCTGAGATACTGGTATCCTGTAACTTTATTAATGCTCATTGTCAATTTGTGTTCAGATTTTTGATGTTGAATCCATGACTCTAGATCTCCAGAGCTACCAAGTCTCATGCACTCTGCATGAGACTAAGCATTTAGGGTCTGTCTCACGATCTCATGCATAGCACCCATTTTTCTCACGCATCTGGAGCATAGCTTAAAGGAAAAAGTGAGAGATGCAATTGAAGGCATATTTTTCTTTTGTCTTACAAATAAGTAAAAATATAGTCACACGAGTATGCACCAGCTTGCTAAAAATTGAAAAAGCTCCCTACCGTGGGACGGCAGACACCCCCTCCCACACCCTCCCCTCGCTCAGTCGCTTCACTCGGGCAGATGCGCGTGCGCCGAAACGCTGAGTCATGAAAATCTCACTCATAAAACTTTTTTGAACTGGCATCTATGGGTCTCTATAATTATCTCTGTAGCCAAGAGTGCTCTCCATAATTCTCTCGCATAAATTCCATGAAACAGGGACCTACTGTGTTTACTCCATTCATTTGCAGAATTGTTGTTTGATGATGGGATTGCATGCATTGATCTTTGCCCTTAACCTAATCTCCTGAGCTTATCTTTCTGTCAAAGGATTATCTTGCAAAAAAAAAAAAAAAAAAATCACCTGAATGACCATTCAGTCAAGTGAAACCACCATACTAGTATATGATTATATATAGCCTGTAGAGGGCGCACTAACTTTGGGTTATTCCCAAACACTCAATTGCTTGTTGCTCTCACAAGTAATACACGTGAAGAAGTATCCAGTCGATCAGATCAAAATACCTTGAATGGTTCTCCCTTGTGTGAAACTACAGAGATTTATACCCCATTATACGTATAACACACAGGTCTGAGTGCATCAGTCGTAATTGCGTGCATTTGATCACTCTACCATCATACATTCCACTGACCACACCAATTCCCAATAATAACACCCGAAGGAAAACCTCATAAAAACTTCAGAAGAATGTTAGCTTTGTTGAAATTCAAAAAGAATGATTTATTTACAGCAATGTGCTTTTTTCTGAGCTCTGTGGCTCTGTATTTTTTGTACATCAGTATCTCAAGAAGATGTATGTACACAGCAGACAATACATACAGGAACATGCTAATGCAACACAATTCTATGATACAAGGATCTACAGAGTGGGTCACACCTATGTGAAATTTTAACATATTCTGCAAAAAATTCTTGCCCTTGCTTTTCACATTACCAAAGCTTCCACACACAATTTGAGTAGCAGACTCAGCAGATACACGTGACAAAAGTGGTATGGCCGTTTTCATGGGTTGCAAGGCATGTTGCAATGGGGAAATTTATCCTTCACCATCACTACTTATTCACAGTTTGAAAATATTTTTGAAAAATTTGATGCCTGTATTAATGAAAAAAAAAAAAAAAAACACAGACACACACCAAAAATACTACACAAAATTTCTTATCATCATGATTTCAAACCATTCTTTGAACTACATACTTATACATTGGGCTTCAAATTTCAGAAAAAAAAAAAAAGCTTTCTTTTTTGTTTCAAAAGTATACCTCCTTTTATGGATTGGGAGCAAAAAAAAAAAGAAAAAAAAAGAAAAGAACCAAGAGCTAAAAATACTACAAAACATACAAATTGGCAGTTTTATAATTACAGGTAATTCTGCTGTGAAATTGTTCAAGATACACCGGCATCTGATACTTCCTATGCACAGCACAGTGATAAAGAGGAACCTCATTTTAATTAGCTGCTTGGGACCACTGAAATTTGCTTGTTCTATCAAGCATCTCATTATATCAGGGATAATAAACAATAGAACAAAAAAGGAATGGGACATGCAAAATGGTCTCATATCAGGTATCTCTCTATATCTGACCTTTTTAGAACATGGTTCCATTGTACATGACGCAGAACACAGACACCTTGGACCATTTCTTTCAAGAACAAACCCACCCCCAAAATGAATAAACTTCAAAAGAAAGAAAAAATATTCCCTACATAATGATAAAAAATGACAAAAATCGGATTTAAAAAAAAAGGATGATATGACATTTTGAAATTTTTATTTTTTCGGAAAACATTTCTTGACCAGGTCTTATGAATATTTAAATGAGCGAGTTGACATCATACCCTCACAATTCTTGTATATCATTTATGAAGTTCAGAAAAAAAATTGTTATCTTTTGCTATTAACATACAAATAAAAGCATGTTCCCATATCAAGATATATCAGAGTTAACATTTGCTCTTTTTTATTTTGGGCGGTTTTAAGACAAGTTTTTCATTCATACAGCTGAAATATGAGATTTTTGACATTTTGAACATGAAACCCATGTAAATAGGAAATTGTGAGAGCATAACACTGTCAACTTGCTGATTTGAATATTCATAAAGACTGGTCAAGAAATGTTTTCCGAAAAAATGTGAAAATTCAAAATGTCATATCTACCTTATTTTTTTATCCAAATCTTGTCATTTTGTATCTTTCTGTAGGGAATATTTTTCTCTTTCTTTTAGAGTTTATTTATTTTTGGGGTGGATTTCCTCTTCAAAGAGGGTGGCAATCATCTGAAAGATTCAATGCTTGCATTTACGATGGCAACACACTTGAATACTCGCTAACGATCTGTTGTTTCCTGGCTGATGCTACAGTAGCAGCAGTTATTGCAGCATATCAAGATTTCAAACCTCTGCAGTAAAGCGAATCTTCGGTTTAAGCCACCAAGAGTGGGAATGAAATATATCATGTGGAACGTTTTAAATTTGGAATGTTATTCAACACCACTGACATGGAGTAGAACCAATTCATCTAACATTTCAGACAAAATTCACACCCAAGGTCAGTTTGTGATTCACAAGAGAATGTTAAAAAAATTATTTCATTTATTGCAGGCAGACCAAACTAAAGGTCAAATTCTGATTTCTGTCAGGACTCAAAGACACCAAAGCCCTCCTTCACAGCACATGAAGGACTAGGTACCACAAATTGAGGCATATTTTAAGTAGGACATTCTGGGAACAGGAGATACATCTTGCCAAACAATTACCATTAACACAAATCAAGATTTCACCCAAAGAAAACTGAAGAATTCAGTTCAGACATATAAAATTCTGGATAATTTGTGAAATAAATGGCCTTGAACACAGAATTTTGGCAACACACATTCCATAGCAATAAATATAATTTTTTCTGGTACAGTCTCTGGGTAACTACATTAACGGTTCTGAGCACCCTGGGTCATTAGCTGGGAAGAGTTTTGAGCTATTTGACAACATGTGTCCTTGTGATGTAACCTGTCATGATAAAAGACACTCCATGTTATGGAGATTAATATTCCTGAGCCTGCTATTATCTCAAAGTACTAGTATTTCACATGATGGCTTTAAAAAAACGCCTGAACTTTGCTTGTGGTTTGCATCCATCTCAATGGGCGTAATGCAGAAGAATCAAGAAAAATCATCTCTTGTAGGATTGAAGAACCCTCAGACTAGTCCACGGAAGAGACTGACATCACAATTCCACCGTGTTCCATAAAGGAGATGTCTGCTGTTGATTTTGTTTTGTCTGCTTTGTTCATAGAGTCCGTAGGCTTTCTAAGAAGTTTGGCAGAAGAATGGCCGTGCCGTCCTACATGGGGTAATTGAGCATGACGTCTTGGCGGGCCAGCTCCAGCAACATAGGATCGTCGAAAAACTTGTTGATACTGACATCTTCACTGAGACCCTGAACAGACAGGTGACGGAATTCAGACGATGATAAATAATGATGATAACATGATGATGCAACACTGTAGTAGCAGTAGTAGTAGTAGAAGTAGTACTAGTAGTAGTAATAGCAGCAGTAGAAGCAGTAGTAGTAGTTGTAGTCGTAGAAGTAGTAGTAGTAGTCGTAGTCGTAGTAGTAGTAGTAGTAGTAGTAGTAGTCGTCGTCGTCGTCGTCGTCGTCGTCGTCGTCGTCGTCGTCGTCGTCGTCGTCGTCGTCGTCGTCGTCGTCGTCGTCGTCGTCGTAGTAGTAGTAGTAGTAGTAGTAAAGTAATAATAGTAGCGGCAACAGCAATAAAGACAATAACACTAATAATATGTGTTCATCTATGTCACATGCAGGTGTAATTAATACACTAACACATGATAAAAGCTAAAATCCATCCAATCAATCTCAACTGTCAAATCATCACCCAGTCTATAAATCATATTACCCATTAACCAAACTACAAATTCATTTTCAACCAATGCATCCATAAACAATACAAGCAGTGGAATACAATGTACTGTATAACCAGAAATTTTCATGCGGATGAAGTTTTTGTGAATTTTGCAAGGAGCTAAGATTCACGATATTCAAATGCATGTTAAAATTCCTGTCTACACTACTGTATGTGTCCATACTTTCACCCGATTAATTTTTCACGCTAAGTGGCTTAAAAATATATTTGCAGTTTTTAAATTTGCGCTGCATGATTGTCAATCCATCTAGAATGTGCAGAGAAAATTGTGAAGATACTTTCACGGGTTTTAGAATTCATGTTAGCCAAAGGTTGCACGAAATGCATGAAAATCAATGCACCACGAAAATTTGTGCGTTTACAGTAGGCATTGAATGCCACTGTCAATTTGTGAAAATTGCATGCCTCAAAAAGGGCCGTCGGCTCCAAATCAGAAAATTTCATGCCTAATTATTTCTGTTTTTACAGTAGTAATACGTCTCCCCCATAACTACTGCTGTGCCAATCGATAAAGAAACTGAAATCAAACCAACATTCCATCAATTTGTCTTGATCACACACTCTCTTGAGGTATTTGATTGATTATTGATATCTATCAACAAATTAGCAACCTAATCAATGAAATAATGAAGTCTTTAACCTGTTGAGGACGGACTAATTTTGCTACAACACGCATTTTCCACAGACACTTGCCCAAATATACTCAGGACTCATCCTCAATGGGTTTACTGGTACAAGTGACAGACACAGGTTTTTTTTTTTTCCCTCCAAAATCCATTGGTTTGCCACTTAAACAAACACAAGCTAAAACAAAGTGGGAGGAGACAAACCTACCTTTCTTCTCCTAGTTTTGATCATAAACTCCCTGGCGAGGTGAGTGGCAGGCTGGGGCTCAAGCGGTCTGATGATGATACTCTTGTCCAGTGGATCACCAGGCACAATCTTTGGGTCACATACAAAAAATATAAGATAAGACAAGGTAAACTAAACAATTCATATTACTTTCTCACAAGGAACAGATCTTGTCCTTACATATTTTAAAGGGGCTGTACAGTACTGGCTGAGGTGGAGATTCATGTTTTTTTACATTCCTAATTGAGATAATGAGAAACCTCTTATGAAATATGAAAGAGCATGTAATTTCAAGAAGGATTCAATGTTTATTTTATGAAAATTGGTTTTCAAATGGCTGAGATATCCAAAAAAGTGATAATAATAAAAGACTACATGCCACAACTTTAATAGGATTAGGATCTCGGCCATTTCAAAACCGATTTTCATCAAATAAACTTTTGATACCCCTTAGAACTGCATGCTCTTTGACATATCATAGAGTGGTTTCTGAATATCTCGCAAAACATTAAAAGCTAAATCCTCACCTCGACCAGAACTGTACACACCCTTTAACCCTAAAAAGACTGGGCTATTTTGGTAGCTCGAAAGACTGGGGGGGGGGCTAAAGGGCCCCCCTTAAGATCTCGGCCATGGATCGCGTGATCGCCGCGAAAATTTGCACAATGGTAGTGTGCGATGTAATCTACAAGATCATATATTTAAATTTTCCAAAAATAGTCTTCTTTTATTTTATTTTGATTAATTATGCTAATTTATGCGAGAAATCAGACTCTTTGATCTAAATCAGTAAATAAAGCTCCAAAAGTGCTCATTTTTGGTCTAATTATTCTTTGTGGCATTCTTAGCAAATGCACTTGAAAAAAAATTCGGTATCAAAATTAATTTCTTATTTATTTTATTGTTTCATGAATTTCTTATGTATTTCCTTGTTTTTTTGACCCTTTGTTTTTGTTGTTTTCTGAAACAAAACTTGTGGCAGACACTTTTTGAAGCATAATACTCCTAAAACAAATTAATTTCAGCCATTGAGAGCAAAAATAAGCACATTTATATGAACCATGTGAAAAAACTCAATTTGCATTGACTTTGTACACAAAATCACATTTTTGAGCCATTTTCGGCCTCACATGCATGTACAAAATGTTATGTAACTTCAGAACCCTACCCCCGGGCGTCACAAATTTGGTGTCAAAATGTGCGGGAAACTTGAAAGAAAAAAGTCATAGAGCAGCGCGGTGAGAGCATTGCGTGTTGCAGAGTAGTCGCGCGAAATGTCGAGGGGGGCCTTTTAGGCCCCCCCCCCAGTCTTTTTAGGGTTAATGTAGCAACAAAAAAAAAAAGAAAAGAAAAGAAAAAGAAAAAAGAAGCTGCTGGAAACTGCTTAGCCAATAGTGGCTAGCCATTGGAGTATAATGTAGTCACGAGTGGCCTGAGCTTTTGATCCTAGCAGGGTCTTTTGTTTTGTTTTGTTTTTGGTGTTTTCAACATCTTTGTACACCAGGTTAAGGACTCACTGCTTGTTAAACCCCACCCCCCCCCCCCCCCCAGCTGTTGTTATTTTGCAATTTTCTTCACCCCTGTGTTGTTTATTATCTTGTTTGATGTTGCCTCCCTATTCATCTTTATCCTTCATAGGTTGCCCCCTATGATCCTTGGGATTATCACTGACCCACCTCTGCCTTTTGTCTGTTCACCCCTTTGCTTTAATCCCCCTTCCTTTGGCTCCCTGCCTTTGACTTCTACCCCACTCCTTCTGTTTTTGTTATTCTACATGTCCCTAGCCCTCCTCAGACTGAGCATGTTGTGTGTAGTCCATTATGTCATTGCTTTCACTTACATGTTTGTCATTTTGCCTCTGACAAAGATGTCACTGGGATTGAAAGCTCAGGCCCCTCTTGACTTTATAGCATTTATGACACAGGGTGACCTTAAAAACTATGATAGACAAAATCTTGGCCTTAAAAAGAACAATCTTCATCTCAATCCAGGTCTTATTATTGCTTGACAACAACAGTGAACACATGCACATTCATATGGGAATAGCATCTTAAAAACATAAAGCACAGGCACTATAAAGGGGGGGGGGGGCATTTAACGCTCTTCGCTTTCATACAGTCTTTTGCTAAGTATAATGTATCTATTAGCCTTTGCTTCCCCAGGGAAGAAAGAATGTATGGTAATACATTTATTTGTCACTCTAATCACTACTACAAGAGCACCCCTCTTTAAAGTATCCCCAAACAGAAACAAGAGATCGACGAGATGAGTGGGTATGTTGCCATGGCAATCGACTGCATCCCTACCTGCCAGTGGTGGAAGACGGAGAGGCAGAAAGCCTGGCCCTGGGTGTGGGTCCTCAAGTCTGTCTCAAAGCCAAAGGAGTCAATGGCGGGGATGAAGGCCTTGATAGTATACAGCGGTGACCCCGGCACAGGTGCATCCTGGGTAACGTGACCTCTATGTGAGGAAAAAGTTAAAAAGAGACATATGATGGAAACAATTAATCTTCAAACCATCACACACATTATCAAGCATATGGTAATTATTGAACAGCAAATTTCCTCAGAACATCTACATGAGAAATTATCACAATGCAAAGAAAAAAGGAAAACACATGCACACTTAAATTGAGGCATAATTTTTCTCTTCTTTTTTTTTCATTAGCATTTCACAGATGCAAACAAACAAAAACTCCGCAAAGAATATTTTCAGATAATAATGAACTGGTGTTTTAACTTATTGCATGAAAAGCCTGGCAAGGCTAGCAAAGCTTGCAAGAAGCAAAATTGACTGAACTTATTGAATGCATGATTCTAGCTGGCTAACGGGTGGTTATTTTTTTCACAGGTTGTTATTTATTACTTGCCAGTCAAAGTCAACTTTGTGTACACCAGAGCTCAGAATAACTCCGTCTTCTTAGACTGTTCTTCCATTCCTTCATGAATTTTACAATTGATATTTTGGTAGATTAACATAATCGCCTACTGTATACGCCATATATTTCGCATGTCTAAATTTTTTGCGAATCGGGAAATTTCAACGATTTCACAAGTGGTTAAATTCGCAATCGTGGAGTCCAATAGTGAACGGAGAAGAGTACATGCGTACGTCACATTCACATCCGGGATCAGAGTCAATATTTTTGCATGTCTTTAATTTCTCAAATAGCACCCAACTTGCGAAGTTCGCGAAAATAAAAACCTCGCGAAATATTCCGCGTATACAGTACCTTCTCCTGGCGAGTACTGTGTAGACGGCAGAGACGCAGTCAGCTGGGGCCTGCACCTCCACAAAGTTGTAGGGCTCCATCAGTCGAGGGGTGGCCTGGATTGCATCACAGGGAAAACATTCGAGATATCGGCATAATAAATGGCTGCCTGCTTCATCAACATGTACATCATGCACATCTTTTCCTAGTGTCTCAGAGCTGCACAACCACAATCATGGCTTCAACCAACCATTATTGACTGGTGAGTTGTTGTGAGGTACATGTATCTCTCCTCAACCGACCACAGTCTTCCGTATCATTCTGTGTCTGACAAATTTCTGTAAATACCTTAGTCCCATTCATTCAAATTTCTGGTGCACAACTGTCTCCAGGCTCGATTAATCTACATAATCCCACTTATTCATTTTGTTGTAAGTCACAGGTTTCCTTGGAGTATTCATCACAAGACTTACCATGAGGAATGCTGAATAGGCCACCCTCCTGGCCGTGGGAATCACCTGACCACCTCCCCGGTGGATGGGTTCGTTGGCGATCACTGCATCCAGGATCTTGAACTTCACATTTCGGATTGCTGCAGGCAACAGGTTAAAAAAAAAATTAAGTGTAGCAAAGCTGAGTTTCGATAATATACTATTGGCATCTTTGAAGATTGGAATGCCTTGCTGTAACCCTTATTTGCAATCTATATTCATGATTATGGCAAGGAAAGAAATATGAAATAAAGTTTCATTCAATTTGTACTTACAATGGTGGTAACACTCTGAGTTTTGTGCATAGAAATCACATGCATTGGATCATCTCAACTAAAGACTTATGTCGTCCATGCATTAAGTTATTTGGTTATTTTATGGTAATTCTATCAAGTGACTATAATAATATGTGAATGTTCACCTAGTCTTAACCCTAAAGGGGCCGGGCTTTTTTGGCTATGCTCAGGCCCCCCCCTGAGATCTCGGATATCGGTGGCGCGATCGCGATGAAATTTTGCATGCGTGAGACCTGCGTCATAATCTACAAGATTGTGTCATCAGATTTTTTGAAACAATAAATTTCTAATTTTAATTAATTAATTATGCAAATTAAGCTCAAGATCATATTTTAGCCTAATTAAAAGCATTGAGAGTCTAATTTTTGGTCTGTAAATCTGTTGCAGCATATTCAACGATTGTACATCACAAAAACTTCCAAAATTCATTTCAATTCTTATGTATTTTATTGTTTTCAGAATTTCTTATGTATTTCATTGTTTTTCAACTTTTGTTTTTTCTTTGTTTTTTCATTGGAAATTGTCACTGACCACTTTTCTACCATAATTAGCACAAAACTAATCAATGAAAGTGATTAATTGTAAAAATAATCAGGTTTTTATGACTTTCACGACAGAGCACTGTTTTCCATAGGAAATGTACACAAAATCACAAAATTGTTCCCGTTTTGGGGCGACATTCCATTACAAAAATGGGCGTGGCTTCGCAAAAGTACGCGCGGACGTCGCAAATTTGGTCTCAAAAGTTGCGCGAGACTTGAACAAACAAAGTCAAGAAGCCTCGCGACGAGGCCTTCTCGCGTAACAGAATTATAGCGCGAAACGTCGAGGGGGGGGGGGGCGGATTCCCCCCCCCCCCCCCCCCCCCCCCCGGCCCTTTTAGGGTTAAAGAGACTGTACAGTACTGGTTGAGGTGGGGATATATGTTTTGAACATTCCTAAGTGAGATAATGAAAAGCCTCTTATGAAATATGAAAGAGCATGTAATTTTAAGAAGGATTCAACGTTTATTTGATGAAAATTGGTTTTCAAATGGCTGAGATATCAAAAAAAGTGCTAATAATAAAAGGCGACATGCCACAACTTTATTAGGAACTCTTTGTTTCACTTTGTTTTTAGATATCTCAGCCATTTCAAAACCGATTTTCATCGAATAAACTTTTGAAACCCCTTGGAACTGCATGCTCTTTGACATCTCATAGAGTGGTTTCTGAATATCTCGCAAAACGTTAAAAGCTAAATCCTCACCTCGACCAGAGCTGTACACACCCTTTAAGTTCTAATGTGGCAGGATTAAGTCTGTCAAAAGAAACTTGACTGCTGCACACGAAAATATTATCATGTATTGCTCATCAATGCCTCGCTGCATGTCTTGTAAACTCTCTCATTTGAGTCTTAATTCTTTGTTGATGGCATGTGATATTTTATTGGTGAACGCTATTAGTAATCACCAGAATGCACACACGAATGACCTTCAGCTATTTTGACTTACGCTCATCACAGAGTGGCCCCTCCCTGGTACCCCACTGGAATCCCTGGACGATGCTATCCTTCACCGACGTCAGGAGGTCCTTGTCGACCTGTTTGGAAGCAAAGAGCCATATGTGACTGTGACATCCCATGGAATCATCTCGATGTCACAAATATATCCCCAGCCATGTATGGCCAAAACTGCATGTCCACATCCATGACTGGTCTCATGTTTGTTTTGTGATGCAAATTGAACGGTTTGGGTCTGGGGGTGAAACTACGAAAATCTTCAAGAGTGCCATTTCACATCATGTTCAACTTGACTATGATAAACAGATTAACATCAGACTTCTATGTATGTCAATATATGAAGCCATGAAATCAATATCTAACTTACTACCATAATCATCATCATTTCATAAAATGATCTGAGCCTTTAAATCCTCATAGCTCTCTTATTTTCAGTCCTTTCTTTGCAGGTAAACCCCTAACCACTTTGCTTGTTGCTTTGACACTTTTACAGTATATTATTTAAGGTTGTCAGTCATTGATGTTAGGGTCACATGCAATTTGTTCATTCGCTTGTCTGCACTACAGAAACAGGTGTACAAATCTGTGCACAGTTGGTGGGAAACAACAAACAATTTATTGTTGGTTTTGCAAATGTACCGCAGTGGGCAGCAAACCAAGATCAATTCCGTCAAAGAACCATAATATCTGACGACCAATTCCTTTAAAGTCCACACAAACATGGTGCAGAATTGCACTCTCACAGACACAGAGCAACAGGCTCTATATCATATGTTCCCTCTCGAAAAAATTATAATGGGACCCTCCGCAACGTAAATTTAAAAAATAGTGAATCAATCCAAATGCAATTTCAGGGTATGAAACTGTAACTTATAACCACATCTTAGAGAAAACCACATCTGCTTTGCTTCAGTGGTCAAAGAGAAATGAGGATCTTTGTAGAGCATTTCAGGAATCCCTTCCCTTCACGTTCTGTCCATTGTGTTCACACATTAATATACAATTCGAAGAGCATCCAAGTGCGTAACTTGAAGAAGCACACCCATGACATGCTTTACATAGATCCAAATTTCTCTGTGACCACTTAATCGGACCAAATCGAGTTTTCTGTAAAATATAGGTAAGATGTTAAATAGTTAGACCTTGAATAACATTCATACAGTTTAATCATATTGAAAGTTATCAATGCAGAAATCTGATTGCTTTTTTTTTTTTTTTTTTGGGGGGGGGGGGGGGGGCACCATACTGTACAGGCACGAGCTTCCGTACCTCAGAGGGAAGGGTGTCGTCAACCAAAATGTTGGGGCCCGTCGCATCGGGCCCAAAGGCCCAGATGGACCTAGCAGCCAGCAGATCCCAGTCGTACTTGGTCTGGAAGAACTCTCCGAGGCGTTTCCTGAACAATATGACATAATCAGAGACAAAACACGGCATGAACATGGGCTAATTGGTTAAGACTTCAAGCCAATCCAAATGTAAGCTCGCCTTTTGCCTCACGTAAATGATAACAGACAGGCATACATCAACTATTTTAAGCCTCAAAAGATGCAGGAAGGAAGATGACCCATCAACACAATTTGACAAAAAATTGCCAGTAAAGTATGATGATGTCTTGTATCTTCAAAAAAAAAAAACAACAACAACAACCCACAAAAATCTAAGTGCTATTGTTTGTGTATCAAAGAAACAAATTAATGAACAGATGCAAGAGCATACAGAGAAGTAGCAGTCATGGCAAACAAAGTCACTGTCACAGAAATATGTCATTCCAGATAATCGATTGCATACATTTCCATAAATTCCTGATGTCATAGCCTAGCAATATTACAACAGATTAATTCAGTCCTACCTGAACACCATTTTCAAGGGAAAACAAAAGTAGGCCTATGATAGTGTGGGACTAGCATTATCACCACTATACAGTTTATCCGCCCCCCCCCCCCCCAAAAAAAAAAAAGTTCAGCAAAGTGCACAGAACCAGCCATTACAATGTACAACTGCATAAGCTCAGCAAATGAAACATGAACTCTTTTTGCAATTTTGACAATCAGTTGTCAATCAGTTGCAATAAAAGCAAATCAATGGAAGAGTTTAATCAATTTGAATAAATGGAACTCTTACCAGGGAAGCACACATGTGACATAGAATTAAAATCACAGCCTCGCAGACAGAGCTGCCCTGAAAAATCAGCATGCAGAGAGTCATGCGTACCTGTTCCATGTGATCTGAACAACCTCGTTCTCGATGTCCTCTGCCAGATTTTTCTCCAGCGGCTCCGCAATCATGGTCAGCTTGTTCCTGGAGTGAAGAGATTCATGAATCAGTCAAGAAGAACATCTTGAATATTTAACCCTTCCCATGCAACAACTTCAGATATTTCGATGACTATTATTTACAACTTCCATGATTTCTGTGTTGTGTGCAAAATGCAACCATCATTACCATCATTACGTTTTCCCTTTAACTTGCACAGAAAAATAAAAATGGCTCCTCCTGTCCAGAAAGAAATTAAGGAACAGCTTGCATGAGGATAAGTTTATGCCTTCAGCACAAGAAGGACATGACAAATATTAAGAACATGGAAACATTTATCAAAAGATAAAGTTAGATTTGTGACACTCTACGAACAGGCAATGAGTTCAAGTCAAGTCAGATCAATGAGACATTAACCATAATGGGTATCTTAAAGTCCCAGTAGGTCACCTTGAGCAATGAATTACAAAACATTTCAGATGGTAATTTCTTTTTCCAGGCATAAGTGTTAGTAACTCTCAAATTGCCAAAATCCAAGGTCACTATTAAATATGAAATCAATATTGCTGTCAGTTCTCCTGTTGTTTTTCAGAAGAGAAAGTTGAGCTCCTTATCGAACATAATTTACATCCATTCAATCACTGCAAACAACTAGCCTTTCCCTCAAATGCTAGGCACACTCAGAATCTACGTACGTCCCCCAGACGCTAATAACTTCAATTGAATACACCATCTCTGTGAGAGATTATAGAATGTACCAAGGAGCTCACTTCTTATTGGGTGTCTCAGCAAAACATTTCAGGGACGATGTCTCCACCACAGTCTCGCAGAAAGACACCACAGGATCGGCAACCTTGATATCTGAGTGTAAACAAATAAAGTTTCAAACAGTTAAACTGAGAATTTGGCAACTTACTGCCATCTACAAATCACAATGAAAACTAAAACAACCAACATTAAGTCAATCTGTCAATCAATCATACATGAATCAATAAGAGATATGAGTGCAGAAGGAATAAAAAAACAAACTAAACAGAACATGTAGTATCCCAGCTTTGTTGTGCTTGGAAGTGGACTGATAGTTGCAAATTTAAAAAGTCCTGAAAATATTGCCTCCCAAATTCTACAACTTGCAGAATTGTCTAAAAGGCCTAATTTGGCACATGGTATGCCAATATGTCATTTACAGTGTGAGAGAGGATACAAAAACACAAACAGGAACTCAAGCTTAGCATAGTCTTCTTGGTCTCATGGCAAACTCCCCAAGTTTTTGAGAGTAACAATTCTAAGGCACTTTTCTAATCAAAGTTTGCAATATCAGAAGTTGCTGAAAATTGTGGAATAAACAATAGGAACAGTAATGTACAAATTGTAATAAATTGTAAAACCATTCAGCTGATAGTATCCATATTGTTGCTGAAGTATATGAAACTGTGTTAGATACATCTTTTCAGAATGGGTCTCTGCATCTTGTTTTCAAGGGCTCATCTCACCAATTTCTGAATACATCTTCCTGAGGTCGTGCATGACACAGTCGAGGTACAGCTCTCCTGTCCCTAGGATTACATGCTCTCCAGACTCCTCAACCTACAATTGTATGAGGAAACAAACACAAAAATTGAATATTTTAATAATTTGCATACTTTTGAAAGTCTGTTCACAAAAAAAAAAAAGGATCTTCAACTGCACGTTGTATATATTTTGACTTTCCGTGGGTCTTTGCTATGTTCAGAAGATGCAAAATTTGGAGAGAGGATTCATCATCGATGCAGATGGTTTAAGCTAAGATGGGTAACCTTGAGTTACTGGCAGACAGGTTTGTAGTGGAAATTTTTGTCACAAGTATATTGGTTAAATTTACAAAGAAAGAATGTAACTGCAAAGTAAGAGCTCTAACTTCATATTACCTCCTCATATTAAACAAACATGGAAAGAAAAAAAATGTACCCTCAATTGTAGATCCATGGAGACATATCATTTCCCTCCTGGATGGATCAACTGGGGGAGTGTTGCTATGGCACCACTAAATCTGGCCCACATCCTCCACAGAGTCAAGGTGATGGGGAGTTGCAATGGTGCTTTTATTTTTCAAGAATTTCTTCGATTTTCTTAAATTTATCCATTTTCTGACTTATACTGAAATTGGCCTTGCTCAGTGATTGGCTAAGGTCAGCCTACTGGAAAATCTATGAAATATGCAAGCATACAAATACATTTGACGTCAAAATCTCCCCATTTTACTGATTAAAAAAAGAAAAGAAAAAAGAAGCCATACTGGAGTTTGCATGTGTCAAAGATGATTGCAAAACTATTACTGGCTAAAAACAAAAGAAGATATAAATAAAATAAACAAAGTGTAAAATCAATGTCTTGGAATAATGTGACACATAGGGGTTTACACCATGGCACACAAAGAATTAAGAAAGACCCACAACAAACCTTGGTGGTGATGAGAGGGTAGCTCTTGTTGACTTTACGCAGACCGTCCAACATCTTGGGAAGTTCTGACGGGTTGACCGGCTCACAGGCGATCTTGATGACCGAGGTTGTGTTGAACTTCAAAGGCCGGAAGATATACACCTGTCAAAATGTAATACCCAGATGGAGTTATCATTTTAATTCCCATATCCATCGTTATCACTACTGTCATCACTAAACTCAACTTACAACTTGTTATTATCATCATTATCATCACCATCAACATTATTGTTAAAACTGGTGTGCATTGAAATCAATTAATGTTGTCTTTCGAGTGCTAACACTTGTGTTCACAATAAATAAGACATTTGTTATGGGCCCAACATTATCCTTCCCATATCATCTTGTTTTTAAATGTGTTTCCTGATCTTCTCTGGCATGAAACTTTAATAAAACATACAAGAAAAAAAATGTGTCAATCTAAATAGATGCTGCAAAGAAACATGACATTTCCAAGGCTTTAGACATTTAAACACGATGACAGACAACATGAAGACACTTTTTTTTTGGCTCCATTAATGACAATATCAAACAGGTTTGTGACATAGTTTTGGTCTATTTATCACCAAAATCTCAGCTGCAAGGAAAACTTAAATGTCAAAAGACCTCAATGACAGCTCTAATGCTCCACTTAATGACCAGTTTCAATGCTCAATGCAAAACCCAGTGTACAAAGACATCTTCTAATTGACTCAGTTTATCATTTTGTATTTTAATGTTTAAATTGCAATATGTGTATGATTTGTTTTTAAGGGTACATTCTATTTTAACAAGCCTCTGGCTTTCTCTGAACTGTACCTGCTACATTTTGTAAACAATTTAGATTCAAATGATTTTTATTACTGAATAAATGTATGAATTGAATTGAAAGACTTTTAAGGCAGTGACAGCTTTCCACCTGCCTTGTGACTGTTCACAGATAATGTACAGTTTTATCATGAAAACCAGCCTACAGATTGATTACAGCTGTTTCCTCTTCCTCTGAAATGTTTGTATGAGTCAAGAAAGTGCTCTACCAAAACTATAATGGAACGGTAAGGTGGACTCACCTCATCTAGACCCCTGCTCTCTGTGATGGTTGACGTCTTGACAATGGGCTCGTCCACACCTTCGATGAGGACCCAGTTTCCGGCCGGCACTCTGTTCACTTCAATCTTGTATCTGGGATGGGACAGAAAATGGGAGGAACAATGGAACAACGATGCTTATCAACTTGCTGAAGACTGGTTCTGAGTATATGTTGACAGTCGTCCGTTCTGAGTATATGTTGACAGTCGTCCGTTCTGAGTATATGTTGACAGTCGTCCGTTCTGAGTATATGTTGACAGTCGTCCGTTCTGAGTATATGTTGACAGTCGTCCATGGGAAAGTGTGTCGAAGCAAAATCAGCTCATAGTAACAGGGTTAAAGCTTTGTCCATGATCTTACAGCTTCATGTACAGTGCACATGCCTGTGAGCACTGTACATGCTTTGGTACCATTGCAACGGATACTCACTCTAACACAATTTTTGCCTTTTCTACCTACAGACATACCACAGCGTTCACATTAACACTCTTATATTCACATTAATGCTCTAAACTAAGAAGTAACTTTCAATAAATTTGATTGTGTGATTTCTTTGGCCATACATCATAAACTGTAACAACTTCACTTTTTTCAGTAAACGTCAGTAGTACAAGTGCAGCTGAATCAAGCCTGTATGATTTTTGGTTTTTGGTTTGTTTGTTTTTTTGTCTTTTAATGGGTGCCCTATGCTAATTTGGGGGTTATTTTCTACATTGTTTAACTTGTTGTAGCAAAAAAAGCTGCTGATATAATTGTTCAACTTGTTCTCTACTCTGACATTATTGCCAAGCTTCAATGAGTGACCTCTGACCCCTGATCCACGTACCTCGCCTCTGAGATCCAGAGCCTCCCCACCATGGTGATGCGGGAGTCCTCCTCGTCTTCCAGGGTGTAGTTCTCCCCCAGGACCCGCACCTCTTGGTTGGCGTGGATGGTGCCACTCATCACCCGGCCAAAGGCGTGGAAACTGACCCCGTCCTCCGTGCTGTACATCTTGGTGGTGTGCAACATCAGGGGGGCCTGGGAAGGGTAAAAAGACAAAATGAAAGCAAATTTACCTTTAGACAACATGTGTCTTTCAAATTAATGGGACAGAGATTCAATAGAATCTAATATATTTTGTCTTTTTCTGGTTAAGAAATTTCTGTGAACTTTTCAAATAGCATGTACTAAGAACTTACAATAGAGTTTTTTTATGAACTGCTAACTTAAAATAAAGTTTTCATCACATTTATCCTCAAGTTGGTTTACATCCTTTGGGTTTATGTCAGGTTAATGTGTGTGTGTGTGTGTTTGTGTGTCACACATACACACCACGATAGCTTTTGACCACATAAGCACTGAGAATTAAGGGTTTCTGGGACAAGCACTGTACTAGGGCTCTCTATAGCTCAGTTGGTGAAGCACCGGTCTAGCATCCTGGAGGTCTCGGGTTGGAATCCTGCTGGAACCCATTTTCTTTGCTCAATTTTTCACTCATAACTTATGATGAAGTTATAAAACTTCTTTGACGTATGAACAGCTAAATGAAATATAAAAATCATAAGAATTAATGACCATAGCAAAAACTATTACAGTTAAGAAAAAAAAAAAGTATTGCAGCAATTATTTCCTTCAAACACGATGTGTCACCAGCCATGAAAGTTATATGCACAGAGTACAGCCTACCTCTGGGTCACAATCCACCATGGAGTCCCCAAGGTCTGAGTCGATTGGACCTGTGTAGCAATGTTCCACCTTGGTTTTAGCGTTGTCGGCCGGTGAGGGTACATGCTGAACGCACATGTCCACAAATCCTGACAATGATGTACAGTAAGCAACACAAACATTTTCCTCGTATGAGTTACTTAAAACTAAGAGGGCATATTTTGGAAACAGTATTATTCACTTCTGCATATGTCTTATTTTAAAGGAAACATGACATGTTTTTCAAACATTTGTTTCAATATAAAAGCCTTTTTGTAGACACTTTTTGTTTAGAATCCTTTTGCCTCAATTCACAGTACTATTTTGCATACTGGATCATACCTTCAAACAGTGCAGGAAGATAACATTTTCATTTACACACCCTGTTCATAAGTTATCTAATAAATGTAACAAGGGCGGGAATGACATTGTCACAACATTCTCAATGCTTTAAGAGTCATCTCTGTTTTACCAGTTGAAAAACACCACTGTAACCAGTTCAGCAGATATCAACATTGTAATGCTTACTTTTTCATCCTATTAGCATTATCAATGACATCATGATATTTCAGTTATTATCAAAGCATATCCTACATTTGTCTTTTCTTATTTCAATCACTGTGAATTTGAAGCTACTCTTGTGTTTCTCTTACCAGTAAAGTCACCAAAGAATTTGCGGCAAACGAGCTTGAGAAGCGGCCGGATGTTGAGTTTCATCTCCTCCTTAGTGAGGTGGATGCCCAACTCATCTAGGACTCCAGGAAGAGTGGAATCAACATCACCTACCACCTGCACATCAAAAGAAAGACAGAAACAGGTAGAAAGTTGAATGAATGAGTAGATAAATAGATTAGATAGATAGATAAATAGATAGATAGAAAAAGAGATAGAAAGATAGATAGACAGACAGATTAGATAGATGGATACACAGTGGACAGAAAGATAGAGAGATAGATAGTTACAGATAGATAGACACACAGATCTAGATACATAGATAAATAAATAGATATACAGATAGAATGGATAAATACACACACAGATGAACAGATAAATAGAGAGGCAGGTACAAATTGTAGATGAATGGGTATGTATACCAACTGGTAGACACATAGATATGCCATTAATTAAAGAGATTAATGCATGTATGCATATGTGCACACATGAATAAACAGCCGCACACATGCATAAAAGCATTTACATACACTGATATGAGTATAAATACACATACATTATGTATGTTCACAAATTAATTAGTAACAAATAAACCAAACAAAAACAAAACCAATCAATTTTGGAAATTCATGCATAGGTAACATAATCTATGGTAAAACCATGCAAATTATCTGGACACCAGGCAAATAAAACATGACACAATACCAAAGGCATGGGATTAAGGCTCTCACCTGTGCAAACAGCTTGTACATGGGTTCCAGGATAAACTCTACAAAGCTCCTCTGTGATGTACTGACTGGTGGTTTCTTGGTGAACTTGCGACTGCAAAATAACGGTAGATGGTTAAAATCCCTTCAGACATCATAGAAGACCACAATCAGATATTTAACTTACTTTATCAAACCTATGGTTGAGTAAATTCTATGACTTTTAAGATGCTCAATGACATTTATTGAAATTTCAGAAATCATACAATACTGTAACAGTGGAAATTTTCTCACATTACATGCAACCAGAAACTAGCGCAAAAGTAAGAGCATGTAATTTTTTTTTGCTTGCTATATGTTCCAGTCGTTCATAACTTGATTCCGCAGAATTAAAAACACACGAAACTTATCTTGTATATACCCACTTTTACAATATCAAGCAAACTGTGACACATCCATGATATACAAAGTGCAAAGTACTCTTTTTTCCTTTTTCCTTCTACAATCTCACTGACAGAAATAATATAAATGAGATATATACTCTCCCTTTTGGACATCATTTGGCATCATCATTTCATTTCATACCAATTATGTTCATTTTACATATTTTGCATTTCTAAGGAAAGGTTGTTAACACTAGCAGGCATTTGCTCAAAGTACTCTTAAAACCCTTGATCATTCCACAATTTCATATATCAGATTTTGAAGTTTTCCCATCAGATGAGTGACATTCATGTGTGTGCTGTAACTACTGCTGAACATTGCATTATCATTTCAGTCCTTAAGCATTTGAGCTATAAATGCAATTGTAAATTTGCACAGGAGGAGAGGTAAACTTCAATCACTGAAATGTCTCAGAGGCACTCCAAAGAGAATTGCAGATGGAGGATATCAACAAATAACACTGATAGATGTGAACATGCATTTTAGTTTATGTATGGAACCATACCGTCTCTCCATGACCCTTTTGATGACTATAAGCAACAACATAACTTGTCTGGTTTTGTGGTGGTAACATTACAAAGACATTGCCCTTGATGTCACCACATACTGTAAAACATAATATTTTCATGGCATAAAATTTTCGCGAACTGGAGTCAACGGCCTTTTTCGTAGCATGAAATTTGTGCGAGTTTCCTCTAACATTCAATGCGTATAGTGTAGACAACAACTTTCATGTGCATTTAAATTTTGCGAATCCTGGCTCTCTCGAAATTCACAAAATCAAGATGCACGGGAACATTCCTCAGTTTACAGTACTGTAGTATTTAATTTCCCTTTGAACCTGAAAGTACTAAATGCTTCATCTGAACTGCATGCATTGAAAGCTTCAATTCACGGCGCAATGCCAGGACTCACGTTTTCTGGCTGAAGTAGATGTCGCCCCACAGCCTCTTGGCAAACTGGTTGTAGTCGATGTCGCCATACGTGTCCGTGTAGATCTTGGCGAAGGAGGCCAGTGTGAAGCACACGCTATACTGTGAGCTGGCAAAGCAGACGTTTCCGAGGAGGGGGGACACAATCTTCTGCTCCGCCTCGTCGGTGTACACGCTGTTGAGGGGACAGAAGGAGAGTGTGGATTATTGCAAATGCACAGATGGATTCAAGTCACTAAATGCAGAAATAAATCTCTATCGCTAAATTCCTCAGTATTCATGGTATGGGATGTGTGGCTTTAAAGCTGACACTTGTTTCACAGAAATCCCAAAGGTCTCACTAATGCTGATGCACAAAATCCGTTTATGATTGCAGAAACGTCTGTGACAAAAACAATATACAAGGATTTAATACAGTATAATTGTTCTCTATAATCAGACAGGAATAATTGTTTTGTTTGATTGTTGTTAGGTCAAACCAGGTCAACAATAAAAGGCAAACTACATAACAATCTCGCATACAAACATACAAATTTTGTTGATGAAATCTACAAAACACTGTTTACTTTGACCATTTCACAGCATGCAGCAAAGCAAAGACTGGGAAAATAAATACAATGACCATGTCCAAGCTTCACAAGCGAAGCAAAGCAAACCAATCCACTGCGTACGGTAACAACGTGGCAGATTTGGAGCATTTGAGTGCTCTGTGGAGAAAGCGTACCTCACGAGTTATTTCTACAGGAGGTCACACATCATGTAGCAACAGGGTCATGCACCCGACGTGCTTTACACTACATACAGGCGTCCCGAACGAGATTCAACTCTTTGCATTATGATGTGTGTGCATACTACATGCATTTTTCTCATGCCAACTTCTGGTACGGTTTGGTACACTTTTGGAGCACACTGAGAAGTGGTCCACTTGCTGACAGCATGGTACAGTACACTTCAAGAGTGTTAAGCACTCCTCTGACGTGGCTATGGTACAGTACAGTAAGCTTCAGGAGAGTGCTCAAATGCATCTTATACTGTATATGCCGAATATTTTGCGAGGTTTTAATTTCCATGAATTTTACAAGTTGGGTGCTTTTGCGAATTTAAAGACATACAAAAATATTCACTCTGATCTTGATATGGTTGTGACATGCATGCATACATTTCTCTGTTCAGTACAGTACTCCACGATTGCGAATTTAACCACTCGTAAAATTGTCGGAAGTCCCGATTTGCGAAAATGTAGGCTCGCAAAAAATATATGCCGTATATCGTATGTCCTACCTGAGGAGCCCATTAATCTCATCCACGATGTGCCTGAGCTTGTAGTAGGCGTCAGTCGGTGGCAGCTTCAGCTCCAGGACCAGACGGTCAATCTTGTTGATGCAGATAGTGACGGCCAGCTGCTCCTGGACGGCATGTTTGATGATGCGCTCCGTGTTCAGCATCACCCCCTCCGCCGCATCCACGAACACCACTACGCCGTCAGAGAGGCGGAATGATGCTGTGGCTTCGTCTGAGAAGTTTACGTGGCCTGATGATGTGGACAACAAAACCAGCATTCAATGATTACTCTGTTTATCTCAAAAAATCTGGCCATAATAAAGATATGCATACCAATGGTATATTTGTTGTTTTTTTAGCCATCTGTTGACACTTCAAATTGAATCTTACATCTTCTGGTTTCACAGACCACTGCAGGCTGCTGAATTGATGCATTAAAATTCTGAGATGTTTCTCATGAAAAGTGGTTTGAGATAACCGTTTGTTTTTTTTCTGTACTTCTACCACTTTACTCTTAAAGTTGGGATGCATTTCACAAATATCAGCTGTCTTCAAGTCAAGCAAACCTAAGGCCGAAACTAGGAGGTTAAGCATACTGGACTCCTTGGAGAAAATCTTGCCTGGAAGATTTGTATGACATTTGAAAATAGCAGTAAACCAACACCCTAGGCAGAGTCAACTGTGACTTTTATGACTGTCAGTGATGCATATTTGAACAGTTGGCCTTGTAATGGATGTTTACATTTTTAGAGATGCAAGAAATGAATGTTAGATCTCCAGATAACTGCCGGACATATGGATGTAGCAGACAATTCATATAATCCCACATCATGTTGCACCAAAATCAACAGGTCCATGTATAGATTTGTGGAAATTGTTGTAGTCCTTGAGCAGATAAACTGATATTCTGAAAAAATCCCAAGGTCTGTTTTAAAAGGAAATGGAACTAAGAAATAGCACTTATGATTATTCAATGAAAAACACAAGTGCAGCCAAGCACAACATTGGGGAACATGAAAACGCTTATTCAATTTTTTTTTTAATGTCTCCTTCCAATCCATCAACAGTTAAAGCCATATCGAGGGTGTAGAATTCAAGGGGTAAAATGCACTCACCTGGTGTGTCCATGACGTTCATGAGGTAATGTTTGCCCTTACAATCTGGGAGGACCAGTGTGACTGGCTGAGCTTTTATGCTCACTCCTCGCTGGAAAGAGAAAAATGAACAAACTTGACATCACATCCTAAACATCTACGAGGGAGACAAACTGTCTATACACCAATATAAGATTGATGGCCCTGGAAAATGTAACAAAATTCTCTCCAGAATGGAATGTGTGATCACATTTTCAAATCCTGGGTAAATATGCATCTTCGCTTTACAGAATGACAATTTGCCATGCTATTTACAGCTGAGAAGGGGCCATAAAACTAGTACAGTGCACTCCTGTTTAAAACGAACACTATTATAACAAAATTCCGGTTACAACGAAGTAAAAATGTAGGCTGCAAGATTATCCACTCTATGTATTTTTATTGTATATTTGTTCGGTTATAACGAAATTTTGATATATTACGAAAGAAATCGCCGGTCCCAAGGACTTCGTGTGAAGGAACACACACAAGCATGAGCTATGCCCCAGGGCATAATATCATTTGCAGGTTCTTTCAATCAGCTTTGTAGGAGACTTACATAGTAGAAAATATATGTACATGCATAAGGTTCAGCCTCTTTGTTCTCAGTTGCTTGTATGTTTAATGGGAGTCACAACCCAATTTAACTCCTTTCTATTGAAAATGAATTGATTTGTTCACTTTCTTTCTTTCTTTCTTTTTTTTGTAATGTTATAATGACCTGATTTGCTGGGGCCTTTTGACAGAGCAACCATCAATTAATACCCATGCCACATAGAACAATTAGCATTACATTACATCAAGTTTAAAGAAAATGAAAAAAAAAAAAGGGTAAAGAAGCATAACATAGCAAGCACAGACAGATTCGTGTCTCCTACATTGTAGATCCATGGAGATAGGAATGAGTGAAATCTCTCACGGATGGATCAATGAGGGAGAGGAGAGAGGAATGGATCATCTCTGCCTTGCTCTGGCACAACATTTATTGCCCGCATCCTCCATAGCAACAAGATGATGGGGAGTTGCAAGGTGCCTTAAAGATAATAAAACGTTTTGGTACCTCAAAAGTGTCCTTGAATTTCCTTGTCTTAGTTTGTGTTTCAGGTTAAAGTACCTTTCATATAACTAACACTGTGAGACTTACTCGCCCCAAAGTGCTCTCATGTCTTAGTAATCATGCAATTAACTGCAATCAGCAGCCCCATACGCATAGCGACCAGCAGTCCCATACGCATAGCGTAATCGGGCTTCGCATTGTAGCATTCAGGATCATGACAGATTTAGTATCGCAGGGTAAATGTCAACTTAAAATCCCATAAATTCTTCAATTTGAAGACTTAAGACAGGCTTCGAACAACGTTTGGTTCTGCCTATAGTCCCTTTCTGTTCGAATTGATGACTGAATGTGACTCGGTCGACAGGACCTTAGGAGAGCTACATACAGTACACTGAATACTACAGCCAGTGCATGCGAACACATCACATGCACACAAATTTCAAATCCATGAACGGATAAGATGTTTGTGTGCGCATGCGCTGGCCATGGTATCCAGTGTATGTAGCTTTCCCAAGGTCCTCTCGACCGAGTCACATTCAGTCATCAATTCGAACAGAAAGGGACTATTGGCAGAACCAAACGTTGTTCGAAGCCTGTTTTCAATACTTCAACTTAATTGGTAAGTCTTCAAATCGAAAAATTTTTTGGATTTTAAGTTGACATTTACCCGCGATACTAATTCTGTCATGATCCTGAATGCTACATTGCGAAGCCCCATTACGCTATGCGTATGGGGCTGCTGGTCGCAGTTAGCTATGCGTACAATGGGCTGCACGCTGCTGGTTGCAGTCAGTGGTTTCGTACAATATTTATCGACGCTGGTCAGCGTCGGCTCTGGTACGAAACCATTATTGCATGATTACTAAGACATGAGAGCACTTTGGGGCGAGTAATTCTCACAGACAACGTACTTTAACATGAAACACAAACCAAGACAAGGAAATTCAGGGAAGCTTTTGAGGTACCAAAACTTTTTATTATCTTTAAACATTCCAAGATATGAATATTCATAAGTCAGAGCCTTCAATCAGCATACTGTGCAGGGTAATGACTAAGACACACACACACACAAACAATATGTATACAAAACATATTGTTCAGCAGAAAATGGATACATTCACTTTGATGCCTATTGTAGCTTAACCAATGAAGGGCAACCATTCAATTTTAATTCGAAGTCACAGGTAACAGTTCACTAAAAAAACTAGAAATGTCGCTACGGCGACTGATGCCTCCGCCATAATGCATGATTCTCCCAATAGGTGTATAGTACAATGTCTTGACAATGTGTGATGACAGTTTCACATAACTGGCAAAATATCGAAATAACAGGTTTGTCAGAAATATCTTGAATGTTCACTTTCCACGAACTGGGTTTGCTATAATTGTCTATTAAAGAGTGCAGGTACACATATTTGGGGAATTGAAAAATTTTACTTGACTTCTGACCGACCTTATTATAAGTTTATGCATTGAGTATAATTTTCAAGGTATGAAGAAAGAGTGTAATTACAGTACAAAATATTTTTTTTTCATTTAAACCTGACCTTTGACCCTTAACCTTTGACCTTTGACCTTCTGGCTGGAAATTTCCAAGAGAATCTCCATCAAGTAATACATGTACATATATTAAACACTTTTAAAACTAATAATGCAATCATTGCATATACTAGTATACATGTATGAGGGAAATACAGTAGTAACATTTTGAGGAGTTGACCTTGACCTTTGAACCCCCTGACTATTGACCCATGACCCCTAAATTCCCTAGATAATCCCTGCCAGTCAGTACATGCATATGTACCATGTTCCATGAAGATACATTGAACCATTTGCGAGAAAAGTGATATTGCAACATTTTCACCTAACCTTTGACCTTTTGACCTTTGACCTTATGACATGAAACTCTCTCTGGAGAATCCTTACGCAGTAGTACATGTCTACACTAAGTTTCAAGAAAATAACTGCGGGCATTGCATAGATATGGGGGAAATAGCAACATTTTTAGCATTTGACCTTGACCTTTTGACCTTTGACCTCTTGTCAATGTCACTAGAATCTACTCAACTAATTGTCCCATCATACATCATCCTTGGACCAAGTTTGGTGAAAGCTGCTGCATCCAGTTTTGAGTTATCACATAAACAGATAAATTTTAGGATTTGACCTTGATCTTTGACCTTTGACCTCTGTCCGATTTCACTGAAAAACTAATCAAGTAATTGCCCCATCATACATCATCCTCCAACAAAGTTTGGTGAAATTTGCTCCATACAGTCTTGAGTTATCGCGTAAACGGATACAATTTCACGATTTGACCTTGACCTTTGACCTTTGACCTTTAGCCGATTTCACCCAAAATCTTATCAAATCGTTGCCCCATCATACTTCATACTTGGACCAAGTTTGGTAAAATTCCAGTAAATATTACTCAAGTTATCGCGTAAACGAAAGCGGACGGACGTACGGACGTACGGACGTACGGACGTACGGACGTACAGACGTACGGACGTACGGACGTACGTACGGACGGACGGACGGACGGACGGACAACCCGAAAACATAATGCCTCCGGCACCACTTCGTGGCGGAGGCATAAAAATATTAAAATAGACAGAACAAGGAACAGTGTGTGTCTTTTCTCTCTTACCTCATGCTCTGTGAAGAGTGTGTCTGTGTACTTTAGCTGTTAACAAAAGAAATATAAAATATTGCATCAAATATGTAATATCTGACGCATAAATTTCACTGACATTAATTAAGAAAGAAATCTCTCTAAATTGTTTTGAGATTAAAAAAAGCAAAATGTCACAATACGCTGATGTATTTCAAGACATGCGTAAATTCTCATGTCAACAAATGTATCTGATGAAATTATTTCAAATGCTTGGAAGATACACATTTATATAATTCTACCAGCACAGTGAAATGGCTGCTGTCAAATTTGTCTATGACCTTTACAAAAATAAAGTTTAGCCAAGTTATGAGTTTGCAGGATTGATGTCTTCAGGAACAGATGTAAAAAGAGACTGAATCTTAATTAAACAACAACAACAAGCAGATGTTTGGCACTTGTCAGATTTCATCTTTTCAACACTATCACCTGAGATCACTAGACAATCTCACTTTCTACATGATTTGGTTTCCCACTTTCAAACTTTGCAGCAGAATACTTGTTTACGCATGGAGTACTGTTGTGGAGTCTTGTTTGAATTAGAGTAACATAAATTGGTACAATAATCTTTCGAAATAAAGGTGTACAGATTCTGTACGGCATTTGCCAGAACATCTGCATGTACTTATTCATAAATATGATCATTTCTGGTGAAGTTGTTGAGGATGACAAGAGGTCTGCAAGACCATGACGAGAAGTCCTTGTCTAAAACTTTGTCTCCACATGTCAATGTCAACAGATCACATGACCCTGCTCCCTCCCCCCCCCCCATTTTTTCTGGTGACAGTTTGAGGAGCACTGCTGTAGGTTGTTAGCACTTTGAGCATGATAAAATACTTGGGACTTCCTCAGAGACATATCTTTGTCATTTCTTCAAACATAGCAATGATTTTCTTCCTTTTATTTTCCTCTGATTCACATCACAATTGGGTGAATATATGGGAGCCATGTGGACACGTTCACTGCATGGCAAATCACAAGTCATGTCACATGATCACTTGGCAACAAAATGGTCGTGACATCCTCAACTTTAGTCTCATTTTTCTCACCTTTCCACCAATTTGTTGATCTAGTTTCCTAACCTTCATTCTAAACATATAAACAAACAAACAAACTTAAGAAGTTGCTATCTTGGTGATAACAGGGAGCTTTAGATTTGCGACAAGGACATTTGAGATGATGATTGCTTTGGACGTTCTCCTCTCTCCCTGCATTGTTTTGAAAAGTAGCTTTTGATTGCGCAAGAACGCAACCTATAGAAAATAAAATGGGCCCCCCCCCCCAAATGATGAGTGCATCAGGTAGCTCTTGGCGTCGTGAATTGAGCGGACATAGAAATAGCCCAGAACGCGACGTGAACAATCGGACAACACAAGCTATAAATATAGATTGTGTTTTTGATAAGCAATTTTGCACATGCTCAGAACATCCCGTTGCGAAAATCTCAAGCTCCCTAATGACTGTTTTGCGTGTCAAACTCACATGCCGATCCTCTTTGGTTCTCAGGTCAGGGTGTGTTTGTTCCAGAAGACAGTCCACAAAGGTTGTCTGGATTGGGAAAATTTGAAAAGACATGAAATATCGTAAAATTTGATAACCAAACCTACAGAGAGCTGTAATTTAAAACACAAGAAAACTGCTGAATGTAATTCTGTATGGAGGAATCACACACAAACACACACGCACACACACACACACACACAAACATAAACAGAAATCAAAAATATTACCCAATTAGCATTTATACAGGCACAAGAGTCACGGATATATTCACCTTGCCATGATGGAGGTGTCCAGCCAGAGTCACATTGCGAATCAGATTGGCATTGTCCATCATGTCTGCTAGATACCTACAGGGTGGTGGGAATGAAACAGGATGCTGTGTTGACTTTGTCTCACCACAATGCAACGCATAATAATAATCATCACAAGATTGTTACAAATAAGTAAAGATTACTGCTGCTGCTGCTGCAGCTGCAGCTACTGCAACTACTACTACTACTACTGCTACTACAACTACTACTACTACTACTACTACTACTACTACTACTACTACTACTACTACTACTACTACTACTACTACTACTATTACTACTATTTCAGAAACTAAGTCTACTGCCATCTATATTTTTATATTCTTTTTATACACACTAAGAAATATAATCATAAATTCTCATGATAGAACGAAAAAGGACTTACTCCATATCATAAGCAGTAGCAGGCAGTTCTTGCTCAGTCAGGGTAAACTTCTTTTGCTTGACTGGTGCAATGACAGGCTCTGTGAATGAATGAAAAGAATAACAAAGACATATACCGACAGAGTTATTGCTCTGACATAAACTCACTGCCTTGACTCTCTATAAGAGATGAGAGGTTTCATGGAATACAATGCAAACTTCTGGAAAGCAACTAAAAACTATGACCAATACAATTATAGCACACAGTATGTCTTCTTATATTTGATAACATTTCATCAAAAAATCAATACTTGATACTCTGTGATCCCATGAAACAGTGACTTCACTTTCTCATTATACTGTATCAACACCAAATCTGATTGCACACACACACACACACACACACTTTTTTTTTTGTTTTTCAACGATGTTTATTCTGTTCCATTCAAAGTAATAGAAAAAAATAACAATTTTCATTTGCTACAATTGAAATGACGAAAATATACATTTGTGATCATAATAGCAAATTTGCTATTGCTGTACATAATGACATAACAAAAATTACATTTTCATGAACAATTATCAAATTACCTAGAGTCACTTCCCCTATGCTCTCAAAAATTGCTTAAATTTAACAGTGATAATTCAATTCTTCTGGCATTAATCTTAATAATCATCCAAGTGAATTATGCAGCAAAATTATACAGTAATAATGGAACCATATTATTTATCAACCAATACCCGCCCACCTACTAACTCATATCCCTTACTGAGTCCCTATGATCACCCCCACCAGTTCCCTCCCTTCCTGTTTCCTCCCCCACCCCTATCTGTACACATGCAACACACAAACACACACAAACACACCCATACACACACACACATACACATGCACCTAATTTGGTTAACTGCTCTTGCCTACACATCGCAATATAGTAAAAATAGTTATATAATCAGCCCGCCAACAGGCTGACAGGAACGCATGGGAAAGGAGGGGGAGAAAATACAAAACACCACAAGAGAAAAAGAAAAAAAAAAAGAAGAAGAAGAGGAGGAGAAATGAAGGAAAGGAAAAAAATGAAGAAAAGAAAGAGTGGAATACTATGGAAACATTTCTATTTTCATAAAAGTCACAGACGTTGCACGTAGCTTCAGACTGGTTTATTCAACGAAGTCTCAAAATATTCCCATTTTTGTAAATGTACATGTAGCTTCCCAGCCTTGGTCGCCAGGATTTTTTCCTCATTTATTAATTCAACAATAATCTTTCGCATCTTTTCTCCAGTGGGTAACTTATTTCCCGTTCTAGATTTAAAAATGTTGTATTTTGTTAAAATAATCAAAGTATTTACACATTTTGATCTATTTGAATAACCAGAGATTCCCCCAAATATATCTCTCCAATCCATATTCCTTAACTCATTTATATCAAAATAATTAATTATGAATTCCCATAACGGTTTCACTTTAACACAGTGTAAAAATAAATGCAGATAAGTTTCAGGCTCATGTTGGCAGAAGGAACAAAGGCTGTCTGTTACAAAACCAAACTTCATTAAACGCTCCTTAGTGTAAACTACGCCATGTAACATCATAAATTGAAATTCTCTATATTTTCTTATCAATGTACACTTACTCGGTTTAATAAAAAGATCTTTTATTTCTTTGTTTGTATAATCATAACTACTGTGGTCATCTTTAATTTGTAAAACATAAGATGACTGTAAATCTTCCACCATAGCCTCATATATTTTTCTCGATTTTAAAACTTGCAAATTTACTCTCTGACCAGAAAAAATCAATTTTAAGTCAAAGTTTGTGGAATCAACTTGCTGAAGTGTCCCTGCTCTCATAGAGTCTTTCCATTTCTGGGGTATAGCATTAAATATATCATTCAGTTTAAGCAATTCTTCTACCTTAAAACCAAGACCCAAGCTTTGAAAATGTGACTGAGATCTCAAAAGACCGTTATTTAATATATCTTGTATTGTAATTATTCCTGCATCAAATAAATCTCTATGAAAAAACATCCTACCTGCTATGCGTACACTCCTATTATTGAATATTATTGGATTTACAACCTCATTTTCCAATTGTCTATATTTATAGATATCGAGCCAAACCTTCAATATTTCCGAATAAAAAGGTGGTACATTATCTGTCATAATAGATGAATCAAAGTAACACATAAACAGGAATCTACCTCCTACAGTACTAAAACAGAAGTCAAAAAATAATTTCCACCCAACTTCTTTTTCTCCATATAGAAGGCGTTTTAACCACATAATACGTTGTGCCTTAACAAATAACCGAAAATTCGTCATTCTTAAACCCCCAAACTCATAATCTTGATACATAATATTTCTCTTTATACGGTCTTTGCCATGCCATAAGAAATCAAAGGTAATTTTTTCGACTTCTGAAAATACCCACTGAGGAACAACAATAAGTGATGCTACATAATTTAATTTTGACAAGGCGAATGTTTTCATAAGATGTATTTTTCCCATAAGTGTTAAATCTCTTTCTTTCCACCATCCTAAAAGACTTTTTATCTTACTTAATATTTCTTTAAAATTTAAATTCTCTTTTGCCTTAACATCTAAGGAAAAATAAATTCCTAATATTTTGATTTCTTGAACAAAATTCCCAAACAAATGAATATTTGGCCTATCTTTTTCCTCCCCAAGCCATAAGAAATTAGTCTTCCCTTTATTTATTTTGAGACCACTTATTTTCCCAAATTCATCAAATAAAAATTGTAACCTTTTAATTGAACCCTCATCTTTCACAAACAAAGAAATATCATCCGCATATAAAATTTGTTTTATTTCATTTTGACCAAATTTAATTCCATTAATATCCTTATCTTTTCTAATAGCTCCAGCTAAAGTTTCCATAGCTAATAAAAATATATATGGAGACAGAGGATCACCCTGCCTCACACCCCGTTTGATATTAAAGTACCCCGTTGAGTTTCCACCGTTCATAACACAGCTACTGATATCCGTGTACAAGACTTTAACCCAAAATTGAAATGAATTCCCGAAACCAAATAATTGCAGAATTTTAAATAAAAAGATATGCGCTACCGAATCAAATGCTTTCTCAAAGTCCACCGCAACTAGATAACCGCACGGATGTTCCAATGCATGAAAAAGAATGTCATCTATTATTCTTACAGCTTCTCCGATATTTCTGTTTTTCATATAGCCTACTTGATCATGATGAATAATTTCCGGTAACACCTTTTGAATCCTTTTAGCTAATATTTTTGATAAAATCTTATAATCAACATTTAACAAAGTAATAGGTCTATAGTGTTGAACATACATACCATCTTTACCTTCCTTCTCTATAAGTGTAATTACTCCTTGCTTTTGAGATGTAGACAGTTCCCCCCTATTATATGCCTCATTTAGTGTTTCAACTAAAATATCTCCTAAAACTGGCCAAAAAGTATTATAAAACTCCACAGTAAATCCATCATTTCCCGGAGACTTATTGACTTTCATTTCCTTCAAAACTTCATAACATTCATTTTTAGTTACTTCACCGTCACATAAATTTCTACTTTCTTCATTTAATTTGGGAATACCAGATAAAAACATCAACTTTTCATCTTCAAAAATATCACAAGCAGAATACAATTTTTCATAAAATGTTCTAATAATTTTCAAAATCTCATTTTTATCTGACACTATTTCTTTCTTTTCATTGTATAATTCTTTAATAACACTTTTCCTTTTCTTAGATTTCAACAACTGTTCAAAATACTGCGTTTTCTGTTCTCCCTCTTCATACCACTCTGCTCTTGACCTGATTCTCAGACCTTGGCGAGAATAATCATACAAATTGTTTAGTGCTGTTTTTTTCTCTTCAATTTCATCCGTTATAAATTTTACAGGTAAAGTCAATAATTGAGTTTGTAAATGACTTATTTCTGATTCTAACTTTTCTATTTCCTTTCTCCTTTGTTTTGCCTTCTCCTTCGAATAATTGATTATAATATTTCTCATTTTCATCTTTAAAAAATCCCAAAAAAGTAATTTATCCTGGATTTCTGGAATCAATTGTTCCCTTAATTGATAAATTTTCTCATTCAACATATTAACAAACTCAAGATCTGCACATAAACTATTATTAAATTTCCAATAAGATTTACCAAATGAAAATTTATCTGCTAGATTCTTAAGTTGTAACAAAATACAAGAATGATCAGGTGTAATTGACGTAATGATATCGCACTTATTAACCAAATTAAGTGCATTAGAGGAAAAAAACCAATAGTCTAAACGACTTTGAACGATTGGCCACTTTTGCCTAAAAGTAAATTCCCTTTTATCCGGGTTTCTTTTTCGCCACACATCTTCTAACTCATACCTTCTCAAAAATTCTTCCAATTTCTCATTAAACTTAGTTTTTATAATATTCTTTTGTCCCATATAATCTAATTTTCCATTCATGAGTATATTGAAATCTCCCCCTAAAACTACGAGCTGAGAAGGATCATACAATTCCGCTATCTTAGTATTTAGCTTATCCAAAAATTCAAACTGTGTTTTTTCTTTATCTCTAGTTGGGAAATAACAATATTTTCACGCCTCTCAGTTCTCCCTTCAGTAATATATAACGCCCATCTTTATCTAATAAAACATTCTCAAATTTAAACTTTAAATTTGGGGATAACAAAACTAAAGTTCCCCTACTATGGTTTGATCCATGGCTGAAAAACATTGAGCCATCCCACTCTGAGCTCCACCTGGGCAATTCCACGGTAACGGAAGGACATTCAGACAGAATTTTCACAGTATAAAAAAGTACTCTAAGAAAAGTTTGATGGATACAGCATTTTAAACTTTAGAGATGTATTACCAGAGCCAAAGACTATAATTTCCACCAAAATTTTTGTCATACCTGCTAAAGAGTAATGAAATATGCATATTAATAAGGTCAGTAACGGAAGGACATCAAAGTGGACATGGGTTTTCAGGCAAATTAGTTTTTATCAAAACTCTGTGAAGTTTATGGAGCTATTTTGATTTACTGGTATACAGTTTAATTGCCATAGTTTTAGCTATAATGGAATATATTTGACTTTCAAATATGTTTACTTATTTTTTAATTAGACCACATAATGTCCATGTGTGTTTGGTAACGGAAGGACGGTAACGGAAGGACATGCAGATTGTCTGTGTAAAGTGTATGGGGAAGATGGGTTATGGTTAGTTTTTATTAAACCTCTCTAAGGTTAATAATTTTTTTCATATGTGGCAGGTATACAGTTTGATCCAAATAGTTTTAGCTTTACTTTTATGTATTCAACTTTGAAACATGTCAACTGGTTTTTTAATTACAACACATTGTTTTCATTAATGTATGGTAACGGAAGGACAAAGAGCTTTATGTGCATACAGTGAAGGATGTTATTTCCAGCTTTCAATGTTAATCCTTGTAGTCCAATGTGATATTTTTTCTTTCTTTTGCTTAATCCCCCAAATAGCCAAATCTTATGGACCCACTTCACAGTTGGGGGGGGGGGGGGGGGGGGTGGTGTCTTTGGGGCTTATCCCCAGGACCCCCCCCCCCAATCTCTTACACTGTTTGCACAATCATGATTAAAATCTGCACACATCACCCTGGAGATTAATCTACATGAGACCATAGTTAGATTGTTCAAAATACTGCTAATTCCTAATTTATAAATATGAATTGATTCTGCAAATTTATTCAATAAATTACATTTTAGCCCATAGAATACTAATGTGAAGCAATTTACGGACATTTTTTTGGTGTGGATCTTCATTTTGAGGTATATGTATTTAACAAATGTAGTGATAAAAAATTGCAAAATCAATCTCAATCCTTTTTTTTTTATTGTTTCTTGAATTTCTTTTGTATTTGGCCCGTTTCACGGTTAGGCGCCACTTTTTGTCAACCTAGGTGTCAAAATTTCAAGTTCTCTTTTAGGGATCGAATGTCATGATTTTTTATTCCTAAGAATGTGAATTTAATGGAAAATGTAATGCCTGAGCTTAATTATTATTGCAATATTTGATTCCATGAATGATTCTATTGGAGATGAAGGTAATTTTGCTGAAAGATAGTGCTATGATATCTTGGACAGAGCTGAAGCACTATTTGTCCAACAGGTAATTTGAAACTGTATCATGATTAAGTGATATTTAAGCAAACTTGGTGCCAGATTTTGTGTTCTTATTTGGATTTATTGGAAAATTGTACCACTTTGAAGTAAAAATATAGTGTAAAATGGAGTACATGACTTCAAAAAGTTTCTGTTGTTTTACACTTCCTCCTTCAGGATGTGTAATATTTTGTGGAGATAATACTTGTGTTGTGGCACATACACACACTTAATACTAACATTGTGAGTGTCCATCTTTTTACATTTAAAATTTCAGCTGGAAGATATGGTGGATGTGACAAAAAACAGATGTGAACGGACATTTTACACCTTGACCAATAAACAGTAGAAATAAGGCTAATGATTACCCAGTGAATAGTCAGCACAAGTCAGTTCACACTAAGAAACAAATTATGCTTCACAAGAAAGTTTTGTTTCCAGCATAAATGACATCAGTAAAGCCAATAGTGGCGGATGTGACATGTGAACGGAACACCAATTTCCTTGGTATTCTGTTTCGTACACACCTTGCATATAACAAATGATTTTGCATGCAAAACCACCAAGAATACTATATGAACTATAAATACAACTCAATGCTGAAAAGGCCTCATTTGCTGTAAAAGTTATAAATGCCTGAAATCCCATGTGGCGGATGTGACTGATTGAAGATGTGAACGGACATTTTCAATCTTCTCAAATTTATACTAGATAGTTATAATTCAAACCATTATTGAAATTTTTATTAGCTTACACCACACTGTACGATCAAAGTATAGGGTCTTTTTAGCTGACAACATGTACACTATGTTCATTGGACTCTAAATGTTTTTCAGAGTAAATTGGATCCAACATGGTGGACGTGATGCTGAAATTAGAACAGAATTCCAAATATTCATCTTTATCATCAGTAGGGCCTACTCTGTTTGCAAGAACCACATAGAACAGTCATATTTTTAGAACACAAATCACTGCACACAAGGGTCCACATATTTTCAAGTTACAATGTATAAATGTAAGAAACTCCTTGTGGATGTGACAAATCAGATATGTGAACAGCCATTTTTTACCTTCAATTGATGTGCAATTGTGGCATCATTACTCATTAACCAGTCAAATCATAGTGTTTTTGTTAGAGCAACTATGCATTCAAGTTGTTGTTTTTTTTTCACAGTTAATGATATCCAATGTGGTGGATGTGACATTTTTGTTGTGATCAGAATCCCAAATATGCAAAATCTTACTGTGTTTTCCCAGAGAATTAAAAGGAAAAGGTAGGCCTACAAGTACTGTGAGTCTTAGTTTTACTGTAATCTAAGTTAATTGTCCACCTACACTGTGTATAGCGTCTGCCTGTGATTAACCTAGAAGTGAAAACTTAGTATAAGGACCAATATTTATAATCCTAATCATGATAGATGAAATGCAGATTATGCAGTCGTGACCCTGTTTTCATTGTCATACATTGGAAATCTATAGTACAGGCAAAAGCTACACTAATGCTCCGATACGTCACCTATCAGGAATCCCCCAAGAAACTTTGTCATGACGGGTAAAAATCACATTTCTAATTTGCTTTAGTTTATGAACATGTGAACTCACAGAATAAACTTTCATACTTATTGACAAACTGAAATACAATTGTGTTCTGAGAAAGAAACATTTTTTCCTCCTTCGTAGTATGCCACCCTTCCACCTCTTCTCTTTGTAAGTCATCACCAATATGAGCCATTCTTTGCTACTGACTGTTCATTTTTAAATGTTTTTAATAACAAGTCTTATTTCACTTTTTGGCTTTATGAGGCTGTTTCAGCAGGGGGCACTGGGCATGCAGTATTTCCCAAAGGTTGTTTCCTTCTTGGTCATGTCTTTATAGTTGTGTGTGCAAATACCAATTATATCTCCCCCCCCCCCCCCAAAAAAAAAAAATAATAATAATAAATAAAAAAAAAATTAAAATTAAAATTAAAAAATTAAAAATAAATAAATAAATAAATAAAAAATAAGGCATTTAACTAAATTATCACTTCTTTTACCAAAATCTCTTTTAATCATGCAGACATAGCTGTAATTGTTTCATTAGAAATTGACAGTATGGACCTTGAACACAAAATTAATCTGATCTGCAATAAGGGTTAATGATATGCCACAGTGGTCCAGTTTGCCCATGCACCTGCATTTGTTTTACCTGACCAACAACAAAAAATGGACCTCCCCACCCCACCCCACCCCCCCACCCCCCCCCCCAAAAAAAAAATAATAATTAACATTTTTTCAGGAAAAGTAGGGATTTCTGAAGAAAGTTACTAGGGGCCTCTTTAGCTTCAACCAGATCCTATCCTGTATTACTACGGAAAAATCTTGGGACATACTTGTATACTTATTGCAGAGATGGGATTAGCCAAAGTTTAGATCACTTTTAACCCACTTTGTACCTGTTGCTATTTAGGATTAGAACCAGTACCGTTGGGCAGAAGCTCGGTAGTCTGGTGGATACTTTAGCCCATGGACTTAGCCTGTCTAGTGTAATCAAGACCAATAAATTGGTTGGAATCTAACCCAAGTTGAATGCCTATGATTTTGTCATGGCGACTACTAAAACACTGCATAACCAGTGTTTGTAATATGTTGGAGGCTAATTGTTCAATCAGCTGCAGTAAAATAATTTACAATTCAATTTATTTTTTTTTTTCACCCCTGAATCTTAGTTAACCATGCCAATGATTGTGGATCATTTCACACTGTGTTCAAGTCTTGTTGCAGCGTAGTGCATTAGGGAACTAATGCTGAAAAATGCTATGCATTTGGGAGATACACTCTGTGTCCGTTCACACCCAAAAATGTCACATCCACCATATATTTAATCATTGTTAAAACATATCAAATACATGGTGCAGCAAAGGTTCAATCAATGCAATCAAATAACATTTATATTCTTTTGCCTTTATGAGATTAATCATCTGGAAAATTGATTAAAATACGTAGAACATCAGCTTTCACAGGTAAAGTGACAAGATCATGCTACATCCTCACTGTGAATAAGTATTTCAATGTAAAATTAAGGTAAATATGATGTATGAGTGGGTGTCTGATATCTAGATATCTTGGTAATGACGTGCTTTCAAAAAATCTAGACATACTTTGTCCCCCAAAATAAGTTGTCCCTAGATTTTACTTGATATTCATTGAAATGTCCGTTCACATCTGAAAATGTCACATCCACCAGGGCATTTCAAGCATTTTCGAAGTTTTTCAAATTTTTAGTTTCACAGTAATGTCAGTATCAATGGCATTTGTAAGCTTAGTACAGAGTCTAAAATGTCTGAAGATTTGCAGTCAATCAGGCCAGTATTTCACGAGATGTACACCAAAATGTGTCTCTTACAAGAAATGCTGGTGGATGTGACATGTGTGAACGGACACCATGTTATTTGACATAAAGAAAGCATTTGAATTTCAAATGCTGAATTGTTTTGGAGGGATGGACACCCAACTGTGTGTCATTGATTTATGCAAAAAATTTAGAAATAAGCTTAACCATTAAAGAGTTATAGTTATGTCAAATTTTGCTGGATGTGACAAAAATGTGAACGGACATTCAAATTTTGTTTTCATATTACTGTCATTTCATCAGATGGAACTGAACAACAAACAAACTTTCTACAGTTACTCATACAAAGCTATACTTCACTCTTACATTATTTTCCTGACACTTGCCTTTGTTTTCGTATGTACACAACCCATATAGGAAGATGCTTAAATGTGAACGGACAATGTCACATCCACCAAGAGAATTTTGGGGTGGAAAAAAAGAATCAAAAAGGAGTTGAAACTTTTTGACTCTGATATGATTCATTATGGCCACTCATTCACTACACATAAATATGTTCAGTTAACTCAAAGCCAGATATGTTAAAGAATGGCAAGTTTGCAAAAAAGGGATGTTTGCCAGGTTGACACCCAGTAGGTCAGATTTGGGCACATCTTGCTTCACTGTGACCAAATGCTTTGGAGTTGCATTTTCGTTATGCTGTGGGAGGTAGACCCCATGGGGGTCTAACATATGCATAGCAAAACATTTCATGAATCTGCTCATATTCTGTGTAGCAGACTGAAAACTGAAAAAAATGAAAAGTGGCGCCTAACCGTGAAACGGGCCATTTCTGTTTTTTCTTTTTGTTGTTTGTTTGTTTTTTCAAAGAAAATTGTCACAGACCACTTTTTAACCATAGTTAGGCAAAAGTAAAGTAATCAAAGTGACCGAAAGAAAAAAATTATCAGATGTTTATGAGTTTTATGAAAGAGCACTATTTCCCCTAGGGTTTGTACACAAAATTACAAAATTGAGCCAATTTTTGGTTGACCTGCATCCAGGAAAGAGGTGTGGCTTAATTTGTTATTTGAATTTAGTAAAGGGTACTTAGAGTAGGTTCTGACTCATTTGTGTTCTCATCTTAGGGACATTAAATAGCTAAAAACAGACTCTAAGTCCTTCCGTTACCACAACTTTGTCCTTCCGTTACCAGCTTCGGTAACGGAAGGACATTTTTAATTTATTTATAATTATTCAAAGAGGAGGGGTTTCGTGGATGGATGGGTGCCAAGTTATAGGCCTACCTAAACTTGCTTTGCACTGAAAATTTTATGGTTTTTAAATTACTATTTTTGATAAAATATTAAAAAGACCTCTTTTTGTGGTAACGGAAGGACAAAATACAAGGTCACCTTTAGGAAGTCACTGAAGCGTAACAAATCATGGAAACCGTAAAAATATTAAATGAACTGTTTCTTTCATATTTACTAAGTTCTAAATATAACAATTCATAACATTTATTTCTCAAATATTGAATACAGGCCATGCTACATTTGTATTATAATTTATGCATTTTTGAAAATTAATAAGGTTAGTTAAACAATTGAAAAATTGACCCCGAATATGTTATAAAACTAAACATTTTTACTCAAATCCATAAAATTCAAACTTTAAGCTTTCATTTGATACCAAAATTGCGTGGGAAATATGAATTTGAAATTTTAGATGTCATGTCCACTTTGGCGTGGAATTGCCCACCTTTCCTCTACATCAACAGTACTATAAGTTTCTTGAAGAAAAACAATGTCACTTCCTTTGCTTTTACACCATGCAAAAATATTATTCCTCTTAGCCCTATCCCTTATTCCCCGAACATTCAAAGAAATTAACGTAAGATGCTCATTTGTTTCCATTATATAACAAGATTCTCATTATGAATGATAAAGCGTGCATTGGCACAAGACATGAATAATACAAAGTCCTCTCCCATGCGTTCCCGTTCAGGCCTCTCCAAAAATTTCCAACGAGTTGTTAGTACAAAGAGAGCACAGCTGATTTGTATAAACATGTAATTAGTTTGAGTGCGAGCAAATAGCAGAACCATCACAGAAAAGGAACCTATGTCTCCTTCCAACTGCACATGTGGTACAAACATTCCAAACACACAACATCTAACATACCTCAACCACGCCCTATCCATGTCCCTAGATACCGATCCCTAACCCAGCCAAATAAATTGAGGAAAAAAAACAAGAGTGAAAAAAAAACTATATGTAGCTGGCGAGTGGCGATATATGCAGACTTGCATTGACATTCAGCCTACACGCCCCAACAAAATTTTCGTTTTTTTATGAGTATCTTGCCTATAGCCTAAATAGCTTATGACAGTTGCAAAACTAAACCTCATAAAATCTTAGATAATAGAAAGAAAGTCGAAACCCGCATAGTAGTGAAGGACATGGTAATGACGTAGTTTATATACCGCAATGAAGTGAATCTCATTATGATATTCAAGTACGTCAACCCTTTCCAATAGCAAATATTTTTCAAAAACAATACATGTATTTCAACCAGCAGAACAAAGGAGAAACTAATTTATTTATAATGTCCTTCCAATCGAAATAAATCGCAATAAATAAAATATGTGACCCTGCACCTCAAAACAAAAACAAAAAGTCGCGAACATGAATTTCTACATAAGACCCCACTCTGAAAGAGCAGACCCTAAGCCTTAAAAATGTACAACAAAAGACCCGCTCCCTCATGAAAAAAAATCAAGTCCGGTCAAGCCGACCCACCCCACTCACTTTCAGTCAACACGCAAAATCAGCGTGTGCGACCCCATGTTCACCCCGAGGTGCACGGTCACATATACCAGATGCACTACAAATTCCGCCCAGTACCGCACTGAGTAAACGGGGGTATGAGTATTATACAGAAAGGGGCAAACAACTGCAGAGTCAACCATTGGGTGTGTGCCGCTTTGAAATGCAAAATGTAAAATTCATTAAACATCTGCCCTCTATAAAAAAGAAAACCAATCATGCAATACAAAATCATAATTACACAGACACACTCTCATCGGTGAGGTACACCCAGTGAGCTTGTGTTTTCTACATAACCTGGGTTATCAAGAATGACACCCAGTCGCACTGTCATTACCATTTTTTTTTTATCTAAACAATAGCTACATTTTTATGGTTGCCCATTATACATCAGTTCAATATCAATGTATAATACACTTTCAGGCACAAGTTGGTTGAATACAAAAAGAAAGAGAAAAAAAAAAAAAAGGTAAAAAAATTCACCCGCCATCCCTGTGCCAAGAATTACAGTTACAATACCTTTGCACACATACACTGCTGTAGTTCATGATGCATCAATCTTTTCATGCACATTTTCACCTAAAGGATGCACACTAATAAAAGGTTGACAGAGATGTGTGCGTTTCCAGGGTCTCAAATTTACCAGTTGAACCTTTCTAGTCGGGCTGGAGTCATTCGACCGACCCATTTCCCAAATACATTCCAGGCATGCACCTGGGACCTACATTGTAACCAGCACGTATTAGTTGTACCTACTAAATAGGACCAAATCACATTGCTCCTACACATATAACAACAAAATCAGCGTGTGCGACCCCATGTTCACCCCGAGGTGCACGGTCACATATACCAGATGCACTACAAATTCCGCCCAGTACCGCACTGAGTAAACGGGGGTAAGAGTATTATACAGAAAGGGGCAAACAACTGCAGAGTCAACCATTGGGTGTGTGCCGCTTTGAAATGCAAAATGTAAAATTCATTAAACATCTGCCCTCTATAAAAAAAGAAAACCAACATGCAATACAAAATCATAATTACACAGACACACTCTCATCGGTGAGGTACACCCAATGAGCTTGTGTTTTATACATAACCTGGGTTATCAAGAATGACACCCAGTCGCACTGTCATTACCATTTTTTTTTTTTTAAATCTAAACAATAGCTACATTTTTATGGTTGCCCATTATACATCAGTTCAATATCAATGTATAATACACTTTCAGGCACAAGTTGGTTGAATACAAAAAAGAAAGAGAAAAAAAAAAAAGGTAAAAAATTCACCCGCCATCCCTGTGCCAAGAATTACAGTTGCAATACCTTTGCACACATACACTGCTGTAGTTCATGATGCATCAATCTTTTCATGCACATTTTCACCTAAAGGATGCACACTAATAAAAGGTTGACAGAGATATGTGCGTTTCCAGGGTCTCAAATTTACCAGTTGAACCTTTCTAGTCGGGCTGGAGTCATTCGACCGACCCATTTCCCAAATACATTCCAGGCATGCACCTGGGACCTACATTGTAACCAGCACGTATTAGTTGTACCTACTAAATAGGACCAAATCACATTGCTCCTACACATATAACAACTTATAACTTTTGTTATGTTAAACATGATTTCATTTGAATATTAATTGTCCTGATGGGTAACCATTCCACTTCCAAGAATGTGTACTTACATAAACATGCAAAGTATATTATAGTCGCTTTCTTTGGCTGAACAGCTTCTGTCTATAGGTCCTTCAAATACATGCCACTATAATCTAAGTGCCAATTTGAATCAAAAGCATTATACAAAGTATCAGATTCTATAAATTTTTTGTCAAAAAAGCACATATTTTATCAAGGTCCTGGAAAAAAAAAATGATAAGGAACGTAGAGATTATGCCTCAGTATTCTAACGAAATTTGGTATTATAAACAGATATCTATAAAAGTGTTTCAGGACAAGCATTTAGAATGCAGTTAAAGTAATGATGCAGATTGGAGCGCCAGAGCATGGCAACAATGCTTTCAACAATGCTATCAACATTCCAAAGCAAAGTCCTGCATCTCTCGCATCCCAACATGGATCCCAAATGATCGATCTATTGAAATAAAGACCAGTCAAGTATGAGTCAAACCTGAATTTTCTCGAGGTGAAGTGTGAATCAAAGAGAAAAAAAAAGAAAAAAAAAAAAGAAGAAAAAAAACCCAGAAAGGGTTTTTTCCTTTCTTTTCTTTTGAAATAGACATATTGACATATTGACATATTGACACAGTCTAGCTACCAATATCATTATTTGGTCATTTTGGTGACAGTTCAGAGTATAATAAAGACCTCATGCAGGATGCATGTTATGCAGCCCAATTTAATACAGAAAAGTGACCATATAATTATCAACATATTTCTTCGCCTTCTCTCAAGAGGAAGAATAATCAGCATACGCAGTTAGTTGCTTGCTATACACACAAATAAAATCAGTCGAAAATGGTTATGTCAAAAAGGTACTCCATGAAACTGTGTGTTTTCAAAACTTCCGCAAAGCAAAAACTATAATTCAATGACCCAATTTACTTTGGAGATCCATTTTTTGTATTCATATTCATGAATACGGGCTGGAGTCATTCGACCGACCCATCTCCCAAATACATTCCAGGCATGCACCTGGGACCTACATTGTAACCAGCACGTATTAGTTGTACCTACTAAATAGGACCAAATCACATTGCTCCTACACATATAACAACAAAATCAGCGTGTGCGACCCCATGTTCACCCCGAGGTGCACGGTCACATATACCAGATGCACTACAAATTCCGCCCAGTACCGCACTGAGTAAACGGGGGTATGAGTATTATACAGAAAGGGGCAAACAACTGCAGAGTCAACCATTGGGTGTGTGCCGCTTTGAAATGCAAAATGTAAAATTCTTTAAACATCTGCCCTCTATAAAAAAGAAAACCAACATGCAATACAAAATCATAATTACACAGACACACTCTCATCGGTGAGGTACACTCAGTGAGCTTGTGTTTTATACATAACCTGGGTTATCAAGAATGACACCCAGTCGCACTGTCATTACCATTTTTTTTTTTTAAATTTAAACAATAGCTACATTTTTATGGTTGCCCATTATACATCAGTTCAATATCAATGTATAATACACTTTCAGGCACAAGTTGGTTGAATACAAAAAGAAAGAAAAAAAAAGGTAAAAAATTCACCCGCCATCCCTGTGCCAAGAATTACAGTTGCAATACCTTTGCACACATACACTGCTGTAGTTCATGATGCATCAATCTTTTCATGCACATTTTCACCTAAAGGATGCACACTAATAAAAGGTTGACAGAGATATGTGCGTTTCCAGGGTCTCAAATTTACCAGTTGAACCTTTCTAGTCGGGCTGGAGTCCTTCGACCGACCCATCTCCCAAATACATTCCAGGCATGCACCTGGGACCTACATTGTAACCAGCAGGTATTAGTTGTACCTACTAAATAGGACCAAATCACATTGCTCCTTCACATATAACAACTTATAACTTTTGTTATGTTAAACATGATTTAATTTGAATATTAATTGTCCTGATGGGTAACCATTCCACTTCCAAGAATGTGTACTTACATAAACATGCAAAGTATATTATAGTCGCTTTCTTTGGCTGAACAGCTTCTGTCTATAGGTCCTTCAAATACATGCCACTATAGTCTAAGTGCCAATTTGAATCAAAAGCATTATACAAAGTATCAGATTCTATACAATTTTGTCAAAAAAGCACATATTTTATCAAGGTCCTGGAAAAAAAAAATGATAAGGAACGTAGAGATTATGCCTCAGTATTCTAACGAAATTTGGTATTATAAACAGATATCTATAAAAGTGTTTCAGGACAAGCATTTAGAATGCAGTTAAAGTAATGATGCAGATTGGAGCGCCAGAGCATGGCAACAATGCTTTCAACAATGCTATCAACATTCCAATGCAAAGTCCTGCATCTCTCGCATCCCAACATGGATCCCAAATGATCGATCTATTGAAATAAAGACCAGTCAAGTATGAGTCAAACCTGAATTTTCTCGAGGTGAAGTGTGAATCAAAGAGAGAAAAAAAAAAAGAAGAAAAAAAAAAAAAAAGAAGAAAAAAAAAACCAGAAAGGGTTTTTTCCTTTCTTTTCTTTTGAAATAGACATATTGACACAGTCTAGCTACCAATATCATTATTTGGTCGTTTTGGTGACAGTTCAGAGTATAATAAAGACCTCATGCAGGATGCATGTTATGCAGCCCAATTTAATACAGAAAAGTGACCATATAATTATCAACATATTTCTTCGCCTTCTCTCAAGAGGAAGAATAATCAGCATACGCAGTTAGTTGCTTGCTATACACACAAATAAAATCAGTCGAAAATGGTTATGTCAAAAAGGTACTCCATGAAACTGTGTGTTTTCAAAACTTCCGCAAAGCAAAAACTATAATTCAATGACCCAATTTACTTTGGAGATCCATTTTTTGTATTCATATTCATGAACTCATTCAAAATAGCTCCTTGGGTACAAAAATTGGAGATTTACCAACAAACAACGGTTATGCCCGCAAACCAACTGCTCGTCTATCTAAAAATCTATCTCGTTACCTCCAATCAGAATATTTACGGTCTTGATCCTCGCTCAAATCCAGACTTCTCTATTCCACACCTTTTATAACAGTTATAGATTTAATTAAGGCATAACCAGGTTAGTAGAATAAGTCGGCCTAAATTACAGAACACATTGTTGGTAGTAGAAATAAGGATACATACATACAGACTCTCAAAGTGAGTCTGTGGCAGTGGGGTTTAACAGTCTGGCGCTGTCATGACTCGGCAAATTGTAGTTAAACTTTGTGTCAAAATTGAATAAAATAAAGCAACACACATATCTGAAAAAAAAAATGCAAATTTCGACAGGCACCTATTCAATAGTAGATGGTGACTCCCAACTGGGTTTCTATGTATAATCTTTTTTTTTTTTTTAAATCTCTGCATATATTCACATCAAATTCACATCAAATTCACTGCCATTTTAATCCAATTGATAAGAATCAATTTCTAGTCATATTCATGATGAAATTTTCAGATCATACTAACTACTATTCATAAGGATTAAGCCTCACTTGCAATGCCTTATTCCTTCCAAGTGTAAAATTTGCTTTCAAGTTTCAGTAATTCAGTTACAACGCAATGACATGAACTATGGAAAGCTGCATGAAAATGAATGTTCCAATTGGTGCTAAAGATGTTATCTACTCACACATTGATGTAATTAATCCGTAAAATCATTCCATCTGGTTGTTCCTCTTTCCTTCCACTGCAGGATGACACTTACTCCCTTCACAAAAATCTTGGTTGCGAGACCTTTTTCTTTACGGAGCTTGTACGCTTCTTTGGCGAGCATTGCGCGGCGGGCTTTCATACTGGGCGGCAGGTCCGTCCGAACGGTAACCCGCGGTTGGGGGTTGGGGGCTAGGGGTTGGGGTTTAGCGGACGTTCCAGGCTGGGCGGTATCCCTCGTGCGCCTCCTCTGCTTGTCTTCAAAGGCCGCTAAGATCCGGTTTCTGTCGTGCATAAAAGCGAATCGGGCGATGATAGGAACGGGAGCCTGCCGGGCAGCTTGGGAACCATCCTCCCTCCTCGGCAGCCTATGGGCGTTGGCTAACGCTATTCCGGAGGCCGCTGAGGCATCAACTCCAAGGGCCACGAAAGCCTTTTGAAGCACGTCAAACACATTTTCTCCTTCCGTTTGTTCTAATCCATAAAATAGCAGGTTAGATTTCCTATTATGGATTTCCATTAAGATGATTTTCTCCTCTAATAACGCAATCTTTGTCTGAAGCGATTTTTCTAACTCCGGCAACTTTTTCTTCTCAATGTCTGAGATTTGGTTTGAGTTAAAATCCACAGTGGTTTTAAGTTCTTCAAACTTCTGATTGATGGCTACCACATCAGCCGAAATCTTGTCTAATTTCGTGGTAAGAAAGTTCTTGGAATCCACGATACTCTGATGCAGGTCTCTGAGGGTGGGCTGGTCCAGCTGACTGGGCGGGGCCATGCATTCCTCGGCCGAATCCTCGGCTTCCGATCCAGTGGCGCCATGTGCAGCGGCTTCCATTCCAGCACCGCCCGCTGACTTATTCTTCGCTATGGATTTCGTGCGAGTCATCATGGCCGCTTCTCTTTGCTGCGTATAACTTCAAGCTTACTATAACTCAGTTTGTGTTATCAAATTGTCACAAAATTTCCGGAAACTTGGCCGATATGCAAAGCAAGCGTTTAAAATGGCGTATTATCCAAACATAGATGAAATCAATTCCGTTGATAAATTAAGCAAGATGTGTAAAAAGTGACATTTTGGGGCGTCGGCTGAGGAGCTACGCAGCTACACGTCCACTTCCATCGACATCCATCCACACACACAAACAAACACACACAAAAACACACACACACATACAGAAATCATAATTCATAATACTCTGTTCATAATGAAAGAAAGAAAGAAACAATCACTGGTAAAAATAAAATGTATCTGGCAGAGGTAACCAGTAGTGAATTCAGACAAGACACTTTTATCCTCACTGCCAAGTCTTTTGGAGGAGACTGAAGCAGTCAGTCCTGTGTGTAGGAACACTGAACCTAATGCACTTACAATAACCAATTCCACTTCTCTCACAAAGAGCAGAGTGAAATCCCAATGCAGTGGTCAAATGTACACACACAAAAAAAAAAACCAAACCCCTGCTGATATCTACAAGAATCTTAAGGATCGAAGGAGGCACAGATTACTCCCAGAAGAAAAAGAGGAACCAACCTGTCAGAGGTTGTGCATCTTCCTCGTGCACGATGGTCTCGACATCGGGTCCATAGATTTCCTCGGCCGTGGGGTAGTACTTCTTGTCCTCGTGAAGCACCACCGCCTGGCTCCTGTCCTCCTCGTCATGGACATCAGCATCGTCTGCAATGTCGTCATCATCATCCTGGAGAAAGTAAGACACCAAGTGAGGAAAGCACAGTTTACACGAAGTTAGTCTTCTATGTTTTGTTTGTTTAAACAAACATGCTTAGTTCTTGATATAAATGGCAATCAGATAGCCTTACCATGAATACTGTACGAGCTGAAATTTTCGCGGTGGTTTTATTTTCGCGAATTTCCCGAATCGCCTTGGATCCGTGAAAATAACAACACGCGAAAATAACAATGCGTGAACAAAGTTCAGTTAGACCCTCGCAACCGCAAAATTAACAACACGCGAAAATTTCAGCTCGTACAGTATGGTGATGCAAAAACAAACAAACAAACAGTATCTTACAATTTCAAGTACTGTTATGGCAACAATGCAAAATGGACAAGTGGACTAGAAATCTTTGGTGACAAAAGTCTAAAGTCAATGTTCAGAATCCAAATCTTCAATAGTACATGCACTGTACAAAACAAAAAACGAAAAAACACAATGTCAGACACACAAAATTAATTCACTCACGAGGTACAATGTCTATCTCATGGTTCATTTACAACAAAAAAAAAAAGAGAAAAGAAAATGGAAAAAAGGAGGGAGAGGGCGAGAATGAGAGAGACAGATGTACATCAAGAGAAAACTGGAGGGCATAATAAAGGATTAGAATAAAAAAAAAAACAAATGGAGATGGGGAAAAGAACAAGGATTACTCCACTGACCATGTCAAAATCTGCCATGGCATCTCCCTGGCCATCTCCCTCTTCGTCCGAATCGCTGTCCAGCTCCGGACCGATGTAGTTGCCAAACTCATCATACAGATCTGCCTCCATCTTGCGAAAGGGAGTGACGACTGTTCAGATGGTGACCTTTGCTTTCAAAAAATAAAATAAAAAGGCATCATGCAAGACCACATTCACAAATATAAATTAAAAGGGTACAAAGGCCAATTCTACCTCAAAGTTAAATATGACTCAATGAGACACATTGTTTTATTAAGACAACAAACAGGTTTGAAATCATATGAATTTATAAAGACTAGAGTATAAAGAACCCCAATTTTCGGCCGGCCTCCAAAATCCAGACACTTACCACTTATCACAAGGCAGCAAATTCTACTGTCACAACACATGCATATCACATCGTTTCACATACTGGCACACTCGTTCACCACAGGAGAGTGCCTGAGTCACCTCCAAAATCCATCTAAAATCCCAAATTTTGCCGTCAAAAAAGCAGAATTGCCACAACTTTTCCAAAGCACGCACGAATTTAGGTCCCGTGTAATTAATCGGGGCCACCGAAAAAGCGCTAAAAATTGAAAAATTACGCTGTTCTGTTGCGAGATTTTTCACTTTTCGCAAGCTCGGAGTTTGATGGTATCCTCAAAAACACAAAAGAAAAACAAAATCTCTGTACAGGGCGATGCAGTGAATAAATGTACAGGGGCCAGGGCTGAATGCAAGTACAGAGTCCCCAAAATTCGGACACGAACGGGCACCGCAACGTTCCCGATGCAACCTTGCGCAAACAAGGTGTGGCGCGCACGGATTTTTCAGCGGCCTTGTATGCGCATTGACGATTGACATTGCATTGCGCCCGTGTCCGAATTTTGGGGAATTGACATGGTGATAATATTTGGGGATTCTGTGAAATTTTATGATCTATTTAACAAAATCAATATTGGGAAAAAGTGGGTTGATATACTTAACATAGATTATTATAGATAGGATTTTGTATAGTATTAAAATTTATTTGAGTTGAGAAAATATTGCAAAAAAGCTTAAGTGTCTGCAAATTGGGGCTTTTTCTCTATGATCGTTGATGATGAATCAGTTTCGCTTCATGGACAAGCTGCTATTAGGATTAATATCACTTCATGTTCCGCGGGTTTAAGCCTACTGAATATCTAATTTAAATCCATCTAACGTTAGAAATCTACTTCTAGCTTCTACTAACTTGCACTACTTAGTAAATTGTACTTTGTCTTGCTGTAACGTTAGATGTGTTCTAAGTTTACTCTTGATTGAACTTTTTCAGTTTTATCTTGCGATCACTGCAATCATCTAAATTAATATCAATAACATTTGAACCATACAGAACTATCGGCACCCGCACTGAGGTTCGACCAGGCCATGCTCAAAAGCCTACACGTGAATAGATATTCTGTAGAACACAAAATTTAAGAATACGATAGGCCTACCACTAGATAGCTGTAGCTGTGGTGCAGAGGCATGTACGAAAAAGTTTCCAACTCAAAACCAGATACCTCGGACTACACTTTACGCCCGCACGCACGGTAAATAATGTAACTTTCAGTAGGAGCCTACTACCTCATAATTTAACATATTTGGCCACATATTTTACCATGTAGTTAACTTGGAACTCAACTAATTGAATGTCTAGCTCTATAATGCACAAAATTAGTTACCGCAGCGAGAAAATACAAAGGATTTAAGTAATCATTTAACGTACCAAAGATCGTCAGTACAACGTCATGCGGGAACACACGGTATCACAGCGCAAATTCGCTGGTTCACTGATCGTTTTCGATCGTGTCCTAGTGGGAAACGGACAGCTGCCCTACCCGAAGTCATGCCGTGGTTTCTTTTCTGCGCCGACAGCACAGCACCGCGACAGGGTTTCAGAGACCAGCGAATTTACTCCAATCGCTCAGCTTGCTCTGAGCTCTGGATAGTCGATCTGCGACGTCGACAGTCGGTGCCAATGTGTTTGTCGGGTGAGAAAAACAGCGATTAAACATGTAAACTTGACGTTTCTGAATTTTTCTTTGGATTGTTTGATTTGACCAGATTTCAACATGGTTTTCAAGAAGTGTACAAGACTGCTACTGAGCCGATCACGGTCCGTGTTCCCTATTTTGATGGGGATATGTGTCGGCATAGTTCTGAGTATGCTATGCTCTCCTCTGTTGGAGAGCAACTGCGGGTTGGACAATTTGGTAGCTGTTCGTACTGGGCGGAAAACTCACACCATTTTCTACGGCACCGACGAAAATGGCAACATGCTCAGCGAAGACGACTTCGAACCTGTTCTCAGAGTCGAAGAGAACCCTCCAGCTCGAGTAGTGGAGAAACGACGAGTCGTGCGAACACGCTTCATCGCCTCAGAGTTGGGCATCAAGGAAAAACTGTTTGTTGCAGTGGTCGTCTCCAGGGGGGAGATCCACTCTGAATCAACAACTGTCGGCATCAACAAAACCCTTGCCAATTCCGTCAATAAACTAGTTTACTTTGCTCGTACCAAACCAGACCCAGTGCCCGCTGGCATGACAATCGTAACCTTTGAAGGCGATCAGGCGGTGATGCGATCCTTCCAGATATGGAAGTACATTTACGATCACTTTGGCAATGACTACGACTGGTTCTTCGTGATATCAGATGACACGTACGTGTTCGGTGAAAAGCTCCTTTACTTTGTGAATCACATCAGCATCGGGAGAGATCTGTACATGGGAATCCCGACTCATGAAGAGGACATGGATGTCACCTACTGTCAGAAAGAAGCTGGTAACTTTTTGTTTTTGGTCATAAAATTATTGTTTCATTTTAAGTTATGATACCAATTATTGGGCAATAGTAGCATTTAGGTCCTACGTAAGAATGAAAAAACAAACAAACAAATTGCACAGGAACCTACAGCTATAAGTATAAAACAAAAATGATAAGATTTTTCTTTTATATTATAAAATTGATTGTATGAAATTTTGATGGAATTTGATTGTTTTCTTTAATATAGACACTAATCAAATTCTTTCTGCTACTACTATTGACTACAACTGTTTTCTATTTTAAGAGTGTAGAGTCTAACACATCATGGTATTGCAATGGTGTGAACATACCACTGCACAGATCCAGTAGGCCTATCATATGTCACGTAGAAACTCTACATAATGTTAATGTAAACTCAGACTGAAATGCATGTTATGTAATCATATTTTTGACCATCTACAGGAAGTGACAAGTTGTCATTGTAAGCATTGACGATCACTTCTGTTTGTGGAAAGACTTCCTTAATTAAATACAATGTCCCCTACCCCACCCCAGTGACGGATCCAGGGGGAGCACACCGGGTGCCCCCACTTTATTTCTTGTTAAAGGGAAGATAAACCCCAAGAGCAATGTGGATTGAATGAAAGCAGCAACATTAGTAGAACACATCAGTGAAAGTTTGAAGAAAATCGGACAATCGATGCAAAAGTTATGAATTTTTAAAATTTTGGTGTTGGAACCGCTGGATGAGGAGACTACTAGAGGTTATGACGTATGAGTGGACAACAATACCAAGAAAAATATAAAGAAAATACTATAAAAATCCATTTTTCATGAAAATTACAAATTCCATCAACTTGATATTGACATATGTTAAGGGTAGCAATTATTCCCCCTGATTTCTGAAAGCGGTTGGTTCATTGCTCTTTCATAATTCTAGAAAAGTGAATTTTTGTCGAATTTCCTTTATATTTTCTTTGTATTGTTGTCCACTCATACGTCATAACCTCTAGTAGTCTCCTCATCCAGCGGTTCCAACACAAAAACTTTAAAAATTCATAACTTTTGCATCGATTGTCCGATTTTCCTCAAACTTTCACTGATGTGTTCTGCTGATGTTGCTGCTTTCACTCAATCCACATTTCTCTTTGGGTTTATCTTCCCTTTAAAACAGAAGAAATAAAAAGGAAAAAATGGGGGGGGGGGTGCACCCCCTTCACCCCCCTTTAATTTTGTTAAGGCACCCCCTCTTTACAAAATTCCTGGATCTGCCCCTGCCACCCCCACTAATTCTTTAATTGTCCCCGCCGAACGAGTTCGAGCAGGGGACTATGAAACGGGCTCCGTACGTGTGTGTGTCCGTGTGTCCGTCCGTCCGTCCGTCCGTCCGTCCGTCCGTGTGTCCGTCCGTCCGTCCGTGTGTCCGTGTGTGCGTCTGTGTGTGATCAAAATCTTCAATTTGCTACTTCTCTGTCATTTATGAGCCAATTTTGATTCTGTTTGCTTTATATGATAGCACTACATTGGAGCTTTGAAACTTCTACACAGAATTTCAGTCGTGACCTTTGACCTTGACCTTTGACCTATATTGTACATTTTGCTACAAAATGCTACTCCTTCGCCATTTCTAACCCGATTTCGATTCCGTTTGCTTTATGTGATGGCACTAGGTGAGGGCTTCAAAACTTCTACACAGAATTTTGACCTTTGACTTCTTTGACCTTTGACCTTGATTTTTTGACCTATATTGTACATTTTGCTACAAAATGCTACTCCTTCGCCATTTCTAACCCGATTTCGATTCCGTTTGCTTTATGTGATGGCACTAGGTGAGGGCTTCAAAACTTCTACACAGAATTTTGACCTTTGACTTCTTTGACCTTTGACCTTGATTTTTGACCTATATTGTACATTTTACTACGAAATGCTACTCCTTCGCCATTTTTAGCCCGATTTCAATTCCGTTTGCTTTATATGATGGCACTAGTTAAGGGCTTCAAAACTTCTACACAGAATTTTGACCTTTGACTTCTTTGACCTTTGACCTTGATTTTTGACCTATATTGTGCATTTTGCTACGGAATGCTACTCCTTCGCCATTTTTAGCCCGATTTCGATTCCGTTTGCTTTATGTGATAGCACTAGGTGAGGGCTTCAAAACTTCTACACAGAATTTTGACCTTTGTCTTCTTTGACCTTTGACCTTGATTTTTGACCTATATTGCACATTGGCTACAAAATGCTACTCCTTCACCATTTCTAACCCAATTTCGATTCCATTTGCTTTATGTGATGGCACTAGGTGAGGGCTTCAAAACTGCTACACAGAATTTTGACCTTTGACTTCTTTGACCTTTGACCTTGATTTTCTACCTATATTGCACATTTTGTTACAAAATGCTACTTCCGGCGGGGACATATGTTACGCACCGCGTAATTTCTACTTTTCCTTGTTTTAACTGAAATGGGGCCTTGGTATCGGCAGATTCATGATGGCATCTAATGATCTGGTCTTTCCAGCATCTGTTGAAGGCTGCCTGGTATCTCAAACTGTGTACACACTGGTATTTGTGATTTTATAAAGGTGATTAAACTCCCTATTATTTGTTTTTGTATGGATTTGAATACATGTGCATCTTAAAATTTGTTACTCTACAATTCTTGGCCATAACTGAAACAAAGGCAAGCCATTTCTCTAGCTCTCTGTCCATCTGCCATTGCTGCCTTTTCCGCAGGATATCTGCTTTCTCGTAACCTCCTGCTGAAGGTGGGAGACCACATGGAAGAGTGCATGCAGAAAGCCTGGAGCAGCCAGCCAGACCTGGAGATTGCTCGCTGCATCAAGGAGCACAGTGGGGCTCACTGCGTTGATAACTACGAGGTTTGTTTGGCGGGATTAAACAAAGCAGTTTATATTCATGGTGCCACTTCCGGGTTTAATCAGCCGACAATTAAAAAAAAAAAAAAAAAATGTTAGCAGGTATTTTCTCATACTACTTCCGGGTTTCGGCAGCTGACAAGCCAAAACAACAACAACAACAACAACAACATACAAACAAACAAAAGTAAAGGGGAGGGGGCGCACCCGATGCACCCCCTCCTAGATCCAGCACTCACTAAATGGTGATAATATCATAGAATCATGCCATACTGTGTTCTATCGAGCATTATCTGTTGCTGTGGTACAGTGTAGTTGCAGATGCTGTCATTGTACTCCACAGGGCCCAGAATAAAAAAAAAAAAAAAAAAAAAAAAACACCAAAAACCAAACACCCACATTGCTTTCAGCATGCTTATATTATATTCCCATCAGGTCAGGTACGTGTATGTACAACTATGATGTTGGTCAGAATAGGACGTTTCCATTGACTCATGTGCACCACCCTAACATTGATTGTTTGTATGAAGTATGTAGTTTGACCGTCTTCAGTTGATTATGTTTTCATGTGAACTGGAAGCTGCCAGTAGATTTTATATAATTTTTGTCATCAAAATAGAGTTCAAGAAATCACAATATATTCTTATACAATCATGGCTCCTTATTTTTGTATCATATTTCTCACAGGGTACTACATTCAAAGCGATGAATTTCCAGGATAAAGTGCTTACAACCAAGGACACCAAAGACAAGCGGCTCAAAGAGGCCCTGACCATGTACCACGTCATGGATCAACGCATCATCTACAAACTGCAGAAGTTTTTCATCGAGGCCTCCGTCAATCGCTCCTACGCGGAGATTGCCCGGCTCCAGCGCGACATCCAAGAGACAAGCCAGTACTCGCCAGGGGGAAAGGAGAGCGTCAAGTGGCCGATCGGGAGGCAGCCGCCCTTCAAGGCCCAGTCTCGCTTCGACGTCTTCGGCTGGGAGTACTTCACCATGACCCACATCTACGCTTCCACAGACATCGAGTCCAAGGTTCCTCTCATAGGAGCAGATAAGCAGGACATTGACGAAATTGTTACCACGGCTATGGGCAGACTGAATGAGAAGTATGAGAAAGCCTTCACCTTGGGTCGCCTTGTCAATGGGTACCGGCGGTACGATCCTACCAGAGGGATGGAGTACACCCTTGACCTTGAGCTGAAAATGACCGCCCAGAAGAAGACCATTCAGAAGCGAGTTCAGCTGCTCAGACCCCTCAACAAAGTGGAGATCATTCCAATGCCATACGTCACAGAGTACACCCAGGTCACCATTATCGTACCTGTGGTGGCCAGCAAACAGGAGCAGGTTAAGACATTCCTTGACACCTACACCAAAGTCTGTCTAGAATCCAAAGAAAAGGTCGCCCTCATGCTGATATTCATCTACAACCCTGTCCAGGCACGCTCCATGGCCACTGATGACATCTTTGGGGTCGTCAAAGGTCATGTCTCATATCTGGAGAGAAAGTTCTCTGGGGCCCACATTTCGTGGTTGAGTGTGAAAACCACAATGCCATCTCTCATTGCCCTCATGGACGTCATCTCCACCAAGTTTGCGTCCGACACGCTCTTCTTCGTCACCAATGTTCACCTTGAAATGCACAACGAGTTCCTGAACAGAGTGCGCATGAACACCATCGCTGGCTGGCAAGTCTTCTTCCCCATTCCCTTCGCCCAGTTCGATCCGGAGATCATCTACGCAGAGTCCCCCAATCCGGGGACCATCGACATCAGCAAGCAAGTCGGGCGCTTCGACGACAGCTCGTACGAGCACGCTGCCTTCTACAACTCAGACTACAAGACGGCGCGGAAGCTGTGGGACGAGAAGCACCCGGGAGTCGGCACGGATCACATCCAGTCGGACGAGGACCTCTTCGACATGTTCCTCAACTGCAAGCTCCATGTCTTCAGGGCTGTGGATCCCGCCATGAAGCAGCACTACCAGAAGAGAGTCTGCCGACCCACCCTCACCGAGGAGCGCTACCACAAATGCCTGGCAAGTCGGGCGGAAGGACTGGCCTCCCGCTCGCAACTGGCTGTCCTTGTCTTTCAGCAACAGCAGCAACTCAAGCAGCAACAGCGACTGTGAACCAATGAAAAGAAAAACCAGAAAAATTACTATTCAAAAGATGTTATATTTGTAAATATTTCTCTATTGCCCGTGGGAATGCATTTGAACCTGTTAATGAGTTACCTGAGATGTGGGTTGAAAAAAACAAAACAAAACCAGAGACTGAGAGAGCTCGCCTGTGACACATTGCATCTTATGTATTTGTCAGTAAGAATATAAAGCTATCAGTTTGTGATGCATCCATGTGTTGTTGATAATATCTCTGTGCCGTGACATCTCATGTGCAGAGTAAATTGGAAGAGAATCTTTTTCATTATTGGACATTGAAAATTATAGGAATTTACTGTGAAACAGATTGCAATGAACTGCTGGGGGTTATTGTGCAGGGTGGGAAAATTTCACCGCTTAGTGAAGTTGCTTTGTGAATCGCCTTCTAAGCAGGAAAAAAAAAAAGCCTTTTTTGCAAGTGAAAATGCGTCTGATTTGAAAAGTGGGAATTTTACTGCTAGAGCAAAAATCTGCATATTTTTTTCTTCATAGTGCTATGAAGCTCTAGGGCAACGGAGGTCACGTCATTCATTTGCTGTAATATGCAATGTAGAGAAGCGCATGGCCCCCATTACTTGATGTGCAATTAGTGTTGTTTAATGTGCATGATGCTGCATTTTGCAAGAGCCGTAATGGCAAGAAACCTACGCCAGTACAATCCACTTGTATCAGATGCCTCATAGAATCTCAAGCATTTCTCAAATGATGTGAGGGTAATTTGCATATTACAAGGGATATATGCTCTCGTACAGTCTCGAGGAGAAAATTTTAAAGAGAAGCTGATTTGTGTGTGTGTGTGTGGGGGGGGGGGGGGAGTCACTAGACTTTATGTAAATAACATCACTCATGCAGTGATACTGAAGTGGTGTGTGCACAGGCAAACCAGCCAACGCGACTGATACAGATTCATGAGCTCCGAAGTTGGAACAGTGAAAACGGAAGATGATGATAAAGGTAATGATAATGATAATGATAAAAGTTATCCCATTGAGTAGAGTTACAACAAAATCTGATGAACCACTTCCGTTGTTTGTTGTCCCTAATGGACATCTTAAAGGGCATTATTGTTACACCTTTGAGTACATGACGTTTACTACTAGGTGAATGTAAGAGGATTTGCATTTACTTTATATTTGTTAATTTATGGGGTCATTTCTCATGAATGTAGACCAGTTTGGTGTTACGTGTGCTCATTTTGTGTATAAGTTGCTTGCTGGGCTTAAGTTTTAGCATAATTAATGTAGAATGCAGGGTTGGCCTTGCCCAAGTCATGTTCGCACAAATTGTAGACTTACCATAGCTGATTGCCCGCATCAATCCTGTCTTTGTCTTTTTTTACAGGTGGAGGGATGAAATATGAACAGCGACAAACAATCACCTTTTAGTTTAAGTTGGTGAGAGCTAGTTGACTCTCCTAATACTCCAAGGACACAACTCTGCAAGGGTAGTTTTTGATGCGGATCTGTATGCACAGTAGATGCCAAAAAGATTCAAGTGCTTTCCAGTCATGTAGATGATGATTGCAGCTCAGTTTTAATTTAAAAAAAAAAATGTGAATTGCTGAAAATATGTGTGTGGTGAATAGAAGACAAGACGCCTTGAAAACATAACATTCAAAGATGTTGAGTGATTAGTTGTCTTAACGTGGACCATAATACCCTATTTACACTGTGGCCAAAATTTAGAACCTCCTTGAACCATTTTCAAAAACCTTTTCAAAAACACAATCTCTTGTCTGTTTATACAGCGTACTGCTCATTCCGCTTACCCAAAGCAGGCCCTGACTGGCTACGTTTTCATGGTAACCAAGTTCCCTTCAATAAACGGTGCATGCTTGAATATCACATGTTACACACTTAACCGCAAATGTGATTCAGCGTGAAAATGTGCACGTTTGATGGTTGCAGTGTTTACCTGTGACGGTCAGTCATTATAGCCGATTTGTTAATGTAGGAAGGCAGTGACCCTACAAAGTAAGTGATTGAATTTGACATGGTTGACAAAAGTTGACATAAAAGCAGCTTCTTGAATCCTAAAGTGCTTGTACTGCAGCCGTGGCTCTTTGAGGCTGCTGCAAGAGGCTCTAAAACCACCCCCTGTAGGTGGTTTCAAAATCTGAGTGGATCAAATCTCCTTTTCCGTATTCTGTCTGTTTTTACTCAACTAAAAGGCTGCTCGAGGGGGCTTCAGAACCTGAATTTTGCTTAGCATGAAAATGCGGTATAAAGTGTTACAAGATGTAGAGGCTGTACTTTGTAAAACTACTGCTGAGTATTTATTTGTTTGTTGTAAAGAATTTTGGTGTACAGCTGTATGTCTATTCCATCAGAGGACTGGCATCATGCTTGTTAATGTTCCACTGCCGTTAGTTTTGTTAGTATTGTCTCATGAATACTTCACACATTGAACTTGAAATGAGTATTTTTACTACAACTCAGCTATTTTTTAAACCTGATACTGTAGCTTTCATGTGTACAAACAGCGTATTTACATGTAAACTGAGTTGAGAAACAACCATCAGATACTGTATGACCGAGAAATGGTATTTCCAGATACATGTAACATGTAAGTCTGTAGGCATGTAAATAGAAATAAAATTATTTCATTAGATGTCTAAAATGACACATGAAGATGATGACATTATTTTTATACCCACACTTGTATGAAAAGTGATTCAGAGTGGCAGTTTTTCCATTGATCATGATTTACTCTGCAGTGTATTCATCATACAAGTTGCAAAATGCAGAGGATCTTTTATAAGAACTCATGGTAACTCTGTACACTAAATTGCATGGTGTGATACAACTTACTAAAACCCTGAAACTGTTTTCCCTCCTGATTAAACAGTTTATCTTCAGAGGAATGTAAAGAAAGAGAAAAATTGTACGTTTTTGGAATGTCTTGATGTATTGGAATTCATAAAGTCAAAAATTTCTTTTGATATCAGATTTTCCTTAAAATCCACATATCATTTCTCTTGTGTATGTATACCCACTTATGTGACTCATAATAAGTCTTTCTACTGTATGAGAGATGGATTGGCCTTTAACACACACTTACGTTGTACGGTCAGGTGAATATGCCATGATATGCCAGTGTTGTACAATGGATGCTTGTTTGATAAGTAGAGCACCAATATAACAAGAACTTGTCACACTTAAGCAATTTTCTTACCCCAAATTTTAAAATTCCTTTTGTATTTTATTTTCAAACCCTGATGTAACACAATTTTTGAAGAAAAAAAAAAACAAGTAAAGGATTTTACTATAGTCCCAATGAGTTGTAAAGGGAATCCAATACACAATTGTATTGGAAAATAGAGCATGTTTTGAAGTCTTTGTGGCAGCCTCAGGGACCAAGTAAGATGTTCCACCCTTTTATCTGGAACCTAAAAGGGGTATTTATCCATGATTAGCAGGTCAGGATGAAATTGTTTAACATCTTTGCAATCAAAGTGAATTTGAATCTAGGAAATTAATCCTAATTGATTGCTATAGGAACAAGAAGCATGTTACAAGTGCAGTAGTGACATGTTTATAAAATGTGTGCTGTATCTACAATGTACAGTATGTCACAGTGCACATAGCATTTTTACCATGCCAGAGACTCGCAAAATTGAAGATGCATACATGTATGTACAAGTATGATACGTATAGATTCTACTCTAAGATTTTTAAACTACTTAACATAGCCATTAATTTTACATTTCCATGCTTTCAAATCATGTCAATATGAAATAAAACAGCTCTTGTCAAATTTAAATGACTTGTATATACAGTACATATTGTGTCATTTGTGTGCTGTGCATGAGGGGAAAGGATTGTAGTGTGGGTGTGAGATTTTTGATAGATCATGATGTGCACAACATGCATAATGTGAGTGTGTGTATATATGTGTGTGAGTGGGAGTGCGTGCGTGCATGTGTGTGTATAAATTAAAGATGAATGTTATGATCTTTGTGTCACCCCACTTTACATGTTCAATGTTGTTTGCATATTGTGTGCATGCATTCAAGATGAATGTTTTATGTAAATAATATAGAAATCAAATAAGGCTTATTGAAAAAAAAAAAAAACACATGTGCTTAAGCATGTAGTATGTACAAGGATGTAATTGTGTTTGATGGGCCCTGTTTTGATATTAATGTTATACACATATTTCTGTAGCAAATAAGTCTGCCTTTGCATAATTTGAAGCCATTTTTTTTTAAAAGATGAAAGCACATCTTTGTAATGCAGAGTTTAATTCATGTCTACAATAAGTCACTTTAAAGTTTTTTTTTAGGTTTTTCAGGTTTTTCAGGTGTGGCAATTTTAGTAGATGGTGGTATTGGAAGTTATGTGTGCATTTTGGTTTGCTTGTCTTGTTAATGTTTTCTTCACAAAAAGAGAATTTGACTGCTAACAAAAAAAAAAATCAAACTGACACTCATGACCACATTCTGTCAAACAAGATTTATTCATTTGATAAGCATAAATAGACAATCACAGATTATATTTCATGCATGCCTACACTTAGTGTAGAAATGAAAGACAACAGGCAAACTATTGGTCTACATACATGGCACATGGTGATATACACACTTTACTCATACAAATGTCTGATTTATAGTCAAATCTATATCAGTAATCACATCATGAACTATAATATTAGCTGCTTTCAGGCCCTTTCAGCATCAAAAGCCTTCAGACTGTCAAGTGTCATGACAATTGAGGCTATCCACTCTAGCCAAAAGTACCCAGATATGAAAAATTTTGGTCAACCTTGGGATTCACTCCCTTCCGGAACTATGTGCACGCGAGTTGAGTCTCGAGTAGCAAACGTGCATCAAAATTTATGTTTTGTTACATCTCTGAATGCTGAAACTCACTAAATTTGATGTTGAAAGGTAAACACTGTTCTTATGCTATTCACAAACGTCCACACTAATGAAGGTGGTTTAAATCTAAAACTCCCTCGTCAATAATGATGCATGGTTCAGGCAGTTCCAACAATGCTCTGCGATCTACAATGTTATCTTTACACGGACAGAATATTAACACAGAACACACTCACATTATGAAGTCTGCAACTGACAGGCACATTGAAAATACAATGCTTGTGACATCTACATAAACTATGGAATGTGCAGAGAATACTAAGATTTAGTACAGTGGACTCCTGTTATAACAAATTCCTCTGGACCAGCAATTTCCTTTGTTCGTTTTATATAACCAAACAAATAAACAATAAAGAACAAAGAGCGAATAATTTTGTGGCCTGAAATTTTACTTCATTGTAACCAGATTTTCGTTATAAACATGCTCGTTACAATGGGAGCTACTGCTCTGTATTTTAAATGACTACAAAAGGGCCATACAACATTTCTCTCACACACACAAAACTGAATACTCCACACTATTTGGATGCTATGTTTCTTTAAAGAAGAGCATTGCGTACAACAACACGAGTCTAAACTTTAAATGTCACTGTATACAATGTACCAGGTATCTGCAAAGATAAACAATGAAACAGACACTTAAACAAATAGGAATGCCAACCTTGTAAACAGCACTGCGGTATTCTGAGGACGGAAAGGGCATATTTTTCATGAAAAACATTTATTTTACCTTTCATGCACATGCACATGTGTAGTAATAAAATCATTAGCAAAATCAGTATTTTCCGTGAAACTTGCAACATTTTCTTTTTGGCAAAAAACAAACAAACAAACAGTACAACATACTGCACAAAAGTAACAGTTGCCAGCCCATTATAGACCTAGTCTTGTGCATTCTTAGCAAGTGACAAGAGCTAAAATGTTTGAGTATTGACATTCAATCTATCACCACATCGATCTCCACCAACTATAGGTCCACCTATTTCTCTTTTTCTTGTTCATGTAAGTAATTCTGTTTGTTGTGAGAACCAGTGTTTTGGGGGATTATTCTTGAGAATTTGCTGTGATCATCTCTACAGAAAGACAACAAGCTGGGGGCCACCATTTTGACCAAATTTGCTTTACTGAAAATATTTTCCATTAAAAAAAAGAAGAAGAAAAAAAAAAGCTTCATATGTACAAATATGTGGGGTTAGGTGAAAGGATCTGTGTACAAGGCAAAAACAAAAAACTGACAACTCTTGGCCTGGAGAGTAGATCAATATTCTCTGTCTTCATGACAGGAGGCACTCAATAGTTCTTGCGATCAACCAAGCATGTCAGCTGGCTGAACTCTATCAAAAGCATCCGAAGATTTTTCACAGCGCATCATGCGTCAACGGAAGGAGAAAATGGACCGCTTCAAACACTTGAAGACTGAGGGGAGAAAGCCTTTCTTTCTCTACCCTGCCAAGTTAGCATATCAGCAAATATCCGGAAATTTAAGCTCATTATTGTGAGCTAATGTTAGTTTTGATGGTCTGTACTTAGACCTTCAAAACAGATGATAAAACTCAGTGTTTATATTCATGATGCCTATGAAGTTGAAGTTGTTCAAGGACTTTTGTCCTTGTATTAAAGTCCTTGTATTTATAGGATCTTGCAACAGTGTGATGTATGTATGGCTATTCTACGTGTAGGCCTAGGTACTTTTAGTTGTATTCTCATGGTCGGACATCCAGGTATTTTGCGTGTCACGGGGTCATGGCTAGCGGTTTGAGTGAAAACAAACCATAGTCTTATAGTCGCGTGAGCCAGCTGGCCCCGTTTTATCAAGATAAAGTTAGCGTTGACTTTATCCAACTTGAAGTCCGCTATAACTTTAAATCAACAGTAAGTTTCCATTTTACGAAGAGACTTAATAGTCGATTATAGGTATAGCTCATCACCATGACTTAATTATTTGATTTAGTCAAAACAAAAAACACAGGACGAGGCTGGCTTCAGTTACTGTCTGCTTAAAAACGATACAATACATAAAGCAAAACAAACAACAAAAACATGTATAATACATGATTGTTTGCCACGCCACGGAAGCGTAGTCTGCCAGCGCGACGCAGTATTATTAGCGCTACAGCCACTGTTCAAATTAGTAACAGAACCGCAAAATACGCCGTTTTGCATTGTATCTCAACCTCAACGAAAATCTGCGTACGCACGTACCGTAAAGATCCCGCACACTACTGGATCTCAGTAAATCTAACGTTAAGTATTCATTGACATGATACACGTACAGTAACTGACTGTCCAAGGTGAAGGTCGTGTATGCATTGTTTCAAGTCTTGTGTGTTTACGTGTAACTTGTGAGAGTGTGGTGACTACAGTAGCTTGTTTTTACCTCTACGACGTAGATCAGCTTAGTAAAGAATAGATCGCAAGTCGACATGTCGAAATTCTAGACCTAGTAGATGCTCTACGTTTACTGCAGTGTTACGGTAAGTACAAACGACTCACTGTAATGTTACTTACTACTTAGGCCCAACGTTAAGCCTATATTCACTGGTTAGATCTTACTGTCGTACTCGGTGCTATGGAATTAAACTCTTTATATTCTGTATAGGCCTACTAAACTCTGAATTACTATCTATTGACGAACTAGCTCTACGTAGGCCTACGCACATCAGAAATCACTGTTTTCCTCGCATATGGGTTCTTTAGCAAGATATGCATTGCACACAGACGCGGTTCCAGTTACTCGGTTACTTGCCCTTGCTGGCGATGGTGTGCAGCAGTCGCGTGAGCAATGCGTGCCGATCGTGAATTTCATGCAAGGAAAAGACCATAATTACATGGACGAAACGCAACTAAATGTTAGAGAAAGTGAGCAGTTAACAGACAAACATTTGTGACAAGACCCCAGCTAGACTAGGAAAGTGTGACAGTCATCTTTCTTCTGTAAATTGCCTTACAATTCAGTCTACCTAGGCTGTCTGTACTTAAAGCTAATATTTTATCAACTATTAAGTTATCATGGATTTGGAGCGGTTGAGAAAAGTTATATGTTGATTTTGGAGGAAGTTAAAATTTTTCCAACTGTGGGTGTCTTGATAAAACGGACTTCAAGTTAATTTGGAAGTTAATCATAGATTAAGTGGACTTAGAGTTGATATGAGAAGTTAATCATAGATTATCTTGACTTAATGTTAAATTTATCTTTTGACAAAATGGGGTCCTGGAGTGGTACGTACAGGGCCCTGGAGTGGTAACGCTGTACGTGTTTTCTGCCGGGGTGCCCTGCGAGCATCAGCAAGCTGTTTTGTTCATTTGTCATCTAACTTTATTTGTTTCAATACTGAAAATGCCTGGAAATTGTGAGGCTGTTGGATGTACAAACCACACTCTTATGAGTGGAAAGAAGCCTTCGTTTCACCGATTCCCTAAGGATCCAGAGCGACGAAGACGCTGGACTGTTGCACTCAAAAAGTTGAATCGCGATGGTTCTGAATGGCAGCCGTCAGAGTACGCCAGAATATGCGGAGATCCTTTTATTGGTGGTAAGAAAACAACTCCGAGGACTAAGATTTAGATTTGATGATAGAATAAAGGCGTGCCTATAAAAAGGCGTTAACTTTTTTATAATAATGATGAGGCTACTTATAAAAAATGTGTTGGATAAAACATCTAGGCCTACACATGTGTCTAACTCTAGCTAGGCTAGAGGTCTAGGCACGTTAAACTTCTAATTTCTAGATGTTCTACTCTAAAACTAAAATAAACTATTTACTTTGTTACATAACCTGGGCAACATTTTCTGGCCAGAAACATGATTTTGAAATTGTGTTTTGTGGTTTACATTTTCGTATTGGTAATCAACTACTGCTTTGAAACATAAGGTTTTTAAAAGGTGTTATTCAAAACTCTCTAGAAACATGTTTTTGAAAATTGTAATTGTAAAGGAATTAGCAATCTCAAACATGGTTTAAACAATGTCAGTACTGTCAACACAGTAAAGAAAAAGTGTGCGTCCTATAGCTGTTTGACCTTATGGCAGAGAATGAGATGCATAGAATGAGATAGCCCAGTCTGAGAGCAGCAATTACATTTACCAGCATACCCTGGCTTTGGTAGAAAACTCGCATGACTGCATGCTCCTCTGGAAAAGCTGTTTCAAAACAGTTTTTCTCATAGTCGGGTAAGGAGGTTTAGTTGGGTGTTGATGTGTGAATGCGTGTGTGTGTGGAGGGGGGCGGGGGAGGTCATGTTTTGTGTCATGGATCGCTCCGCTACCCAGTTCTGTCTGTCCTGGACTTCTGTACTGGTTGGGCTCTTTTATGTTTAAGAGGTTAGTTATATGTACGCAATAATGGAAAATTGGTGATGCTAGTGATCTTTGGATAAATTTATTCCGTCTCGGAGTTTTGCGCATAATTGAGATTTGTTGTACATTTCAAATATATGCCACTGTATGTATCTATTACGTGTAAGTGACTTTTATGTTTATTGTTTATTATTTTTATATTTCATGATCTTGTTAATTTTGAGAATCACTTGTAAATATTGTGAGTTCCTTTGAAGTAATAGAAACAAAATTCCAAAAAAAAAAAAATTCTCTGTCTTGTGCACGTAAAGTGTACATGTATTCATTGGTATAAAAGAAGGAATCTTTGGTTGTTTTTACGTATGAAATGGGTGTATCAAGTTTGGAAAACTCAAATAGATGAATGATTCCGTTCCCATCTGATGATAAATACCTTACATGAGACATGTGATAATGTAGAGAAATAACTGGATCATTCTATGTCAATAACAAAGTATTGAAAGGCTAATTGAAAGTAATATGTACAGGACTTGGAGTCTGGTTGAAATAGGGATTAACAAGGCGTACAGTCCAAGGTGTGTAGTACATGAACGGAACGATATCCAATCGCTTATTCTACACAGTGCGTCCGAAAACAACATACAGTCAACCATGCCCAAGTCAAATCTAGTTGGACTGAAGAAATAGCTTGGGCTTCGAGAAAATTCGACTTATAAGGGATTTGAATATAATAGAAGAGGACCTGAAAAGAACTCCAACTAAGATGATTATTCGACTTATCAAGGTCAACTTAAACAAGGTTGACTGTAATTTTGTATCTCTCCTTCTCCTCTGCCGACAGTGAGGGGGCATAATGTTACCTCCCTGCATGGTGTAAGCCATACTTGCCACGTCTGCCACAATATCACTTCTGTACTATCACTGTGTCACATGTTTTTGCATAAGCTGGACACAATGCTCTATTCTACAAATGTATTCCTTCTATATGTAATATGGGCTTTGATATATTGGACTTCAGAGGAGTACAGGGCTCACACCGGTAAATACAATGGAATATCCAAGACCCCATCACAAATTTGTACCAAAGATATTGAAATAAGTGAAGTAAAAAATTAATCAAAAATCCGAAAAGGGAGTGTGGTCAAAAGTGAATAGCTGCTGATATTGAGTATGAATTCCTCTACAAACTGCATCCTGGTTGGAAGATAAGCCATTTCTCATGGAATTTAAAGGGACTATATTTCATTGGGTGCATGTACAGAAAATATGTGATTTTTTTTTTTTTAGTAGTAAAGGAAACTTGTAGTCCGGCTTTGCGACCCTTGGACAGAGTTTCGAGCTGAAGAACCCCCCCTCGAAAATTTGATGGATGAAAGGGTATACCTCACTTGTTCAGGTTACTGAAGATGAAACACCTCATTTCTCTCAGCTATATTACAGAATTTTTTGAATTTTGAATTTTAACATATGTCTCAATGGATAATTATTTACCCGTGTGAGCCGTATAAAGTATGTATGTAGTTCACACAAGTCTACATGGAAAGTACCTTGCATACAAAAGTTCCGTTTGCATTTTATGCACGACGAGGCTCTCCCCGTACAGATAGATATCAATTTAAGCAATGCCATGCCTAAGTGAAATTCATAAGATCAAAATGAGCACAATGAAGAAGAAAATAAGCTGTACTTGTATACAAGTTTGAAATTTCAACACGCTTGTGTCAGAAACATTTAAATGCTGCTTGTACAGATCTATGCTGTCCAGTAACATTTCAACACCCCTACACTCGAGTAGACTTGACTTGTAAATTATAAGGTACATGTGGCTTCCTTCAATGTGCCAGTGCGTGTACATGCTGCTGTGCTGCCAAACAATAATTCAGTGCTGCAGTGCACTAGACCTCAAGTTCAAAATCTACACCCGACAAGGTTATCAACTAAGGCTTTACAAATTTCGTAAATTTGTGCCTTCTTTGTCTAAATTTTATGCACCAGTATGACTTATTGAGGTGATTTATTGGAGCAATTATTTTAACTAAACTGATGCTGATGTTGCTGATGTTAACTTAGGTAGTTAAGAGAGAGGCTAACCTCAATTATCATTGGATAGCTGATCCTACGCCCAGGCCTTGCCTACAATTTAAAAATTTTAATGCTAGCAAGCTAGCGAAACAAGTGTAACTCTGTTAGTGTTACGATACTCCAAACATGGCTCAAGTTAACTATAGGCAGTCTACTCCAGCTGATTACCAGCAAAAGCTGGAGAGGAAAACATTCAAACTAGGTGAAGACCCAGGCCATTGCTGGGTCTTCACCAGCCGACAAAAGAACTGATATGGGCTGCGGGACGTTGTGATTTCAGAGAGAAGCAAGTCCTGTACAACCATACACGCACATAGACTTGCTTATGATCTGGGACACTGGATCATAGGATTTTCCAAAATTTTGAGGTTAATTTTAAGGTAGCTTCATTCAAAGTGCCTGTGTGTGTACATACTGCTGCGCTTCCAAACAATAATTCAGCACTACAGTGCACTAGACCTCAAGTTCTATATCTACATCTGACGAAGTTATCACGACTTTACAGATTTCGTAAATTTGTGCCTTCTTTGTTCAGATTTTATGTGCCAGTATGACTCATCGAGGTGCTTTATTGGAGCAATTATTTTAACTAAACTGATGCTGATGCTGCTGCTGTTAACTAAGTTAAGAGAGAGGCTAACCTCCAGTATCATTGGCTAGCTGTTCCCACACCCAGGCCTTGCCTACAATCTAAAAATTTTAGTGCTAGCAAGCTAGCGAAACAAGTGTTACTCTGTTAGTGTTACGATACTCCAAACATGGCTCAAGTTAACTATAGGCAGTCTACTCCAGCTGATTACCAGCAAAAGCTGGAGAGGAAAACATTCAAACTAGGTGAAGACCCAGGCCATTGCTGGGTCTTCACCAGCCGACAAAAGAACTGATATGGGCTGCGGGACGTTGTGATTTCAGAGAGAAGCAAGTCCTGTACAACCATACACGCACATAGATTTGCTTTGATGATCTGGGACACTGGATCATAGGATTTTCCAAAATTTTGAGGTTAATTTTAAGGTAGCTTCATTCAAAGTGCCTGTGTGTGTACATAATGCTGCGCTTCCATACAATAATTCAGCACTACAGTGCACTAGACCTCAAGTTCTATATCTACATCTGACGAAGTTATCACGACTTTACAGATTTCGTAAATTTGTGCCTTCTTTGTTCAGATTTTATGTGCCAGTATGACTCATCGAGGTGCTTTATTGGAGCAATTATTTTAACTAAACTGATGCTGATGCTGCTGCTGTTAACTAAGTTAAGAGAGAGGCTAACCTCCAGTATCATTGGCTAGCTGTTCCCACACCCAGGCCTTGCCTACAATCTAAAAATTTTAGTGCTAGCAAGCTAGCGAAACAAGTGTTACTCTGTTAGTGTTACGATACTACGAACATGGCTCAAGATAATAGGCAGCTAGTCTACTCCAGCTGATTACCAGCAAAAGATGGAAAGGAAGATTCTCAAACTAGGTGAAGACCCAGGCCATTGCTGGGTCTTCACCGGCCGATAGAACAGATATGGGCTGGTGGATGTTGTGATTTCAGAGAGAAGCAAGTCCCGTACGACCATACACGCACATAGACTTGCTTTGATGATCTGGATCACTGGATCATGGGATATTCCATCTGATAGCTCATTTAATGCATCCCACCTCTGTGGAACACGTTTATGTGTTAGGCCTAGTCACCTGGTGCTCGAGAGCCGTGAAGATAACAAATCCAGACATATATGTCACGCTTGTAATGTGTGTAATGTTGGACATGATCAAAAGTGCATTTTCCACCAGCCGAGTAATTTCCATTACTTAGCCCTGGCTGGAAGTGTATCAATGACTGTCAACCAGTTCCAGGTCCGGGAGCTGTTTTGCGAGTTTCAACACTATAGTGTGTGAACAACAATAGGAAGAGCGGCCAGTAAAGGGATTAACACATTTTGTAACCAGCTAATCAGGGAACGGCGGGCCTAAGTACTTTGATGGTTAGTAATTATCTTTACTGATTAGTGTGGCAACTGTCCCCAGGCTGCCTTGGTAACAGTTACTCTCCCTGGCAGTATTAATTGTTAGATGCGCGTACTGCCTTATAATACGCGTAGGCGGTATGCTTTGATTATTGTATGAGCGTAGGCACTTCCCTTTGATCTTGTAATGGTAACAAAATAGTAGAATGATTTTGTACGCTCCGATCAGTTTCACGTCTGTAGCTACTACCGAAAACATTGAAGGTACATTAAGCAACGAAATCTTTAAAGGAAAAGGAATCAAAGTTAACGAACCACAGAAACAAGCTGCTAATATGCGATATAATGTTCACCAAAGAGGTAAGCTATCTAACAATTTATATGTGATTTTTATGATTACAATATTTAATAAGTTTGTATATAGAGGTTAAGATTTAATAACAAATATACTGTGAAGAGTGATTGAATTAGTATTGATGTTACTCTTTAGCAAATATCAGATTGGAAGTACTGTGATTTATAGATGTATATAACTTTAGTAATTACTGTATAAATGCATAATTTTAGTGTAAAAACAATCATTAGACATATATGAATGACAAAGCAATTTTATTGTAATTTGTGAAACTGAATTAGACTACATTATTGTATATTTTACTTATATAATTTTCTTTCCAGCTTCATGGGTACGACTGTTGTGAATAAACACCTGATCGATTGCAACATATATCGTCCCGTTTGTCAACTGGTACTTTATTGCATGGGCACCTACAATTAGTACCGGCATGTAGCTAGGCTTATAAATGGTAGGGGAAACACGGGTCTCCCCGTACGGGTCTCCATCATTCGATCCCCAGCTCCAGAACCGACTGTTGTCTCGATAGCATCATCTCTCCAAGTTTTTCAAGACCCGATCAAGTTCTCGTGCCAAGTCAAGATGTAGACAGAAGATAACCAAGCCAAGCCAAGAAGAAAATAGAAGATAACTAAGCCCAGCCAAGATGCGTCAAACTTCTTACACAGCTTCATTCAAACTCGATGTCTGCTCGTATGCAGAGGAGTTTGGCAACAGCGTAGTGGGTAGGAAGTACGATGTAGACGAGAAGAACGTCCAATGCTGGCGGCAGAACAAGACCACCCTGCAGAATATGCCAAGCAAGAAAAAGGCCATGAGGACCGGCAAATGCACACTGGCAAGAGCTGGAGCAGCAGCTTCTCGCTTGGGTCTTCGAGCAGAGGGCTGCTGGGAATGCCGTTGCCACTCGAGCACTCTGCTTGAAGGCACGTTCCATCATCGATCAGAGGTGGCATCAGAGATTTCACAGCGGGTGCTTCCTGGGCATACCACTGCATGAATCGTCACGACCTATCCTTTCGCAGGCGCACCCATATCGCCCAACGACTCCCCGAAGATCTGGAGGAGAGACTACCAAGTTCCAGCGGTATGTCATAAAGAAGTGCCACCAGCACAATTACCCGCTCAGCCGGATTGGCAACGCCGATCAAATGCCGTTGACATTTGATGTACTGGGTAACACGACCATCTCAGCTAAGGGGGCGAAGTCCGTCAGCGTGACCACCACAGGCCATGAGAAGGATCGCTTCACGGTCATGCTTTCCTGCACCGCTGATGGGGCAAGTTGCCGCCCTACAATGTACATCATCTTTAAGCGCAAGACCATCCCCAAGGTACAGTTCCCCTCAGGCATCATCGTGAGGGCTCAAGAGAAAGGTTGGAAGGATCAGGCGCTCGTTCAAGACTGGTTGCGGGTCGTCTGGAATCGGCGAGTGGACAGACTCTCTCGCAAATGCAGGATGCTGGTCTTGGAAGCTTTTCGGTGTCATCACCACACGGCTCCAACCAAGGAACTCCTGAAAGACAGCAACACCGACCTCATAATGATCCCCGGAGGCATGATGTCCATCCTTCAACCTCTCGACGTCGAAGTCAACAAACCTTCAAAGATGGCCTACGGAGATGCTGGTCAGACTGGATGATACAAGGGGAGAAGTCCTTCACCAAAGACCAAAATGATTGGAGACGTGACTGTGTGTTTGTTGTTGTTGTTGTTGTTTTTTCTGGACAGATGTAACATAGGTAACCACAACGTTCGATATCGTACCGTTACTATCCTTGGTTTTGGGTCCATTCAAAAAAATAAAAATAAATAGACAAACAAGCACAATAAAACATAATGGCTGAATTCTATGATGCATTTAAGTTTGTTTGGGATGAACTCAAGGTGAAGGGTTTCACTGCGAAAGAGTGATTCTGTACTGCCAATCAAGGAAATACTGGTAGAGGAGCTGTAGAGAGTGATTCTATACTGCCACTCAAGAAAATATGTAGAGGAGCTGTATGCCATGTTTTGCAGCAAATTGCCGAAGGCAGTTACGAAATTTGTACAGATGTACCATACAAATACTGAACAAGATATCCAGGAAGGGATCATTGTCAGCATTTTTCAAGCAGCTGGAGGAGAATGTCACGTCTCTTGGGATGATCATTAGGAGAGACGTGCCTACAGCCTTCTACACTATTATACTCTGATTTTACACCACGTTTATTTTCCATTTTAACATCGTCTACTACAGCCTTCTACACTATTATACTCTGATTTTACACAGCGTTAATTTTCCATTTTAACATCGTCTACTAATATACTAATATTAGTATGTCGGTGCCCCGGGAGAACATCAACTGGACCCTCGACCTGCAAAGATTCCTCATAACCCATTGGCAGGAAATGTTGGCGAAGGGGAATTTTGGACAGAAAGACCAAGCGAAATACTTAGGCCTACCACAAAATGGCAGAGGGAGTGGCGGCGCAGGCAGGGCTCGTGATAACAGAAAGCAACAAGAAGACTGTCCAGGCGTCAATCAAAAACAAGTTGAAGTATTTGAGGGAAGGTTTTTATAAGGCCAATAGGCTCAACACATCAGGAAAAGGGAGGGATGACATCCTCAAAGTATGCCCCCTCTACTACGAGCTACTTCCCGTGCTCAAGGATCGGCCACTAACGAGACCAGCAGTGGTGATGGACTCAGGGACCCCGGCTGCTGTGGGCCCCGTGGGCGACGCCGACCTGGCTGGACGTGGTCATGAAGCAAGATCTCGATCAGTCACTCCAGTATCGAGTAAGTAACGTACACCCTTGACGCTGATGAGTACTAATCATATCAGGTTAGAGGTCTGCAGTACATGTACATGCATAGTATAAATTAATTAATACTGATAGTCAGGGTTGGTTGTATGTAACCGCACTACTACTACTAGTACTACTAGTGACCCCAACACATTTGATTTACTAGTAGACACCGCTAACAGTTAGTCTAGTTACAGCGCCCCTCGCCGGGGTTAGGTTGCATGTAGACTTTTAGTATTGTACATCTAATAATGCCATGGACATGGTAGGCCTAGATCTAGATACCACTATATCTACATGTATTCCAGACCAGAACTCTTCAGGGAATGAAGATGGATCTTTTTCCTCTACAACCACTGACGACAGGGATCTAACATTAGATGGAGGCAGTCAAGCTGCTACGGCCCTGGCTACGTGTGTCTGCATCAATCTTCCCAGTTGCATATATTGGATAATATCTCTTGTGATGTTCCCACCAGTTGCACTTGTAGTTAACACAATTAAAACATCAACCCTCACCCATGGCCTTAACTACCTGGCCTATGGAAATTTCAATTTCAGTGTAGCATGGGGTCCAATTACTTAGATTAAACTTAAACTGAAAAAAAAAGCATGTCGTACAACACAACACTCACAGACACAGACACACACACCAAAAAAGAAAAAAAAAATGTCATGTCACTAATTTTGTGTTATTCATAACATTTATGAAAGGGTGTGTATGGCACAGAGGGTTTTAATGCTTATAAAATTTGTCTTTTTTAATTTTTGCTGCCATGGCTTTATGGCCAAATGCACTGAATGGGGTCATCTACAATGTACATTACTTTTCTCATTCTTATCATCGAGGTCAACAAGGTGACAGTGAGTCAGAAGTGGACATGGACACAGAAGAAGATGAACCATCCCAGATCAACCCTCACACATATGTACTGGAACTGCGTGCGGTACAACTGTACGCCTAGCCCTCTGCCACTTCCAGCAGCGTGTGCAGGGCCGCACTGTCCTTGTCAGCGCGGACAACACTACAGTTGCTGCCTAGAACAGACAAGGGGGTACACGCTCCATCCAGCTGAAGCTCAGCTTTGGACGTGGTGCCGGACCCAGACCATCACTCCGATAGCCTCCTACATCCCTGGTAACGATGATCTAATAGCAGACTTTTTGTCTCGAGGGCACCATCTCCCGTCCAAATGGACCCTCCACATGGACATAGTCAATCTGGAACATCACACTCGGTTGGCGCTCCGAGAGAGGATAGAGTTAGTCAGCCATATGTAACACTCAGCAGGTGCACCAAGAGAGAAGAAAGCTCTAAGGCAGCCTTTACACTCAGCTGGTGTGCAATTAGAAAGAGGGAAAGCAGTAAAGTCAGCACTCACACTCCAAATCCTACAAAACCCTATCAGATATACTAACTTTTAAAAGTTCTGATTCAGTTGAGAGGTGTTCTATGTCATAACAAGATTTTCAGAGACTCTATCAGCATCTCATAAGTAATTGAAAAGAATATTGAGATGGTGACTATCTTGGCAGCCATCTTTGGAGGTGATCACAGCAAATCCATTTCTGAAATTCTGTTTTTTGTGTCAGACCTGATGTGGGCTCTAGTGTAAGGAGATGTGGCAATAGTTTCTAAAACATTACATAATATGTGCACTTTGCCCCTCCCATACAAGGCTTAAAGACATACAGTATTATAGATATATATTTCATATTTCAGACAAAATTTCTAAAAGAAAAAAAAAAACACACCAAATGAACTTTTCTACATGGCCTAGTATTCGATGCAGGGTGACTGCCTACCAGATGGTGACAAATAATTAAAACAAAGATGATAATGATGACCATCATCATAACGATATAGTCATTATGACTACAAACAACTTCACAACTACTGTATAAGCTGTTATTTTCATGAGGTTTTATTTTCACAAATTTCAGGAATGACAGTTGGACCGCAAATTTAAAAACACACGAGAATGTCACCATGTGCTGAGGTTGCTTATGAAGGCCTCTGTGTCAATTCGAAAATGTCCATGACCTCCTCATTCGCAAAAATATATGTACCGGTACGCAAAAATAACAGCGTATACAACATATTAACTGCAAAAGAAGAAGTCTGTGTGCATACGTAATACAGCGAAACCTCATTATGAGGAGGACCTAAAAACCATGTCATGAATACCTTGCTCTATCAGGTTATTAACTGCATCGTGACACAAAAATAAGACATATTATTCCTATGAAGAGTTTAGGCCTGCAAAATCACCCTGTAATACAAGATAAATAGGGTTTTGTCATATCCCACCTAATCATAATGAGATTTAACTCTAGCACAAGTCACTTCTTCTTTAGCAGTTGCTCTTTCTTGTTTCCAGTGGCTGCACATGTAATTACTGTATATGCCATATATTTAGCGAGTCTTAATTTTCGCGAATCGGGTCTTCCAAACGATTTTGCAAGTGATTAAATTCGCGTTCATGGAGTACTGTACTGAACAGAGAAATGTGTATGTGTGCGCCACATTCATATTGGGATCAGAGTTACTATTGTCACATGTCTTTAATTTCCCGAAGAGCACCTGACTCTCGAAATTCGCAAAAATAAAAACCTCGCGAAATAATTGGCGTATACAGTAGATGGATAGGTTCACTGGCACAGCAAAGTTACTCTGTGATTTCAGTTCAAACCAACGACCAAAATCTTTGGACTTGTACGTTGCATATAGACACTGTTTATATACTCCTGTAAGCTGCAATAATTACAGTTTTCAAATGACAAAGCTGAATTATCTAGTACGTGATTGATTGTTCCTGGCTATTACTTTAATTGTAACAGCAAATTATTTGCACATTTGTACGGACAGCCAAACCTCTCCCTCACTAAAAAGCCAGCCCTGGACGGCTACGATTTGCTGGAGTTTGGTCATTTCCCAGACGATGATGGCTTCGCTGACTTGCCGCTCTGCGATCTGCTGGCACTGGCTGCTGTCTTTCTACTGCCTGTCGTACTGCCAGCTGCTGCCCTAATTGAAGGCAAAGGCTGCCTCCTTGCCGGGGCTCTGATGTTTGGGGCAGCTCTGGCTCGCTGCCTCTCTTCTTTCAGCTGTATATACAGGGAAGCACACAAATGTTTTGCATCATTCTTTATTTCTTTTTAAATTTTCACTTACTTGGTAAGTTCAAGGATCCTCTAATGGCATTTTGGATATCTTGAAGGGCTAACTTGAAGGATAACTGTTGAGGTATAAAGCATGTACCCAACATTTGCCTTAAAGACTCAATCATATGACTATTGTTTAACTATGGTGTAAAATGCATTCTGCATGGACTCCCAGCCATAATTTAAATATCCTTGGCACCATAAAATTACAGGTGAAGAGTTAAGCCTTCACCGGGCCATAACTTTCTTACGAGAGCAGAGGGGACGGCATGATCCTATACAGCACTGCTCAGAAGGACTTGGAAGTAGACCGGTTCTATAATGTATTAAGATTTTATGCATGCTTCATTTGCAAAAGTTGCCTTGCCAAAGGCTTGCCCGACCTAGCAACAGCTAGGTGATTTCTTGCCTATGGAACGCAATGGGAGGGAGCACATGAATGAAATACTTCGTTACTGGGCTGAGGGAAAAGAAACATCCATAAATTGTAATGCATCACAGATATGGTGTATTGAACCAAGGTCAGTTGGATTGGGGGTTTGCTACGGACTGAGCGAAATCACTGCCATCAAGATGATGCCCTAATGATAGACCATGACAGTTCGTAATTCCACTTTGTGCATGAGTAGAAGAAGGTCATTTGTACATACAGGCATTTTGGTTTGTAAATTTACTGAGAAAAGCATGTGTAATGCGATGATTATTCATGTGATCCTTATCTAAATGGTGCTGGCCAACACATCCACCTGACAGCAAGTCATAGAATGGAATTTTGCAATATAAAGGATAGAGGCTCTTTCTGCATTGATTACAAAGCAATGAAATGGATGCCTGCTAAATTATCAACTGATGGAGTATTCTGATCACCTGATCTCAACACAGGTTCATTCTTTGCTTGAACATGAATTCCATAAATTGCTACGGATAAACTTATGCATTATGTCACTTTGAAAACAAGTGAAGTGCCTAACCAAGTGAGAAAATAGAAAGGGCATTCGTACCCATGTGTACACGAGTTAATTATAAACTGGTCCATTGTTCACGCTTCCCTTCCACTCTCCTTCATTTTCATTGACAAGGTTAAACCCCCCTCCTCCAGGAAGAGGAAATTAACTAGAATTTAAAGCAAAAAAAAAGGACAAACAATTAACAAAACAAAACAAATCAAAACTGCTAATGATGAACATTTGCTTACCCTCTGCTGGTATCTCTTCTCGTAATACTCCATGTCTGCGTCCGTACCGGTCAGCTTAAAGTTCGCCAGGTCATCGGTCATCCTCGCGACCTCCTGGTTGCTTCTGCCCTCCAACCGGTTGAGAGTTGGTCCATGCATGCGTAGGAATGGATGGTCAGCGGCTCCGATTGGCTGGTTGAGAAATGCATCATCTGGTGTACCTGATTAAATGTGGAACCAATGATACGGGAATGACTCAATTGGGAATGCCCAAGAGGAAAACAAATAAGCCAGTTCGGAGTTCCACTTTGCGCATGAGCAGAAACAAGGTCATTCGGACCAACATGCATGTTGGTTTTAAAATTCACTCGCATAAGCATCTGTGATGTAATGATTATTCATGTAATCCTTATAAATGCCGCTTGCCAGCACATCCACCTGACAGCAAAAGTGGTATTTGGCAATATAAATAGAAAGAGGTTGTTAATACATTCAACGCAAAATAATGAAAAGGATGCTTTCCCATGTGCTACTTGACGGATCATTCTGGTCATCTGATGTATTCAAGTTCATTCTTTGTTTGAACCGGATCAATGAATTCCATAAATTGTTACGTAAAGCTTATGCATTATGTCGCTCTCAAAACGAATGAAGTGCCCCTAACCGACTGAGAAAAAAGAAAGGTCATTCGGACCAATGTGCCCATGAGCTAACTCCGAACTGGCTTATTCAAATAAAAGGCGAGACCCACCTTTTATTAGGATCTCTCTGGTTTCCTTTTTTGTGGATATCTCAGCCATTTCACAACCAATTTTCAGCAAATAAATTGTAAATTCCTCTTAGAATGGTATGCTCTGTAGGATTTCATAAGTGGTTCCTTAGTATCTTGCAAACAGTCACAAGCTCAATTCTCATCCCTGCCAATAATATACCATCCATTTAAATACCCATAACAAATGGAAGGCAAGTGGAGAGAGCATCTTATGGGGAGGGGAGAGGGGAAAATGGGGAATGGGAGCAAAACATGCAAAAGAAAAAATTAGGATACAAATGTATGTATGGCTGACTACAAATCTTACACTGATGCCAACAAGATATATGATCTAGCATTCAACATGATTAAACTGTCAGATCATGAATCGATAGAATTACCTTTGGAGGAAATAAGAATTTCATTGATTTTAGCATACAGACTTTGCCCATTCCTATTGACTGTTAAAGAACCGTTTTGTGAAAATGACTGTTGTACTCACAAAATCCTACTCTTTCTTTTCAGACTAACTTTCAAGTTCCAAAGATCAACTGTCCTTTAAAGGACAAGCCCACCTTCATATGCATTAGGATTGAGAGAATGCAACAATATTAGTAGAACACATCAGTGAAAGTTTGAGGAAAATCGAACAATCCGTTCAAAAGTTATGAATATTTAAAGTATCTACGCAGTCACTGCTGGATGAGAAGACTACTACAGTGTATGATGTCACATGCGTAAAACTATATAAGGAAAATAAAAAGAGAATTTCACAAAACTTTACTTCTTTAATAAAGTGCACATTTCTTTGACTTGCTACTGACGTATGTTAAGGGTAATATTATTCCCCCTGCCTTCTGAAAGAGAGAAGTGGAGTGTTCTGTTGTTATGCGAGAAAAATGGAAATATGCTGAATTTTCTTTATTCTTTCTTTATGTTGTTGTACTCATGTGACATCACAAGCTATATTAGTCTTTTCATGCAGCCATGACTGAGCAGAAACTTCAAAAATTCATAACTTTTGGATGGATTGTCCGATTTTCCTCAAACTCTCACTGTTGTGTTCTACTAATATTGCTGCATTCACTCAACCCACATGTCTGTGAAGGTGAACTTGTCCTTTAATGAAGTTTCATGCACCCACAACTCACCAATTCCGCTATCATCTAGCCTCATGTAGCCTTCCGCCAGGGAACTAAACCCGGTCAGACCACCCATGGCCGCGTAGGGGACGTCCCGACCGACTGGATGACCCCTGGCCTCACGCTCCGCCTTCGTCTCGACGATCGTGTCGTGTGCGTACGTAGGTTGGCCACAGCTACAAGTGAATGAGCTCCGGAAGGATACGCATTGGCATCCCACTGAATCATCATTGTTGTTTTTCAAGGAGAAACAAAACTCACATTAAAGGGGTTGTATGGTTTCGTTTGAGACCTGGCTTCTGGTTTGGTTTGAAAACGCTGAGATATCCAAAACAAAGTGATCAAATAAAAGGTGATGAAAAGGTGGGACCCATCTTTTATTAAGATTGCTTTGATTTACTTTTTTGGGGAATTCTCAGACATCTTGAATCAATTTTCATCAAATAAACTTTGAATTATTAAACTGGTATGCTCTGTAACATTTCATAAAAATAAGTGGTTTTGTAGTATCTTGCAAAAGAAAAAGAGCTAAAAGATCAATCCTCACCTCCACCAATACTATACCATCCCTTTAATCCCAAGATGACCAAAGGAAAAATGAAACATAAATCAGTCAGACATGAGGTAACAGGAATGTAGGACAGTGTGACCAGTACATAATATAAATCATGAAGTCTGATTGCTGGAAGAAGGGACATATTGAAACAGTTCTACACATTTTGTATACTGCTCATACAGTACAGCAATCACTGAGGCCACACTCTGAATGCTGTTTTGTTCAGGCAAGATATGTTGAAGGCCCACACTTTTTGGTATCTTTTGGTGTGACTTGTGCATGCAAGAGACTTGTTTAGACATCCATTATAGTCTTACATGTACATATACATCGTTGCATTTAACCCGTACCTTTATATAATAAATCCCCCAGTAGATCATCAAAATGTGATAGGGAAACATCTTTGCACAGGTGCAAGGCTTCTATCAAATAAGTAAACAGATGAATACTAGCTTGTACCAAAATATACAGCATTATAAATGATCAATAATATCAAATTTACTAATCATGAGAATGATAATAAGAATGGTAACAATAAAGTATTGTCACTTTTATTGTTCTTGCTACTAGCATTACTGTAATCATTATGATAAAAATATGACAAAATACATTACTTACAGATTCATACTCACAATCATACCTCCTTGCAAAAACTGAGTTATCATTAGGGTCTAAGAAGCAAAACGGGTGTCTCGTCTGAATTTTCACCTTTCTGGCAGCCATGATGTTTATCCGCCGAGTGTTCATCTGTAAAGTGCTTGCACCTGCATCTGATTGGCTGGCTCCCATTCAGTGGAACGTAGTTAAACGCAGAGCACTTGCAACCTTTGACCTTGCATGGCAACAGGATCGGTCTCTCTGAAGGTAGCTCCTCAAAGTCAGTTTTATGCTGCTTGTATCTATTGGCAGATAAAAAAAGAGTGAACTTGACGGGCCATGGCATTTCGTCTTCAGTGCAAAGTCGGTCAAAAAAAGAGATTGACAATTTAGACTGCAGCTCTTGCGCGATTTCATGTCTTGAAATCGTTGAATTTGTCAGAACAGACTGACTATACACTGCATGACAGGTCAAGGAAAAAGTGCTGTATGTAATGTCTGAGGAAAAGAAAACTAATTTATAACTACATGTACATACTGTATATTAGATCTTTGAGTAAACTTCTTCATGAACATAACTTACATAACCAATATTTACATATAATATATTCAAATTATCTAGAGCAACCAATAGAACTAAATGGAACGGAGGACTTCAATAAAGTGGAAGAGTCTAATTCAATAAATCAACCAATAAGTAAAGAGAAGCATGAGATGATGGAAGCAGGAGGAGGTGATTATATAATGGGAGCTGTCTGGGCTCAACTAAAGAATCAGGTGTTGGATGAAATGAATAATCAGACACCTGATATCTGAAGCCATGGTCATGGACGTGACATCTGAATATCATCAATTTACCTGAATTAATTTCAGACTGCAAGGCAGTGCCGAAAAGCAAACTACTTAGTAATGCAAATTAATACAAGGTCTAGACAGACAACAAAAGGAGAGTAGACAAACCAGAAATACATCAAAGTAAACAACAAAAAAATTACGGTTCTACATCTGTATACTGCTGCAGAGAGAGGGAGCCCTTAGCGTGGATGTTACTACAAGAAAAGCATGAGAAGTTGTTTTAAAATCTCAATATGTTTTGAACACTGATGATGTTGTTGTTGTTGCTGCTGATATACCTATTTCTTGGTTATACCTACCTGTGCTGACAAAAACATTTGGTTTCCGGGCCAATCAGCTTGCAGTCCATTCCAGTCGGTGACGTCCAGCTGACAAAAAGTCGGTTTTTCATCCTGGCTGGGAGAACTCTCTTTTTGTAGTCCTCATACTGCTTAGGGGTGAACAGCGTGCCCCCATCATCATCACCAACAATTCTGCCAAAAATGATTCAGATTTCAATTGTACTCGATCACTGAATTCATCACACTCATACACATTTCATATCGTACATACTTGTAGGATTCAAGTTTGGTAGGTTCTCTAGCACACTCAAATAGGCACACAGGGGCAGCTGAAAGTTACTTTGTTGAAATCAGCTGGATAACCCACTTTTAACAAGTTAATATTTAATGGTCAATTTGCTTTGAATGGGCTTTCATGTAAACCATGATTTAGATATTCCTGAACATGAATTTTCATAACAAAACATTTTTGTGTTTACAGGCATGGTATTACCTGACACCACATGTGGTATTACCCGTCACACACATCTTTGCGTACTACAACGTGTAATGGCATTCTGTACGCGCGAGACTTCGTAGATTAGCCTATTAACAGAACTTTGTGTGGATTGAAATTGCAAAAAACGTGACATAAAAATGTAAAAACACAAAGAAATTCACATTTCACCTCAAATTTACAGTTGAGTGACCCGCACCTCGTCATACAAAATGTAGTTAATATTTATGCATGTTTGAATCACATTTTGTGACTGAAATTCTATGAAATCCCACTCACATACATGAAAAATGCTGAAAGATTCCAACAGAACCAAAAGTTCATTGATCGATATCGGAAATTTATAGCCATCGTCCTCAAACGCGAATGATGCATAGTTGTGTGTTAAGGAAGGGGCCTACAACTCGTCACCCGCGCATGCAGCTCCCATAGACAAAGCACGTAAAATAGAAATTGTCGATTTCTCACAAGGTTTTTGCGTCAGCCGTGAACTGTTCAAAATGTTCAAGATAGACATTTTACTGTAAAATACGAAATTTGAGCCTCATTTGCTGATTTGTTCTTTGTCATCCGCTCCGTGAGAATGTGTACGGTGATTTGTGGGATGACTTGTGAGTCTGGTGCAAGGACTAGGTACATGTAAGAAAGACGTTATTTCATTGTGAAAATCGTGTCTGGTAATACAATGCGATTTTGCACCGCGCAAAAAGACAACTTTTTTTTTTAGAGGGGTAGGCCCTATGTCTGAAGCATATTTTCTAAAAACTGGAGTGAACAATTGACATGTTAGCTGAATTCGTAATATCCAGGATTCTGTGAATATTAAAGTGGTGTTATTTTTAGCCGAATTTCATCCTCCGAGTACAGAATTCAAAGCCACTAAAAAAAAAAAGCATCCGGTGATACGATCTACTCTCCTGTGCATGAGTACATAGGCCTATTTGTGCATAGTTTCAGCTTTTATTTGATATTTCTGTTGGATCGTTACTTTATACATTTTAACACATGTTGCTAGGGCCTAGGCCTATGCACTTTCCACACTACTACTGTTCAGAGGTTATAGTGGCGTAGCCCGACCAGACGCTGTTAATACGCTACGCGAATACAGCGTCTGACCAGCGAGCGGGCACCTTCAAAGTGGGGAACCACAACACAACTACAAAACTTATGAAAATTTATACGGTACGTTCTTTATAAACAATGTACACGTTACCAAACGTTACTCACCTTAAGTGCATGCTTGTATTACAGAAGGTTCGTAAGTCCATTGAGAGCCCTCGTGATAAGTCCGTGGAACCAAAAAATGATACTTTCTGGCGGATTCCCTAACGCCGTCGCGGTTCATCGTTGCAGAATTCAAAATGGCGCCTTGATCTCTGCGGAAATCTTTTGCGTGCATGCGTGCGATGTGCTGCTTGAGTGTTGGTGTAGCAGCACGGTCGACAGCGCGACCTTTTGAAAGGGCATTCAGATCGTGTGACTGGCGTGAAAGACGATGTACCGTTCGTGAACCGTTCACACATGCTGCATATAACCATCAATTTAGGTAAGTTATTGAATCTAAATTTCAATACTCATAGCATAGATATGAAGTCTCATTATCATTTTGTTCGTCAGATGAGTTTGAAGTGGCAAAAAAATGATCTAAAGTATCAAAATTCAATCCGATCGCATGCGATCGTTGGACCCTCTTCGTGTTTGGAGCTTCGTTGGTACAGCCCTGTCGTGCTACGTATGTACAGCGGCGACTGGGCTGTGTATAGTTAATAGTGGCGTGGCAATAGTGCATATTGATAGTGTATAGCATCGGTGTCAATTTGCGAAGAAAACAACTTGCAAAATGACAGCTTTAACGTTACAGGGTCTATTATGTTAGACCTTCCCTATTCTACAATTTCAGAATCAATCCTTAACCGTTACAGTTCCACTGTATAAAGTGCAACGGTTAACGTTAGGTAGGCCTACTCTATTTTATGACAACTTGAATAAACGTAGGCCTAGCTAGGGCCTAGACCTACTTTTTGGGGGATTTATTGGCTTATTGCAGTGACTCAGTGTTACTCATTACAGGTACTGATTGAAAATTAAATTTACTCTGGGTCTCTGCAGTGGCAGAGTAGAACTAGAACTCATCTGTTGTATTAAAGTTTACTTCTTTGATAGGAATGCATCAACTTAAAACTTGAAACTGTTGGATCTAATTCTTGTTAGTAATTGTTGAGGAAACTGTTATACAGTGAATGCAGATCATTAACGTAACTTAGAGTTTAGACTTCTAGTTCTACGACAAGTTAAACGTGCTGATGTGATATGAATAGCTAACTCGTTATCGATACATTTTACATCATGCCATCCCATGGTTTTTATTTTTGAAGTCAAGCTTCAAAGAGCAAACCTTCGATATTCCAGATACTGGTCGACAGATTCGGCGGCTCCTGGACCAAATTTCAGCATATATCCCCTGTCACTCATGATGATGTTCAAGGCTAAGGTTCCGACACTTCAGTTGTAAAACGACGACACGGTTTTTAGGCTTCACTTCATAATTATTCATAGGCCTACACACAGTTCATTCCAATTCAGTCAGCTGTATGCAAAAGTATGTTTAGTTGATGTTCGTTGTGAATAATCGTGCGTGTAATACGTAGGCAGATACTACACACCGCATACACATATTGCAACGAGTAACCAACGACGCTAGCAGTGTGTGTGTGTTTTGGTTATGGTATCCTCAAATGCTCAAAGAAAATAGTACATTTTATTGGTTGGTGTAGGAACAAAGAGATTTTTTTCCTCCCCACAAATCTCTTTGGATAGGAACAGCGAACTCCTAACTGAAACAATGGAACAAAATGGATCCGAGACTCTCAGTACGGTATTGCTGGTTACAGAAGTTGTATTATTATAGTTGATGGGGGGGGGGGGGGGGGGGGGGGAGCCCCTACCAGAGATGTAGACAGTTGATGCCAAGAATTCTGCGAGTCTCGCAATACCCGATAGACTCCCGATGCTTCCCGTTCCCATGCACGAAGTCTGTAATCATGAAGCGAGCAATGAGAGGAATCCTCTCTTTCTATAATTGGGTCTAAAGCCCATCCAACGATTAATTATATTTTGCTTTATATTAAGTACTTTAATAGATCTATGTGATCTGGAATTTAACCACTCGTAGAATTGTCGGGAACTCCTTATTCGCGAAAAATTAGACTCTCTAAATATTTTGGGGAGGGGGTTCACCGGCCCCCCCCCCCCTTTATTTTATTTTTTTTTTTCAAAGAAAAAGAACTAAAAAGAAGAAATAGGGGGCGGGGGCGGGCGTGGCGCCTCCTTTATACGGAATTCCTGGATCCGCCCCGTGTATTGGGCGTATATAAGCCTACAGAATAAATGAAGAGTTTGTTCGCAGAAACTGATAAGTCCATACATATTTGCCAAGTGGAGATATTTGCGATTAAAGGTCAAGAAAAATAAAGAGAATTATGAGAAAATGTTTGCTTCTTTTGACCAATACTTCAAAAATGTACCTTTATGTAGGCCTAGTGACCAATATCATTTAAAAAGTATCATTTTGTACTTTATGACAGAGACCGTATACTTCAAAATCTTCAAAAATGGACTTATCGTTTTTTGCGAACAAACTCTTCAAATGTAATACCTTGATGGACGGAGGGTTGGGAGTGGACATAGAACAATTATGCCCATATTTTGACAAAAATTATGCCAATGTGCATGTCGGAAGGATTGATATCCTGAAATGACTCACAGCTGGATGATTCCTTTCCGGAAAGCTTATCGTTTTGTATCTTCCCGTTTGAATACTTGTGTAATTCTATAAGAAATATTTACTCGAGTAATCTGTTTTGTTTTCTTGCTTTCTCAAAACACAATGTTACATCATGCTATTGTAACGCGAGACCCTCTCACTACTAGTATGGTTGGGTGTCCATAATATCGGACACCTAACGTTTTTCTATCAACAGAAACGTGAAAAATCACACAATTTGCCTGAAATTTTACTCACGTGTGGAGAAAATACTCCGGATTCACAAGCGCGCACTGTAAATGCGATCTGAGGTACGCGCTCTAGATGGCGGCTTCGAACGCGTGGGGTGTCATTTTTTCCGAACTCAGTTGCCGGGCTCATATCGACCGACCACCCCGCCCTCTATTGACAATACGTATAAAGCGTACTTAAACGCGTTTTTTCGACAAGCTGCTGTTTTTTTCTAGTCGTGATTTTTTTCCCCAATAATATTTGAATATATTTTGAATCCTTCGATATTACTTTTGAAGGACTGTTTGATGAATTTGACTTGATTTTCATTAGGAAACTTTTCATCGTAATTGAAATAAATTAGATGAGTCGGTTTGTTTTTTCACATTCATTTCTCGTTTCTGCATCAACTCGTGGTGTCGTACGGTCGTAGCGGGCGACAAAATGTTTATGTCATGTGTATGTGTAACGTGTGTGCACGATCGTACAAGCGGCGGTGACAATTTTGCGGTCAAAATCGTCAATTTATTACGGAAGGATACTCTACATCTAACAACGAGTCAGCAAAGGTAGGCCTAGTTAGATATGTAGTTACACGATAAACCTTGGATTTTGCTAAATTTCGGTAATTTAGAGGGAATACTTAGTTGTTTTCGCCACATTTTACTCGGTAGCGTAGCCCAGTGAAGAATCGAACACCGTTGCGCGTAGTCCCATGCGTACATTTTCTTTCTGTACGCGCAATGCCATTATAATGCGCGGCCGGTCGTTATGGACCCGGTCGGTGGGTTGGACCCCTACCATACTAATAAACCTCTTGGTAACGCTGCCACCACTCGGTCAACCATGGCCAGCTTTGTGTCCATACACAACAACCACAATTAGGTACAGCCAGCAATCCAGGCAACCAAGACTCCATACTTCACTAGTCTCACATTCTATCTCTGGTAGTCGTGAATCATATCTTTACCGAAGGGTCATTCGATGACAGGTAAGAAGTCCGCTGTTGACGAACTATGCGCTGCCTTACTATTAATTATGCTACGAAAACAGAAAGAAAGAAGATATATCTAGAAACGATCTAACAAGCTCCCATGGCCCGTATTTACTAGGTCCAATAGCAATACTGTGATTACGAGCTAACTTGAGTTTGCCTGCTAATGTATGCGTATTGCGTGTCACATGCCACCTCACTAGCATTCACACTTGCAACGACACTTGTCATCTCACATGTTGAAGTAGAGCCTGCTAGTGTGTGTGTATGCCTATCGTGTATCACATGCCACCTCACTTGCCATCACCACAGTAAAGGCCTGCTATAGCATTCACACTTGCAATGTCACTTGTCACATCACATGCACCCCACATTAGCCACTACACTCACCAACACTACTACTGCTGCCACTACACATGCCAAGACACTTGTCACTGTAAATAAGTCTCCTACACTTACTTATTCCTCTGCCTTGGGTAAGCTATGGTATGGTATACACTTCAACAAAGAAGAATCGAAGAAAGCTGTCAAATACATTTGAAAACCAGTTTATTATATGACGGATTCATTCTATTCCGTTCCATTCACAGCAAAAGATACAGCTGTCACACTGGCTGTATTCATATTGTTCACATCTGATCTTGAACAACACTTACTCTGATTCATAATTGAAATTATATTGTAGGCAGTTACACTTGTAACTCATAGGCAAATACACCTTCACTTGCAATTTATACTAACAACCTTCAGAATCTATTCTGAGCATGTCTGAGTCTGAGCAAGATTTACACATGTCGTGTATGTGCACACTATTATTTATCACTCAAAACTGGGTCGTTACTAAAAAGGGGGGGGGGGGGCTTTAAAATCAATGCCTAGCATAACCGTCAATAACAATGGCCAACTGATTTACATAAGTCAAGGTTTTATTAGAGTTTCTGTAGATCTTCACTCCACACAAGTTATCTCGCTTGTGGGTCTTATCTTTCCACTAACATTTCCTAGGATGAGATCTTGCGTTAAGGCTTCCCACCTTCGTTAACAATCTCCATATCACTATCACTCAATCTGGTAATTGGCCATATTACCCTTGAATCTTTCTCTGGGATAAACCCACTATTCCACTCAATCCACCCTTCCAGGATTCCACTAATGCCACCAGCCCTAGTACTCTGTTCACATGTCACTCACTTTGTCGGTGTACATGTTACTTGATACTACATACTAGTGCTTAACCAGCACTTGCTTTCAGCACTTGCATCTATCTGGTCTCAAGTTTAATATTCTGTAAACTTCCAGAAAATAATGCTGGTAAAAGAAATCACACCTAGAAAAGTTTCACTATTAGTAACAAGTTTGTCGACATTACTTGTCACTCGTCCCTTGCTTTCTGTGATCTACCAACTTTTCACACCTGACTATGAAATCTCTCCTATTAAATCAATGTATAACTGTAATTATATTCAGTGACATCACAATAACAACACTTGTCATAACAAGTGTCAGTAACAATTACACTTGCCGCAGTGTCAAGTGTCAACAAGACAGAGCCTCAGTCACAAGGGGGAGGGGGGAGGGGGTGTTCCTTGGGGCTGTATACTTCTGATGAAGTGACACATGTAACTTTCTTTATTCAAGATTGTTACTATTGCGACTGTCGGTGTCGGCATTTTCCTTGTTCAGGAATTAAATCAGACAATGTTCACTTTCCCTGTTCGGGATTGCATTTGCAGGGGTACCCATTTCATCTGATCAAATGCAACTGCATCTCAACCTTCATCTCAGTGGTTACTTGAACGTTCCCTGTTCGGGATTGTTCGCTCCAGTCCCGTTGTGAGGGGGGGGGGGGGGGGATAACCTGGCTACTGTCAAGTGACATCAGTAAACTTCACTACTTTAAAAAAACCACTATGCTTATATGCTTTAATAAGGCATTTATAGTTACACATCGATAATGGGAACTCGATAATAAATGGCAATTAAATGGCTAATGGCATGGGACATGCTTATACCAGTAGAATCGGTACCGGTATCCACAATCCAAAACTCATCTCATCAATTTCAACAACATCTTGCAACTTTCACTAACAAGTGCAACACTTGCAAAGGTTCTTAATATCTATGGTATTCCTGGCCAGTAACGTTTGCCATAATGACAACTCTTGTAATTTGTTTAAGTGTTCCTAATCCTTCCAATTGTTCTTAGTCCGTTTTAACTATTCTGTTATCATCCGTTAAGGAGTGGCAAATACTTAAGCCAGGGTCCCAGACCCTGTTCTCCTTCCCTATCACCATTGTACTCTTACCTATCATTGCAAATGTTAATGAGACAAATGAAAGAATAAATGCATTCGTAAATCGACATGTCCTAAACTCTTTGAGTGTCTTATTATCTACTTGTCATATAGAGAGAACTGGTTGAGGCTAGACTATAAAACCTTGGGTGACAGATGACAATCAGCTGCTTTTACCATCCTTGACCTGATCAAAATGAAATCGGTAGTGACAATATTTTGTAGTTGTCACTGTAAGTGATCATCACTTGGCCAAAATTGTATTACTTGAACTTGTTTCACCTCGTCCAGTAATCTCTTTACAATGACTGCATGTAAAAATGTGTCTTTGTTGGACAATAGCAGACACATACATTTTACACTTGTATATAAACTAGCACTTTTTCTAACTGAGAAGCTATATCAAATAAAATTATTGTATTTCACTTTGTTTGAAATCGAATTTGGCAATCATATACAAACAGAATGAGGTAGTCTATATTCCTAGTTTGAGAGGTAAATTTAGAATTCGATACCAAAAAGGGAAGAATGATCTCAAAAATTTGGTTGTGAAGAAAACTAAATATCCTAACTTCTTCTCTAAAATACTTCCTATAAACTTACTTGAAGAGTGTCAACACTGGAAACGACTGGAGCAAGAAGCTTGAAAAGGACTGGAACGAGAAGCTTGGGAAGGGCGGGGACAAGAAGCTTGGAAAAATGTCAAGAGCTAGGTGTGGCGGAGGAAAGTTTCTTGCAAGGAGAATGATGCAAAAGTTCTTTAGCATCACCTGTCTACCCTTTTATACGAAACCCCAGGATCCACTGTCACCAAAATCTAATTTGCATAATCAGTGCCAATTGGTTGAAAGTAATACCTCAGACAACCTAGTAATACTGATTGGTTAATTCATTTCCAATACATTTATACATGTCTCTATTATCAAAGTTCATTGACTCTACAAGCAGTTCTCTTCTGTGTACGACTCTACAGACAGTTTTCTTCTGTGTCTAACATACCCACAAGACTCAATTGACATCAAAAATGCCACTTACTCTCCTCATTTTAAGCCATAAAACTTGCATTGATAAAAACTAGAACATCATACCCAGATGAATATGATACCTTTTATTACATTAATCACTATTTTCCTTCCTAAATGTTTCACAATATTCCATAATGTATTGGGCTTAACCCACTACTTTCACTGCTACTGGTACCGCAATTCGTATTTGCCGGTCAAAACAATGTGGACACGCCCATTGCTATAGTATGCAAATGAGTTTACCGGTGAGTGACTTTCCATTCATAATTCCAATCACTACTGCGTGTTACTGCGTAAGAAATGTCTTACGCCGGAAAAGCTTCCGTATGCAAATAAAAAGAATGGGCGGGGCTTGACTGGGAATCACGCACACACAATAAACCAATGCGCGTACTCGACTTGTCCGCGGGGACAAAAGCGGAAATCAAGTCGTAAACAACTTCATTGTATCCATTCAGAACAGTGTCGAAGGTCAATAGCTGTTACAAGAACTACAGAGGGCGCTATGCCTAGTATACCACAGCTTCTTAGAATTCATTTCCCTATCGCCAGTAGCGATGCCCGGAACCTAAATCTTCTTTATGAATAGACTGTCTCCTCTTGAATTACATATATGAATCTTTCTGTACTGTGCTTCTTAAAGGGAAATATATATTTTCGATATTTTTTTTTTTTTTTTTTTGGGGGGGGGATATATGTCACACTACCCCCTTCTCACTAATGGCTGTCCCAGCCATTGACATGTTCATGTCTTTTGCTTAACAAAAATAGTGTGAAGTAGCAAAATAATTACACACAGGACACATTCCTTCTTTGCCTCCAAACACCATCAGAAAGGATTAAAAATAAATTGGTTACACTGTATCAGATTATGATGTCCTATTCATCTTCACTTGCATCTTCAAATGCCTCTTAAACAATATTCTTCACAAAGCTTCAAATGTAAAACTTCCAACTGCAATCATTAACTGCGAAAGCATGTACGAATCTTATAACAACTTTCAACAACCATTTCCTCTTCCTCTTTTCAAATACATGTAACAAATTTCACTTGCAACAATCAATTGCATAAACACTTGTGAATCAGTTATAACTGTAACGATGAACTGATGATTTCTTCTGGTCTCAACCTCTACAGGCGCGGAGTGGTCTCGTAATAGAACTTGGAGATCTTTACTTCCTCGACCACCCTCTCTCCGCGGAATGTTCCCATCTTCTCTGTGTGAACCTCCACCCTTACCAATCGGTGCTCCTCACCACCAGGCACCTTCACTTCGATGTTGACGTTAAACCCAACCGTCTCAGTCTTCACAGTTGCCTGAACAGGTACCTCTTCTCCTTCGACGTCACTGTCTGACTCACTCTCGCTGCCATCGCTGCTACTGTCACTGAGGTTTTCGATTTGTTTTATCCGCTCAGCCTTCGCGGACGCAGTGCAGCTCTTCTCATGGATGGGGTTTGGTGCGGGCGTAGGTGTTGTGTCCAGACCGATCCTCTCTGAGGGCTTTGGGGCCAGTTCCTTTAGTGGGGTGGGCTCTGTGCTGACGAGGCTTGGCAGTTGCATATGGGGGGGCTGGGTAGTCTCCTTCCTTTCCTTCCTCTCCGTGGGCTTGTAGGTAGGTGCACTGTCCCTCCTTGGTTCTCTCTCCTCCTTGCGAGGTCTCTTATGACTGGATTCCTTGTCCTTACTTTCTCTATCCCTCTTCCTTTCCTTCTTGTCCTTTCCCCTCCTGACAAAGTCATCCGTGGCCGCCTCGAATGTTAAATATTTATATTCATTACCGGCTTTTGCGTGGTTGCGCCGATAGTGACGGGCAATCTCTGCACGTCCCTCATTTTCGTAGATACAATAGTCGCACTTCAGGGTAAGTGGGTATTCATGCTTCTCGTGCATGTGGGCTTGCATTGCTGCCTTATTAGTCATTTCCCTTCTGCAGATTTTGCAAGAAGGCATGGCGTCAGTTCTGCGTTTGAGAAAAGTAAGAAAAGGAAAAATACATCGATAACAATGTGACAGTAAATGCATCATCGCCAGAGTAGTCATCTTTGCCTCGCCTATGTTAAATGGATTCCAGCTTACAGATCAGTATACCTCCTAGGCCTAACTCTGTTTCTGGATGGGTTTCGCCTCACTGTTTGTTCCTTTACCCAGTTTTGCAGTGGGGGGCCATGATACCTCTTTAGTCTATCTACATGCACCACTTTAGGCTTCCCTCTCGCACTTTGTTGAATGCGATAGATTACATCTGACATTTTAGTGAGAATGAGATAAGGTCCAGTCCATTTGCTCATAAGTTTTGGGCTCAATCCTCTCTTTCTTTGAACTCCACTCAACCACACCCACTCTCCTTCACGGTAACTATTCAGCACTGTGTTCCTGTCATAATTGTGTGATTGACGTCTGTCAGCTAACTTCAGTTTCTCCCTTGCTTTTTCATGTGCATCATGTAGCCTGGTTCTTAGTTGATGTGCGTAATCTTCATCATCTCCCTCTCGATCAGGTTGATGGACAGTGACATCTACCGGCAGAGCAATTTCACGGCCGAGCATCATCATGGAGGGTGATTCATTGGTGGACTCTTGCACAGCAGACCGGTAGGCCATCATCGCATACGGTATTCTCTCATCCCAGTCCTGCTGATTGCGCTCGGGGTCTAACATCGATGCCAGCATGGCAATTAAGGTACGGTTGAACCTCTCCACTAAACCATCTCCCCTTGGGTGGAAAGGGCAGGTTCTCGTCTTCTTAATGCCCAACAGTTTGCACACCTCCATCATCAAATTAGACTCAAAATTTCTCCCTTGATCGCTGTGAAGCTCCTTGGGTACTCCATACCTGCAAATAAACTCTTCAACCAACACTCGTGCAATGGTATCAGCTTCTTGATTGGGGAGGGGGTATGCTTCCATCCATTTGGTAAAATAGTCACCGACCACGAGAATGTACCTGTTTCCACGATCACTGACTGGAAGTGGTCCCAAAATATCAGCTGCAACTCTTTCAATGGGGGCTCCTACTCTGTATTGCTGAAGGGGGGCTCTTGGTTTCCTGGGGGGATTTTTCACTCTCGCACACACTGAACACTGACGCACCCATGATCTGACATCTGCCGCTAGGCCGACCCAGTAGTAACGGTATTGCACCTTGTGAAGGAGCTTGTTTACCCCAAGATGACTACCAGTTTTGGAGTTGTGAAGCTCACTCAGTATCGTCGGTCTTAATGTTCGAGGGAGGACGGTTTTCCAGTTTACTGTCTTGCCATCATCTGATTCCCATCTCTTCACGAGAATTCCGTCTTTGACTTCTAATAGGTCCCAGTTAACCCAATATGTTTTCACAGCTGCCGACAAACGTGACACATCCTTCCATTTTGGTTTTGTGTTTGATTCTTCTTTCCACCTTCGAATATGCTTAATGTCAACATCTGCCATTTGTGCCTTCCTGATGACATCACTGGTAAGATTAGGTACTAATGTCACAGCTTGTAGCTTGCATCCTATCTCTTCTACATCCTTATCAAAATTACTTTGAGAGTCATGAAGTCCATCTCCATCAGCCATCCTAAAATGAAATAAATACAAAATACACTTGTTAAATCCACTAGTCACAAAGTCCTACTGCTTATCACTACAGATATCCTGCATCTGCCCACACTGTGGACATGGTCGCCGTGACAACCCATCTGCATTGTTGTGGAGACGACCTGGTCGATGATGAAGGGTGAGTTTGTACTGACTGATTATTTCTAACCATCTTGCCAGTTGTCCTTCTGGGCTCTTGAAATTCATGAGCCATCTCAAAGCTCCATGATCTGTTCTGACCATCACATCTTGCCCATACAGGTAATGTCTGAAATGCTTGAGGGAGTCTACTACTGCCAACAGTTCCCGCCTGGTTACGCAGTAATTCTGCTCTGCTCGGCTCAGCGTTCTACTTGCGTATGCAATCACCGGCTCTCTTCCATCTCTCTCCTGTGATAAAACAGCTCCAATCGCAAACTTGCTTGCATCTGTGTCGAGGAGGAACTTGTCTCCGAGTCTTGGATATGCTAGAATTGGTGCTGTGGTGAGACGCTCTTTCAAAGTTGCAAATGCTTCCTCACATGCATCTGTCCAAATGAAAGGCTGGTTCTTCTGAGTCAGAGCAGTCAGCGGTTTTGCAACATCAGCAAACTTCTTTACAAATCTTCGGTAATAGGAAGCTAGTCCTAAGAAACTTCTGACTTCTGTGGTGTTGGTTGGGGTGGGCCATAAAATGACAGCTTCTATCTTGGCCGGGTCTGTGCTAACCCCCTTCTCAGACACAACATGTCCAAGATATAGCACTTCCGTCTGAAATAGTCGACACTTGCGTGGCTTGAGCTTGAGTTTAGCACTGTGTAGCCTGTCAAAAACAAGCTTGAGTCTTGTCATCACTTCAGTAACCGTTGATCCAAAAACGATGACATCGTCAAGGTAGATGAGCAGTATCTTCCCATGCAATCCAACAAAGACTGTTTCCATCAGCCTCTCAAAAGTGGAAGGGGCATTACACAGCCCAAAAGGCATGACCTCAAATTGGTAAAGTCCTCCTGGTACCACAAAGGCCGACTTCAATTTTGCTTCATCGTCGAGTGGGACTTGCCAGTATCCGGCAGCTAGGTCTAGTGTGCAGAAATACTTTGCACCTGAGAGGCAATCAATCGTCTCATCAATTCGTGGTAATGGGTACGAGTCTTTCACTGTGTTCTGATTAAGCATCCTATAATCAACACAAAATCGCTTCGAACCATCCTTCTTATCGACTAACACGACAGGTGACGACCAGGGGCTGGTAGATGGAGTAATGATTCCGCGTTGGAGCATGTCATTCACTTGTTTTTCTATTTCTTCTCGTTGACCCATGGGTGGTCTTCTTGGCCTCTGCCTTATAGGTGCTTGGCAGGTGGTATGTATGCTATGCTTTATCTTCTCAGTTCGGCCAATGTCATCATCATCTTTTGAGAACACATCACTGTACTGGCATAGAAGTGCTTCTATTTCATCATGATACTCGCAACTGACGTTTGCCTTGGCATCCATCCCTAGCTGGCTCAAATGTTTTGGTACCGATGGGGTTTCATTCTCCACGGTGTTTACTTTCATCATCTCTCCATCCTCAGTGAAGCATGTGATGACTTCTCCATTCATCTTCATTGTCATTTTGTCACAGTTGATAGAGGCATTATTCTGATGCAGAAAATCCATGCCCAAGATGGCATCTTGCTCTATGTCTGCTACTACCACTTCACATTTGTACATCATAGTACCTATCACTAGATTCAGTTCAGCTTCTCCATAGACTCTAATGGGAATTCCATTTGCCTGCCGCAACATTAACACTGAAGGAGTCAAATTTCCAACATCAAATTCCTTAAGTTTACGAAAAGTCAACTCTGAAACAATTGTAATTGTAGCTCCTGTATCTACAAGAAAATTGATCCTCTGATTTCCACAATTTGCTGTTATGTACATTCCATTCGTGATTTCTCTCACTGTACAAATGATGGTCTCATATCCCTGTGACTCATTACTTAGACGTGTGGGCCTGGCTTGTAAGCTGGCTTCCCCGTGGCCCAGCGAGAAGACCTGCTGTCGTTTCCCTGCCTGCATTCTTTGAGAGGACATCTGCTTGCATAATGACCCTTTTGCTGACAATTGTAACAAGTAATGTTCGTCATGTCAGGTGAAGATCCAGTTGCCAGTCTGTCAATCTTTGCAGCCAGTTGATTGAGACTTGAATTTAATTCTTCCATCTCTTTTCTGATTTTTCCATCAACAGGTTCAGCCTTGGTATCCGGTGACCTAGCATCAACAGCTCTGATGGGACGTGCTGGGCGGTGACGATCGCGTGCACGCTCTGACTTCATGAACGACTCCGTCGCCAACGCGGCTTGGATGGCGTCATCTAATGTGATGGGATGGGAGCGGAAAATACCAGCGCGAATTTCTGGTTCATTGATAGCCTCTGAAAAGTGAACCTTTGCCAGACGCTCTCGTGCTACAGTGTCCAACTCTGGGTATGCAAGGCTAGAAAGTTCACGGATCGCTTGCCCGAGCTCCTGTAGACTTTCATCCTTGTTGCGCCTCCTCATCCTCAGCTCAAGAAGAAAGTTTTCTGCTTGGTCTCCATGTCCAAAGCGTTTTTCCAACTGGATCGCAAGCTGCTGGTATGATATGGGGGCATCACCGGGTAGGTTACACAGGACTTTGAGTGCCGGTCCCTGCAGTCTAGTTGCAAGAAACTGTCCAGCTTCCTCATCTGTCCAGCCATTCAGCCGTCTGCAGACATCAAAATGACACTTGTAGTCAGCCCAGGGGGTTTTTCCACCAAACTTGTCAGGCAAAATATCCTTGCGAATCTGTGCACCAAGCAGTCGTCCATCTCCCTCGGTTACAGCTCGACTCGAGACGTAGTTAGGGTTCCCTCGAAAAGCAGCGGTGTCGTACTCGCGACGTTTGTCAGATGGGATTGCATCCCCATACTCTCTAACTCGAACCGCAACTTCAGGATCACTCTCATCCATAGCCCAACTTTTCTTTGATGGAGCACCTGGACTGTTAGTGCCTACTGAAAGTGTTTCAGCTGCTTTACTTTCACTTTCCAGATCCATCTAAGTTTTGTCAAAAGAAGTGTTCCGACTTTAACACCTCTATCTACAAAGACCTAACTACCTTTGTAATCTATTTACATTCTGAACCATTTAACTCGTAACTCTTTTTTTTTTCTTCTTCTTTTTGTGATTCTACTGGAAGGGGTAAGCATGTCCCATTCTACACCTTAAAGGTACTTATTACCTCACACTTAAGATGTGCACTTGACATGTATCCTGCTCTTACATGAGTTGATATACAGTATGCAGCAATTACCTAACAGTGAAATTCAGTTGACAGTTTACATTCTTCTTTACTCGTGTATAACATCACCAAGGCAGAGTGAACTAGCCTATGTTCTATGATACTCTCTTCCAGAGACATCCCATAGCAACAGTATCCTACCACTATACTATGAAAACACATCCCACAGCAGCATTTCACTGACATCACACTAATATCCCATGGCAGCATTTCACGGCAGCATCCCACTGACATCACACTAATATCCTATGGCAGCATTTCACGGCAGCATCCCACCGCTGCCACCAAGAAAAAGATGTAACGCGAGACCCTCTCACTACTAGTACTAATAAACCTCTTGGTAACGCTGCCACCACTCGGTCAACCATGGCCAGCTTTGTGTCCATACACAACAACCACAATTAGGTACAGCCAGCAATCCAGGCAACCAAGACTCCATACTTCACTAGTCTCACATTCTATCTCTGGTAGTCGTGAATCATATCTTTACCGAAGGGTCATTCGATGACAGGTAAGAAGTCCGCTGTTGACGAACTATGCGCTGCCTTACTATTAATTATGCTACGAAAACAGAAAGAAAGAAGATATATCTAGAAACGATCTAACAAGCTCCCATGGCCCGTATTTACTAGGTCCAATAGCAATACTGTGATTACGAGCTAACTTGAGTTTGCCTGCTAATGTATGCGTATTGCGTGTCACATGCCACCTCACTAGCATTCACACTTGCAACGACACTTGTCATCTCACATGTTGAAGTAGAGCCTGCTAGTGTGTGTGTATGCCTATCGTGTATCACATGCCACCTCACTTGCCATCACCACAGTAAAGGCCTGCTATAGCATTCACACTTGCAATGTCACTTGTCACATCACATGCACCCCACATTAGCCACTACACTCACCAACACTACTACTGCTGCCACTACACATGCCAAGACACTTGTCACTGTAAATAAGTCTCCTACACTTACTTATTCCTCTGCCTTGGGTAAGCTATGGTATGGTATACACTTCAACAAAGAAGAATCGAAGAAAGCTGTCAAATACATTTGAAAACCAGTTTATTATATGACGGATTCATTCTATTCCGTTCCATTCACAGCAAAAGATACAGCTGTCACACTGGCTGTATTCATATTGTTCACATCTGATCTTGAACAACACTTACTCTGATTCATAATTGAAATTATATTGTAGGCAGTTACACTTGTAACTCATAGGCAAATACACCTTCACTTGCAATTTATACTAACAACCTTCAGAATCTATTCTGAGCATGTCTGAGTCTGAGCAAGATTTACACATGTCGTGTATGTGCACACTATTATTTATCACTCAAAACTGGGTCGTTACTAAAAAGGGGGGGGGGGGCTTTAAAATCAATGCCTAGCATAACCGTCAATAACAATGGCCAACTGATTTACATAAGTCAAGGTTTTATTAGAGTTTCTGTAGATCTTCACTCCACACAAGTTATCTCGCTTGTGGGTCTTATCTTTCCACTAACATTTCCTAGGATGAGATCTTGCGTTAAGGCTTCCCACCTTCGTTAACAATCTCCATATCACTATCACTCAATCTGGTAATTGGCCATATTACCCTTGAATCTTTCTCTGGGATAAACCCACTATTCCACTCAATCCACCCTTCCAGGATTCCACTAATGCCACCAGCCCTAGTACTCTGTTCACATGTCACTCACTTTGTCGGTGTACATGTTACTTGATACTACATACTAGTGCTTAACCAGCACTTGCTTTCAGCACTTGCATCTATCTGGTCTCAAGTTTAATATTCTGTAAACTTCCAGAAAATAATGCTGGTAAAAGAAATCACACCTAGAAAAGTTTCACTATTAGTAACAAGTTTGTCGACATTACTTGTCACTCGTCCCTTGCTTTCTGTGATCTACCAACTTTTCACACCTGACTATGAAATCTCTCCTATTAAATCAATGTATAACTGTAATTATATTCAGTGACATCACAATAACAACACTTGTCATAACAAGTGTCAGTAACAATTACACTTGCCGCAGTGTCAAGTGTCAACAAGACAGAGCCTCAGTCACAAGGGGGAGGGGGGAGGGGGTGTTCCTTGGGGCTGTATACTTCTGATGAAGTGACACATGTAACTTTCTTTATTCAAGATTGTTACTATTGCGACTGTCGGTGTCGGCATTTTCCTTGTTCAGGAATTAAATCAGACAATGTTCACTTTCCCTGTTCGGGATTGCATTTGCAGGGGTACCCATTTCATCTGATCAAATGCAACTGCATCTCAACCTTCATCTCAGTGGTTACTTGAACGTTCCCTGTTCGGGATTGTTCGCTCCAGTCCCGTTGTGAGGGGGGGGGGGGGGGGGATAACCTGGCTACTGTCAAGTGACATCAGTAAACTTCACTACTTTAAAAAAACCACTATGCTTATATGCTTTAATAAGGCATTTATAGTTACACATCGATAATGGGAACTCGATAATAAATGGCAATTAAATGGCTAATGGCATGGGACATGCTTATACCAGTAGAATCGGTACCGGTATCCACAATCCAAAACTCATCTCATCAATTTCAACAACATCTTGCAACTTTCACTAACAAGTGCAACACTTGCAAAGGTTCTTAATATCTATGGTATTCCTGGCCAGTAACGTTTGCCATAATGACAACTCTTGTAATTTGTTTAAGTGTTCCTAATCCTTCCAATTGTTCTTAGTCCGTTTTAACTATTCTGTTATCATCCGTTAAGGAGTGGCAAATACTTAAGCCAGGGTCCCAGACCCTGTTCTCCTTCCCTATCACCATTGTACTCTTACCTATCATTGCAAATGTTAATGAGACAAATGAAAGAATAAATGCATTCGTAAATCGACATGTCCTAAACTCTTTGAGTGTCTTATTATCTACTTGTCATATAGAGAGAACTGGTTGAGGCTAGACTATAAAACCTTGGGTGACAGATGACAATCAGCTGCTTTTACCATCCTTGACCTGATCAAAATGAAATCGGTAGTGACAATATTTTGTAGTTGTCACTGTAAGTGATCATCACTTGGCCAAAATTGTATTACTTGAACTTGTTTCACCTCGTCCAGTAATCTCTTTACAATGACTGCATGTAAAAATGTGTCTTTGTTGGACAATAGCAGACACATACATTTTACACTTGTATATAAACTAGCACTTTTTCTAACTGAGAAGCTATATCAAATAAAATTATTGTATTTCACTTTGTTTGAAATCGAATTTGGCAATCATATACAAACAGAATGAGGTAGTCTATATTCCTAGTTTGAGAGGTAAATTTAGAATTCGATACCAAAAAGGGAAGAATGATCTCAAAAATTTGGTTGTGAAGAAAACTAAATATCCTAACTTCTTCTCTAAAATACTTCCTATAAACTTACTTGAAGAGTGTCAACACTGGAAACGACTGGAGCAAGAAGCTTGAAAAGGACTGGAACGAGAAGCTTGGGAAGGGCGGGGACAAGAAGCTTGGAAAAATGTCAAGAGCTAGGTGTGGCGGAGGAAAGTTTCTTGCAAGGAGAATGATGCAAAAGTTCTTTAGCATCACCTGTCTACCCTTTTATACGAAACCCCAGGATCCACTGTCACCAAAATCTAATTTGCATAATCAGTGCCAATTGGTTGAAAGTAATACCTCAGACAACCTAGTAATACTGATTGGTTAATTCATTTCCAATACATTTATACATGTCTCTATTATCAAAGTTCATTGACTCTACAAGCAGTTCTCTTCTGTGTACGACTCTACAGACAGTTTTCTTCTGTGTCTAACATACCCACAAGACTCAATTGACATCAAAAATGCCACTTACTCTCCTCATTTTAAGCCATAAAACTTGCATTGATAAAAACTAGAACATCATACCCAGATGAATATGATACCTTTTATTACATTAATCACTATTTTCCTTCCTAAATGTTTCACAATATTCCATAATGTATTGGGCTTAACCCACTACTTTCACTGCTACTGGTACCGCAATTCGTATTTGCCGGTCAAAACAATGTGGACACGCCCATTGCTATAGTATGCAAATGAGTTTACCGGTGAGTGACTTTCCATTCATAATTCCAATCACTACTGCGTGTTACTGCGTAAGAAATGTCTTACGCCGGAAAAGCTTCCGTATGCAAATAAAAAGAATGGGCGGGGCTTGACTGGGAATCACGCACACACAATAAACCAATGCGCGTACTCGACTTGTCCGCGGGGACAAAAGCGGAAATCAAGTCGTAAACAACTTCATTGTATCCATTCAGAACAGTGTCGAAGGTCAATAGCTGTTACAAGAACTACAGAGGGCGCTATGCCTAGTATACCACCAGTGCCGTATATTAAGAGAGTCTGGCCAACTCGGTTTTCGGCTTAGGTGTTTTGAAACATGTGATTGGTCAAAAGCTGGTCCCGTGACCTACAGGCGCCATGTTGTTACCAAAGTCATTCACGCGGGCGCGAGCAGAGCTCATACGCAGTGCCCATTGTTCATTACGCGCAGCTGCGCGCTAATTATTGCTTGCCTTGGGGACTTCCCCTGAATATCAGTCATGGTGCAGCGGGGATACTTTCATTGCCGTTGTCAACTTTATTGAAGTAGAAGATACAATACGAAAGATGTTTTGATATCTTACTGCCATAAACTGAAGATTCGTCATGCCTTCCTGCGCAGCATGTCGTTGCGCAAACCGACCTGGCTCTTAGTGTAATGATGCACCGCTTTCCGACAGATCCAAAACGAAGGAAAAAGTGGGAAATCAGAGTGCGACGGGAAAACTATATGATTTGTTTTCTTTGGAAGCCTCGCGGCGTCTTTCAGACTATCCAAGTTTTGATTCACATTTGTATGTTTCCGCCATGATATACGAAAATGTCGCCTGAGGCATTTGTTTTGGTCGTCCGTCCGACCGTCCTTCCGTCTGTCCTTCATTCCGTAATCAATTTTGTGGGCATCGTTTGAGGTGGTTGAAATGAAACTTGACATGTATGCTTGTGTGAGTGGACGAAGTTTTGTTTTTCGCTTATAAACTTTTGTATAAGCACGCTCAAAGTGAAAGGTCAAAGTCATTTATATAATGGTTCAATTCTTAAAATATCACTATTTCCCTCATATCTATATGCAATTCCTGAAGGTATTTCCATGTATTTCCAAACGAAACTTACTGCCTCAGTGACCGTGATTTTCTTGTGATTTGATTTACTTACAAGTACCTGATACCGGGTGTATTTACTTATTTATTTTTCTTTCTTTTTTTTTTTGGGGGGGGGGGGATGCGAGTATGGGAGGGGTAAGGTTCAAGGATCAATATCAGGTAAAATGTTAAAATTCTACTATCTATTGTTGAAATATAATAAATAATAATTTCCCATACACGTATTAAATACCTATTTTTAAACAATTTTAGATCTTATTACTTACTTTAATACCGATGACGTTTTCATGTTGTACATTGTACTATAAGTGTATTCCTTTTGAATAACATACTATAGGCCTTCATGTCAGTTTCATACATAATATTATATGGGACGAAATAGGATGGTAATTGACGATTATTTACGTGCGAAACCTTGATAACTGTGGAATTCGTCTATCCTCTGTGCACAGAGGATTTGTAACACACAGAATTGTAAGTTTATATTCTTGTTCATATCTGGACAACTTGCTAAATACAATATACATACAGTAGCATACAGTCTAGTGACAGTTTACGATACGACTCACTGTGAATTCTTCTTTTATTTTTACAGCAATAATTTATCATAATATTCAGGAATTATGCCCTTTAGACAGCTTCCTATACGGTATACCTGTGTGCTTGTGTCTATTTGGATGTGTAAAAATGATTGATTGTTGGCTTCGTTAAACGTGGATGGAATGAAAGAATGTCCCTCCCCCAACCTACCCCCTTTACATTATACATTGGTTACCCCCTTTATATTGGTTACACCCTTTACATTGGTTACCCCCTACATGGTTACCTGTAGAGAGAAAAAAAAAGGATTATTTTCAAGATTCTGTTATTACTACATCATTCAATTCATTCTTTTCCCCCCGTAATTCTGTTCAAAAATACAATCCGACACGAAGGCTGCGTTCATCATCTGATGCATTGTTACTCCAAACACCCAGAGTAAAACATGGATGCGATGATCATGTTTCCTCCGTTATGGGACCAAAATTGTGGAATCAGTTAACTATTTAGCTAAGGGAACTGCCATCTACAGAGTCATTCAAATCCAAACTTAAAACTTTCCTCTCACACTGAGGACTGTAATTGCTGTATGTCATTGACAATATTGTAATTTTTAATGGTTTATGTTGTATTCTTTATTTGGTATATTTTTTTTTGCCATTTTTTCTTTGTTAACATATTTGAACATGTATGCATGTACATGTATAATTATTATATGTGACCGTGCATCACAAAACAAACAAAAAGTCGCACCCCTTGATTTCGCGTGAGGACTCAAAAAGGTGACATGGGTCAGCCGAGTCAATCTTTAGTTTTTCATATTTTCTGAGAGAGGTATCCTTCTTCTACATTATTCTTCAGTTTGGTATCATAACATGAGTGGGAAAGTGTGTTTTTGTAAGTTTTTCTACAACCTTTTTTTTTTTTGGGGGGGGGGGGGAGAGTAGAATGATTAGGTATCTCTTAGAGGCCACTTTTCATGTCTTCAAATCCTTTGCACACTCTTCACTTTGAAGTCTAATAACCTGTGAAAGGATGGCGCTACTGCTTTGAAAGTTGGCATTACTCATGGGCAGAATGTGTTAATAAAACATGCTCAATTTCAGCTTAATCTGATAATCCCTTCGTTGTTGTTTCTCGGGTGGTTTACATCCTGTGTTTTGTCCCTTTCATGGCACAGCTAGCATGGCTTGGTAACGATTAAGCGCTTGAATAGACCATGTACTTCAGAGCCTCTTTTTCAGTTCACACTTTCCAGAGTGTGTGCTTTCTTTGCAATATTTAGGTAGGTTAGGGGAGTCCAATTGAATTGAGTTATGCTCTGTCAGAATCTGACCTTAACTAAAATATATCCATGTCTGGCGACTTTTTGTTGGTTTTGTGGTGCAGGGTCACATATATCTTTTCATTTTTGAAGCGCCATGAGCACTCGGAAAAGTGGACCTGTGCGCTATACAAGTAGCCACTATTATTATTATTATTATCATTATCATTATTTCTCTCTCACCCTCTCTCTCTCTCTCTCTAAGAGAAAGAAAAGTGAAGCAACACCGTGCCTTTGGGACGCCTGCGCGTACACGCTAACCCTCCAAGCGCACACGCTAAAATTATAAGCGCACTGTACGCTGGGTAACGACATGGCGTCCAATTTATGAGTTGGCCAGACTCTCTTAATATACGGCACTGTATACCACAGCTTCTTAGAATTCATTTCCCTATCGCCAGTAGCGATGCCCGGAACCTAAATCTTCTTTATGAATAGACTGTCTCCTCTTGAATTACATATATGAATCTTTCTGTACTGTGCTTCTTAAAGGGAAATATATATTTTCGATATTTATTTTTTTTTTTTTTTTGGGGGGGGGGATATATGTCACACTATATACACTCTTATAATTTCGATTACTTTGGAGGTGTAATTTTCTTCAATGTGACTTGGATCACAGTAGTTCCCATCTGTAGAGAGAGATGATGATGGAATTGCCAAACCACAACAACAACAGCAACAACAACAACAACAACAACAACAATAACAACAACAACCAACCAACCAACCAACCAACCAAACAAATAAACAAACAAACAAACAAACAAACAAACAGAAAGGAATAGACCCATGCAGCTTTCGAACGGATTATGTTCTCAAACTCAGTTGCTGGGTCTATTTCTAAACACATTTTGCTGAAATAGATATATACGGGGCTTATATGCGTCAGGGGAAACTCCCGGTTAATGTCATGAAATGTGAACGTGCCATGAAAATGACTTGAGAAATCAAGCCGTAACTAGTGATTGAACAACCTGAATTATCCTTAACATTCCACGTCACATTAATAAATGAAATCATTGTGTAATAGTAGGAACATAACGCAACGATCCGTCAAACGCAAGCTGTAAAATTCTGTATAGAAGTTTCTTCATCTATGATCTCATTCAAAATGATTGAATGTATAAGAATAAACTTCATACAGAAAATGAAAGTTAAAGAAAATCATGTGAACCAATGACGTCATCACCTCGTTCCAATAATGTTTGCATTACAGTAAAGGTGCATACACTGTAGTGGAGTCCGTCAAGACAATTATATTAAAGGGCTTGAAACCCAAACAAAATTATAGGTCTTACATGTGGATTCGGAGTGAATGTAGGAAGGTGTACGGAGCACATGTAGTTCAGTAAAAGTTTGAAGAAAATCGGACAATCGGGTCAAAAGGATGAATTTCGAAATTTTTGGGACGAGACCCCTGGATCAGAAAACTACAGTTGTACATAGACATCATAATAACATATGCACTACGATGCCAAAGGAAAATGTCACAAAGAAAATTTCATATGTAGGGCCGGCGTAGCGTTTTCAAAAGTGTGTGTGTGTGTATGCGGGTGTGTGTGTGTGTGTGTGTGTGTGCACTTCCGGGTTTCATGAGCTAACAAGCAAAAAGAAAAAAAAAGGGGGGGGGGGGGGTCTTGAGCTCATCTCTCCCCTTCCGCTTCCGGGTTTCTTCAGCAGGGACAAGCAAAAAAAAAAAAAAACAAAAAAAAAATCATAACGTTACCGCGCTCACAGTTTCCGAGTTAAAAAAAAAAAGTGGGGGGGGGGGGGGGGCATAGTGATGACATCTTATGTATTCCTCTGTATAGTGCACAAAAAGTGTGTGTGTGTGTATGCGGGTGTGTGTGTGTGTGTGTGTGTGTGTGTGCACTTCCGGGTTTCATGAGCTAACAAGCAAAAAGAAAAAAAAAAGGGGGGTCTTGAGCTCATCATCTCTCCCCTTCCGCTTCCGGGTTTCTTCAGCAGGGACAAGCAAAAAAAAAAAAAAAAATCAATACGTTACCGCGCTCACAGTTTCCGGGTTAAAAAAAAAAAAGTGGGGGGGGGGGCATAGTGATGACATCTTATGTATTCCTCTGTATAGTGCACAAAAAGTGTGTGTGTGTGTGTGGGGGGGGGGGGAGCCCCCCTGCCCCCTCCCCCCCCCCCCCCGGTTCCGCCGGCCATGATATTATCATGAAAAATACAAATGCCCTGGATGAATAGGATTGTTATATGTCAAGGGTAATAATTTATAATTCCCCTTGCTTTCTGAAAGAGGTAAGTCTAGTGTTCTTTCATTAAGCTATCTTAAATGAAAATTATCACGTTATATTCTCCATAATAATATTCTTTATGATAGTGCATAGGCCTAATGCGGTGTTACGATCTTGATAGTAGGCTAATCTTCGGTCCAGCAGTCTCGTCACCAGAAATTCGAAAATTCATAACTTTTGAACGAATTGTCCGATTTTCCTCAAATTTTCACACATAAGGCCTATAACTTACGAACATTTCTGCATTCGCTCAAGGGAAGCAACATGCATTTGGGGTTTTCATAATAATCATCAATGTTCGCCTTACTTTTCGCTTTCCAAATTCACATCCCCCTCTCTCCCTCTCCCTCTCTCTTAAATTGGTCGATTATTTAGGACGTCGAACTTAGCGAGTTTTATTCTGAATGAAGAACAGATTTTTTGCGTACTTTGACGTTACATAAAATGCACTAAATGTCTTTTTCCCCCTTCAAATTAATGATATTATACAAGACACACTGCAACGATCTGATCATAGATCCTGAAGAGGGCCTAGACACTGTTTTACACTCAGTCTAACAATACAATCTTTCTTTCTTTTTTGACGCTTTTTATAGCCTTTATTCAGACCAATCAAATGAAGTTGTTACATTGTAGTGACACAAAATATTTATAATACACTGTTTGACGGACAACAAAAAGGTTTTGTGCAAAATATGGATTAAACATTTATAAATTGTACACACTTGACATGATTCAGTCACCAGTCTGAATAAAGATTTTATCTAAAACAAATACAAGAAACATGAGCAAGGATGCCAAGTTAAAAAAAAAAATTATGAGTGAGATTTTCATGACTCGGCATCTCGGCATGCAAATGTGCGCGCGAGCGAGGGTGTAGGAGGGGTTTTTTCCCCCTGTGGCCTCCCACGGTAGGGAGCTTTTTCAATTTTTAGCTCCTAATGGTGCGATTAGGTGCATACTTTAGTGACTATTTTTTATTTATTTTGAAAGACAAAAGGGAAATATTACCTTCAATTGCAACTATCACTTAAATCTTTTTAGCTATGCTCATTATTATAGGCCCAAGTTGCAGACTTCTCCCGATGCGTGAGAAAAATGGGTGTCATGCGTGAGATCGTGAGATGGCCCCTAAATTCTTTAGTCTCACGCAAAATGCGTGAGACTTGGTAGCTCTGCATGAGAGGTGATGGAATTACAAAATCTTACAAAATCTTTTTCGGTTTAGCGCCATCTCGTGACAAATTTACGCGAGTGCAGGGAATTCAGCTGTCAAATCAAGAGCAAGCGAGAGGCAAAAAATCATAAACAAACGCGTGGCGCGGCGTGCAATGCAGTGATGGGCATCAGTTATCTAGTGCACGTGGCACAAGCACAGAACTCTTACACAAGGTGTGTAAGTTCTGTGGGCACAAGTGTACAGTAACCTACCTCACGAGTGGCGAAAGCTAAAGGCACCACTAAGACCGAAGACTTTTGTGATCTGCGAACGGTGATTTTGCATCAAGAATCGTGGTAACAATTTATTGCCAGTGTTCCCGCTCGATCGTTGGATCTCAGCCTGGACAACCTGAGTCTCATTGACGATGTAACTTACAAGCAAGGCAAGAAGTCCAAAGCGCGCTATGCCAGTCCAGGCCAGCGCCAGGGAGGAGTGTATCTTCACAGTCCAGTTGCCCGACCGTCAAGGCGTCGACCAACCCATCCATCCTACGCTGTGCGAAGCTACACACAGCACAGGCACAGGCACAGCACAGTCACACCACAGCAGGGCACACAGGCAGGGCACACAGGCAGGCCAGGCAGGCCTGTTGAACCCACATATCCTAGAGGCTGCAACACGACTATATATGTTAGATCTAGATCTAACGTTAGTGTGAACAGAGGCAGAGCATTTAAACACTTCGAAGAGCAATGATGAGTGAACTTGATTAGCAATTGAACTACACTGTACCACCGCATAGGATCTCGAGTGCGTAGACCTTCTGCAGTGCCTCGTGGTGGTATGGACTATGGTGGATGTGATTAGGCCTACTCCAAATTAGAATCAATGGGAAGCCTTTTTTTTGTGTGTGATTTGACATGGACTCTTGTTTGTGGATGATAGCAACAGTTGTTCACTATGGGTGACTTTAAATTTGACTTTTCTGTGAGCCGTGAGGATGAAAATGACAATGAAGCAAGTTTGTCAGATGGAGGTAAAATTTATTGGTGACTGGTTTTGTTTGTTTTGAAATAGTGGACTAGGGCCTATTATGCTATTAAACACCAGAGTAAACAACTCAGTTTATGGCAGGGTGCCTATTTATGGCAGAGGCACTGTCATTCATCAATAAACAGCTAGTGAACATCACATATGCTTTAATAGTCCCACTTTTGATAACACAAGCAGGAGTTTAATACTCGCAAATGTTATACTGTAAGAAGTGACACCTGATTGGGCCTTTCCATCAAGGAATAAAATGGCCCCTGCTGCAAATAGGTGCCCTGTTCAAAGCCTGCGGCAAACAGAGAGTTTTAGTCTAGATAACTAATAAGATAAGAGCAGGTTAAACTTGTGGTTATTATGCTTTACAATTGCAGCCGATAAATGGCAATAATGTTATAAGTCTGGCTCTGCTAGATTTTGCTATGGAGCTAGTTTGGGCGCTTTAATAGTCAGAAATGTGAGAAAGTACCCCAAGCAAAAAATGCTGAAATGACATGACATCTGACTGGGCCTACCTCTGCAGTGTGTTTGGATACAACCAGTTTAAAATGTTATTTTTTTCAATTTATGTAGATAAGGAACTGTTAAAGTTAAGATCATACTACCATTTATTGTAAGAAATCCTCTTAATTCCCTTTGTGAACTCTGTAAGCTCAATATTTTATTCATTGTAAATCTAATTGTAATGTTTGTCAAAACGTGAATACACTGAAAATGTCACAAAACCAATACTGGGCCATGTTGCATAAAAAGAAGTCAGAAAATCAGTCATAGATCTACAGTACATGTAAGTCAGGCATCAGCCAATCACAATTGGTTATTAAGAGACTTATGTTTCATTTTCTGACTTAGTTTGATCTCAACTTTTATGCTGCAGGCTCAGGGCCCTGGCAACATACACATTATGTTTATGTCTACATGTACTAGTAATTGTAGGTCTTGGATCCCAGGCCATCCTGTAGAACATCCTACCCAGTTTTCCCCTGCCCTATCCACTTTGTGATTAGTTGTAGTATGTATGCTATGGTGCTGTATAATGTCAGATATTGACACTACAGTGTCTTTCATTTTGTCAAAATTGGGTTTTGTAATAGATTACATGTAGATAATAGATCCCTATTTCATCATCATTATGTTATATCATTCTAATATTTTCGGGAATTTATGATTGCTGAGTTTATTGATCACATCTACTTAAACATTTTCTTGCCGACACCTTATTGTGTATACAAATCTATATGCCAGATATATTGTTTAATTGTGTCATGGTTGATTTTTCAGCAGAGGATGGTGGTAAAAGGCCTGTGCCTTGTGTAAAGAATTCCCCAGGAAAGTTGGAGCTAAGACCAGCCAAAGAAATCTTTGTGGACCAAGCAGAGAATGACCCAGAAGTTTTTGACCACAAGGTATTGTACATACAGTACTGACACTCTTAAACTTGCTAGTCCCGTTCTAAAATGTTGATGAAAAGATTGCTTTTATGTAGATTGATTGTGATGAAATACAGTTCCTATTGATGTGAAAAAATATAAAATGTTAGGATTGATTTCATTTCTAGAAACAGCAATTTTGTTACCATAGCAAGACCAAGAGTAATACTAGTCGCACAGGACATTTAATGATAAATATGACCAGAAGAATATCTTTCAGATGAATCAATACAGTTAAACTCGCATAAGTCGATCTTCTCGGGACTGAGCAAAACACATCGACTTAGGTGAGTTTCGACTTGTGCGTAAGTCGAAAAATATCGACTTACAGTTACACCACGCATACACGTATACACGCATACACTTTGGAGCTGAGAGCTGGAGCGGTGTGCCCGATATTTTCCCTTCAGCAAGACGTTTTATCCACATTGAATATTACCGTTATTCATTTCCAAAATTAAGAGCAAACATCTGACATTTATTCTAGCTCTTATGTAGCCGATTGTTACCGCTGTTCATTTCCAAAACTGAAGGCAAACATCCGGCTTTTTTTTTGGGGGGGGGGGGGGTTGGCACAGCGTGCGTTTTTGGTGACCCCGGTCGCATATTAACCATTCGCGAAATCGTGATACGATTCGCGAAAAGACTCCGCTAAGTATATAAAGCACAGATCGCTACACTCGGCAGAGGCGATACGTCATCCTTTCACCAGGTCTGGGTAACGGAAACCAAAATCTCGCGTGAGTTCTTGCGTTACTGTCGTTAATGTCAACGAAACATTGTTAATTTGCACTTGGGATCGTTACTCCTCGTTACTACAAACGTCAATTTTCCCGATCGTTAGTTTGCGTTAATAACGATTCAGGTGAAACCGCTTGCGTAAATGAAACGTTAATGTCTTTAACGCAAAGTTTCTTTTGGTATATACTGTACGTAAACAAAAACTGGCGTCTCATGATTTTGACAGTGATTTATTACACAATAAAATCTTATTCGACTTAGGCACAGTGTATTCAATGGTTTTTCCGTGAAAGTGTTCTTGGAATTTCATCGACTTAGGCGAGTATTCGACTTAAAAAATTCGACTTGTGAGTGAATTAATACACGTAAGTGAATGCGGAAAAATCGGGACTTTTTAAAATCTTCGACTTGCGCGATTATTCGACATATGCGACGTCGACTTAGGCAAGTTTAACTGTATTTCTACCTCATATGTTACGTCATACAAGAATGTTGATCAGTGCTATAGCAAAGAGTGGTATCTAAAAAAAAAAAAAGTGGCTAAAAGATTGTAAAAGAAGTTGTAGAAGCTTCATAATTTTGCTGTTCTCTTTACTGTTTGACCAGGCTGTCGTCTCCGTGGAATGTGGTCCTTTTCACATCTCATATCTCAGCCCAGAGCGTGTGGAGCAGAGTGTCAAGGAATGTGCGTCTGTTGGGCTGAGTGCAGTCAAAGAGGCATTGTCGGATCATTCAGATCTTGTCCCTTGTGTATATGAAGGTATTACTCCACATCAGTCAAATGCATGCATAACAACTATACTGTTTGCCTTTGATGTTTCATGATAACAATCATTCTCGCTCCATTTTTAGTCGAGAAATCACCCTATCATCAAAATGTACAACTTTTATTTTCCAGACTCCTGCTCAATTGCATGTATGCTCACAGTCTCCCAGTTAGTAAATGTATTCTGAAGTGTTGGTTTTCTATTGCTATTCAGGTTTTGACTGGTAGTTTATTCAAAATGATCGAAGTTTATATCAATAAGCCCTCAAAAACTTTGAAACTCAAACTCAATAGAGTGTCAGTATGCCAGATACTCAAAAGAATGACAGTATCTATTTGTGCAAAAAGAGTTTAAAACCCTTGATACCATCCAACTGATGATGACAGTGAGTCGAATCCAAGGGACCGGCAAACCTCCTTCGGCTTTTGACTATACACAATAGTATTAGAACATTTTCATGTCCATCTATAACGACTATAGCCTGTAATCTAGGCGGAGGATGCAGCTATGGTTTTTACTGTCACGCTAAACGTCTGATGTGGCGAGACTGTAGCTTTGCTAAGCGATGCATCTTATGCAGGGAAATTATGAACGGTGGATGTGCACAAAGCATCCACTGCCTATATCCCTTCGTTTTGCTTTAATCATTGTTTTCTTATTATGGACTATGAATCAGTGCCATTTTTTGTACATAAGAAAACGACTAAAGCAAGACTTGTGGATATAGGCGGTGGATGTTCCACTGTCTGTAGTCTAGCCGCATCAGATGTATCGCTTAGCAAAGACAATAGTCTCGCAACATCAGACGCTTAGCGTAACGGCAAAGGCAATATTTAGCTGCATCCTCCGCCTGGATTAAAGGCTACCACATGTTGTACAACTACTATTACCATACCTACTATTGTTATCACCCCATGTCATAATTTGTTGTTTAATTTTCCAGGAGGACTAAAAGTCTGGGAGTGTTCCCTTGATCTTGTCAACTTCCTGGAAGAGGAGAGCATACCACTGTCCAACCAGTTTGTTCTGGAGCTCGGTTGTGGCGCTGGATTGCCGGGTATCTATGCCATGAAGAAAGGAGCCAGGGTTCATTTCCAGGATTATGTAAGTAGTAAGAAGAGTTGTAAAACAGGAGAGCATAGATTGTAAGTAGTGACTATGAAATGAACCACTGTTAACCCGTTGAGGACGAGTCCCGAGTATACTTGGGCAGGTGTCTGTGGGAAATGCATGTTGTAGCAAAATCAGCCCGTCCTCAACGGGTTAAAAGCTCTGTGAGAGGGTTGGTAGTACAGCAGTGTTTCCAGAGAATGTCAGCTGTGACTCCAGATCATTCGAACCAACTAAAGTTACCCGAAACTATCTTAAGACCATGCTGTTTAAATACATAGTCATGAATATGTGGAACTATTACTTCCATTCCTGTTGTGTGTGTGTGTGTTTGTGTGTGTGTGTGAAAATGTGTTTGTAATTTGATTACAAAATTTTTGTCATGCTATCACATTTAATTACTTAAATTTTGCCTGCACAGGTGTTATTTTGATATCATTTATGTGTTTGTTTGTTGTTTTTTTCAATTATGATTTCCAACAAATTACAAATACCATTGCTTTGGCATAACATTATCATTAATGTCAGTTCAGAGTCATCAGTGATATTCGGCCAATAGATTTGTTTGTCTACTCCACATAGCTTCTCGGGCACTTTCAGGAAGGTAACCATGGTAATCTGATTCCTTCCTCTGTCACCAGAATGAAGAGGTTGTGGAGCTGATGACCATACCCAATGTGCTGCTGAATTCCACTCAGGGGTTGCCAGGCAACCAGTGCAGGTTCTTTGCAGGAGACTGGAGTTATGTGCAGGATTTGCTGGAGAAGGAAGCAATACAGTAAGGCCAAAAAAAAAAAAAAAAAAATTGTTGCATTGGCGTAACCCGCCTGACCCTAAAAATTCCGCCGACCGCATGTTTTTTTATTATTTTTTTTTGCTATCGATATCAAATATCTTGTCGATTGCGATCGTGATCGCATAAACCCGGAAGTGGAAACGGCTCTGGGGATATCGGATGTACAAGGGAGAGATCTAGCGCCTTGCATAAGCCTCGCTTGATCAGTACGTCATCTGTTTCGAACACGGACGCGTACCCTAACAAGATTTATTCAGTGTATACTTAGCATTCAGACTGCGATGTATTGTGCACAGTTTTGCCATAGGTTTCTTGTGTGGAGAACTTACACGAATCTGTATATGTGGGCTGTAATAGAGATCGCGTGTGCGATGAAAAGATCGTACATATGGGTCAATTTGCATCTATCTTATCTAAGTCAAAATAGTAAAATATGAAGTGAAAACATTCAGGATAGGGATTTCAACATCTTTAAATTCTGTGAAGGGGTATAATTCCAGTAATATCGGCCTCATAAATGATTTGTAGAATAGATGAACACAGCACATTCGGAGCAGCAGTTGTAACTGTTTACTGAGCTGAGCACGAGTTTTACACGTAAAATGCAAGTAGCAAAAAAGAAGAAGAAGAAAAAAAAAATCCGCCCGACCGAACGTATTTGAAAATCTCATGTTACGCCAATACAACCCTTTTTTTTTTGGCCTAAGTTGGAGGACATGTAAATTCTATTACGTAATACTCGTATAAGTCTTCAGAGGTTAGCATTTCCCAGGTGTTTAAGGCAGTGAAGTCACATAATGAAATTCAAAGTAGGTAAAAATTCCAGGCAGTCCCAGTTGGCTATAAATACCCGTGTCAGTGAGCAGTAAGCATCTTTTTGTCCCCGCCGAACGAGTTCGAGCAGGGGACTATGAAACGGGCTCCGTACGTGTGTGTGTCCGTGTGTCCGTCCGTCCGTCCGTCCGTCCGTCCGTGTGTCCGTGTGTGCGTCCGTGTGTGATCAAAATCTTCAATTTGCTACTTCTCTGTCATTAATGAGCCAATTTTGATTCTGTTTGCTTTATATGATAGCACTACATGGGAGCTTTGAAACTTCTACACAGAATTTCAGTCGTGGCCTTTGACCTTGACCTTTGACCTATATTGTACATTTTGCTACAAAATGCTACTCCTTCGCCATTTCTAACCCGATTTCGATTCCGTTTGCTTTATGTGATGGCACTAGGTGAGGGCTTCAAAACTTGTACACAGAATTTTGACCTTTGACTTCTTTGACCTTTGACCTTGATTTTTTGACCTATATTGTACATTTTGCTACAAAATGCTACTCCTTCGCCATTTCTAACCCGATTTCGATTCCGTTTGCTTTATGTGATGGCACTAGGTGAGGGCTTCAAAACTTCTACACAGAATTTTGACCTTTGACTTCTTTGACCTTTGACCTTGATTTTTGACCTATATTGTACATTTTGCTACGAAATGCTACTCCTTCGCCATTTTTAACCCGATTTCAATTCCGTTTGCTTTATATGATGGCACTAGTTGAGGGCTTCAAAACTTCTACACAGAATTTTGACCTTTGACTTCTTTGACCTTTGACCTTGATTTTTGACCTATATTGTGCATTTTGCTACAGAATGCTACTCCTTCGCCATTTCTAACCCGATTTCGATTCCGTTTGCTTTATGTGATAGCACTAGGTGAGGGCTTCAAAACTTCTACACAGAATTTTGACCTTTGTCTTCTTTGACCTTTGACCTATATTGCACATTTTGTTACAAAATGCTACTTCCGGCGGGGACATATGTTACGCACCGCGTAATTTCTACTTTTCCTTGTTCAAGTGTGACGGCAGTGAATTATACCAGGGAGGTGAGACACCTCCCTGATTATACATCTCAAACTCCAATGTCTATAGTGATCAGGAAGACGACACTACCTCTCAGCCCCCATCCCCGCGGGGAGATCAGGGCATGGAAGGCCGCCTTGAAGCTCAACTAGAGAGACCGAGGTACTCTCCCGCTTTATGGATAGGGCGGCGGCACATGACAAACGGCATGCGAGCCATGCCAGCTGGTGCAGGAGAGCTTCTCCTCCCGGCGATTAGTCCGGACATGCGAGCCATGTCCGCGGGGACAGGGGCGCTGCCCCGCCCATCGAAGACTTCAGCGAGCTAGCCATCCCCATCGGCAGCTCAACAGACGACGATATTCTCATGTCAGCCTCCTTCCTGGCAAAACTGATTGCGTTGCCCTGTATGGGTGGCCTTGACTCTGCCCTTGTGGTTATGGTCATTTTTGACAACCGAATTGATCCGGATGCCATGTCCTTACAGCCAAACTCTTTCAAAGCCTGGTACCAAATTTGATTTTAACTTAAATTCTGATCTCATTTGGGCCAAATTTAAAAATTGGCTGATTTGCTATAAGGCAGTCACACTGCCCATATCAGAAGGTAAGTGCTCCATAAAATTCCATCGAATGCCCAAGCAGTTCTCACACCAAAAAATCGAGAGCAAAATTTGGGCGATCCTCCTTCACGAGGCCTTGGGTCTTGTGAGCTCCCAACTTCTACAACAAAATGTAGTGAAGGGACTTCTACCACATAGATAAATCCTTTCTGAAATTCACAGATCATGCACGGATAATCATCCATGCAATTGACACAACGAGAATTTTAACAACTCGTGTCACCATCGATGGCCTGACACTCCCGGGCTTTGCTTATCGTATGATCTGAGCATGCACCATCGAGGTACCTTGAAACCCCTTCTCAACCCTTTTCAACAACACTTGCGCAGCAAGTCGATTCCACTTGGTAGAAAGTTGTTCAGAAAGACATCTGAGAAAAATTGACAAGTGTCACATAAGTATACATCGTGTGTCATGAATGTCTCTACGCAAGCCAGCAAAAAAAAAAAGAAAAAAAGATGAGTACTGTCCAAAACCGTTCAGTGCTGGAAATCTAAAGCTTTCCAAAGATGACTGGTCAAAATAATTCCCGAGCCTTGGATATTGGCCACAATATTTGGCTATGAAGCCAATAATTTCATTTCAACCCCATACCAATGAATCTTTCCTCTACAAAGTGTACATTCTACCGAGGAGGAAAAGGCAATCCATGAAGAATTGTCTCCGAACATTCTCGCAAAGCAAGCTACTAGAGAGATTCCTCACATGAAGTACCAACTCTATTCTAGCGCTACCAAAGACTGGCGGTCTAAGTCCAATCTTAAATTTGAAAAACTTGAACAAATTTGTAAGATACGAACACTTCAGAGTGGAACAGTCTCGCTTGATTACGGCCTTAATTTTGCCCCTCCAAAGGGTGCATATTTTTCCGTATCCGTTCACCTTGTTCATCAAGCATAGTCTTTCGAATGGAAATACTAAGTATTATTTTCACTGCATTCCTTCAGTGCCTTCCATCTGGCCTTAATTCGACCCCACAGAATTTCCTTAAAGCTATGAAACCTGTCTTTGCCTCGATGAGTAGTGGCATTAGAACAATTACCTATTTCGATGATATCCATATTCTTTCTCACACCAGAGAAGAGTGTCTTGACAAAGCCAATGATCAACTTGTCACCCTTAAAGAGTTTCAGTAAGGATTTCGACAAATCCAGTTTCAACCCAAAGCACGTCGAGACCTTCCTTGGTTCTCATATTAATTCCCAGCAAATGATTTTCAGTTTTTTCCTCAGAACAAGATTGACAAGGTTACTGCCCTTGGAAATTCAATCTTGTGTGGCAACGAAACCAAATTTCGGGATTTTAATGCCTGCCACAAAGAAATTTACATTCTCGTCACTTGGGACTAGAAAAAATAAATCAACTCATGCTCTGCGTAAAGCAGAAGATGACATCGACACGAAGTTTGGTGTCGTTATCTAGTCATGCGATACAAAACATTCTTTGGTGGTGGCTGTCTCGCAAGACAAAGAATTATTTTCCACCTTCATTAGCATGATAATTTCAAGCGATGCTTGCATCTCAGTATGGAGAGTAGTTAATTTTGAACAATGACAATTCCTTTGCTCAGAGAGTCTGGAGTGCCAAACAGAATTCCCCGCATAGCAATGTGTGTGAACCTCTTGCAATTCAGAACGGTCTTGAAGCCCTGTGTGGCTCGTGTACAAAAAAATGTGCTTATTCATAATTCGGTCAGACATTTCTACAGCTAGTAGCATCTGACCCGAACGAATTCACGGCCAACATTGGAATTGGTGTCTAGCAATTGGATATCAGCTTCACATTCAACAGATGTAGATAATTCCGAAGTTTTCTGCTTGTCTCGCAGAGACATGAACAACTAATTACTATTTTACATGTTTTTCACCACACAATCCACAAACTCTACACATGGATTAGCAACATTCCTCATGTCAAAATGGAAGCCAAGTTTTATTACCCTGAATTTTGATGCCTTTTTCCTTACCCTAGAACGTTTTTCAGTCCTCCACAAGCTTCAACTGAACAAGGTGACCTGAGCAATCCTTACTGCCCCAATGGTGGCGGCAGCCATGGGTCTCATTATCGCTCAACATGCGAATAGCCCCACCTCTATTACTCCAAGAGAAAATTCTTGCCCCACACCCTCACCCACCGACGAGCCTCCAGCTCACACTATAGCCGCCTGCATGGGTGCTCTCTGCTAGCGATGACAAGTGGCAGACACATCGCAGCACATTGCAAAGCTCCTTTCATCATCATGGCGAGACAATACCAATAAACAAAACAAATGAGGGTGCTTGAAGACAGTAGCAATGTCTGTATTCTGAACAATCTTGTGATCCTTTTTAACCCGTCTACAGAACACGTTGTCAACATCTAAGCCTATAGCATAGCTTTTCAACAAAGCCCACTCCACGATTAACTCATAGACCTGCTCGGTCTTCCATACTATCTGAAACCGAGAGCTATGACATAGGCAAACAGCCCCTATAGTCAGACTTATGAAGGGCGTATCTAACCCCGACCCTTGCAAGCCTAAATACAACAACACTTGGGATGTTTCAATTGTTTTGAATCACTTTTTATCGTTTCAAGATACCTATGAACTATAGATTCCTTCAGTGCCTTGAGCCGAAAACAATTTCCCTAGCTCGTTTCGGCAAAACGTACACAAATGCTGAGCCATCTAGTTCTTATGACATTACCGGAAGATGATGCCACGTTTGCACATTAGAGATATGGAAGGTATATCTCTAACCAGGTAATTAAAGTGCCTTCTTTTACCTCCAACCCTAAACTCTGTGTTCCGATCAACTCTTCATGAGTATATTAAATGCACAGAACATCTCCAACGAGCAAGTTCAGAAAGCAAACTCATAATTACTCCGAAACATCCCAACAAATCGGTGACGACAAGCATCTTGGAGCGGAGGCTGAAAGCCAGTCCCTCGCAGCTGCTTGTATAAACACTTAAAATATAACTAATATACTGTCAATAGCTGTACGTATACATCCCTGTACACTGTACTGACTGCTGCATACAATTAGGTATGAATGTATTGTTGCTATGGGAACATGTACCGAGTTTGTTCTTCGAGATCAGTATGAAAGGGTACCACAGGACGTACCTCGTGTTCATATACATAAGGATTTGGGAGCACAGTCATCCCGCGTTCATTCCAGACTCTGGTCTGATAAGACATCCACGGATGCTAATATTATGAAAGTGGTATCACATTCTCAGCTCATAGCTACAGAAGCGCCGCAACTTCTAAACTTTCGCGCATGAAGTATAAAGGTCATAATGAAATCTTGTCCACAACTGACTGGACGAACGCTGGTACATTTTGAACCTTCTACCTTCTAACAATTGATTCCACATTAGTTCAACAATTCTCAGTTCTGCTGAGTTAGAAAGATACATGTAAATTGTGATAGTATGTGTATACATGTATATTAGTATCTCAGTTAAGAACAATGTCATAATACGAGTCAGATAAGACACAAGACCATAAATCACCGTACGTTGTGCATTGGAAAATGGCGACACATTATTCGGCCACTCGTTTAGGAGATTCTGTCCACCAAACTGATGAATTTAAACTCTAATATCAACCCAAAATGCAATGGACTTGCCTCTAATTATTGCTGCAATATTACTATGCCGAGTATGAACTGGTTAATGTCTAATTCTTCCTTCAAATGTACATGAATATTAAGGAACATGATTAGGATTATATGCCTTGATTGGAAAATCGGTACAAGAGGTCCATTGTATTTGATTTATTTGTCTGTGCGCTATCATGCTTAATCCTGCTCCAGTTAAAGCACGCAAGGTATCAAAATGATATCATACTCAAAACCTATGCCTTGCACCTTTATACTAGTAGGTTCTCAAGCAAACTTTGCTCGAGTTCTTCTCTTGTTCGCGACAATGTGTGTCACCATCGATAGACATTCTCTATGCATAAGGAGTCATGACCAAAGTTTCAACCTTGTTGTGAAAACTGTCCATCATCCTTCTTGTCCTCTTGCCCTCACTTATGCCACTAGACTGACTTCTGTACGGAACTTTGAACATGCTAACCTCTGAAGACTTATACGAGTATTACGTAATAGAATTCCTAAATTATACAAGTAATAAGAAGTATAATTAGAATTCTATTAGTAATAATGAAGTATAAGTCGAAGAGGTTCCCACCCAGCATCTCATTTTGATCGATACTCTTCAGTTCTGAACCCTCCCTTTACAACACTGTACAGAAGTCAGAACTGGTGGGCCCTTATACTGTATGCTGATGTTCTGCTTAATTGCTTGACTAGAGATGTCCATACGTATAAGAATGCTCCGTGCCTTTGGAACAGCAATGATTGTGCTTTATTTATTGCTTGTCTGTATGATGAGAAGGACCAGTGAGCTATTTGTCTGCATTGCACCCAATACTGCATGGTGCTGCTGGTCTGTCTATTTAAAGCCGTATTCCCTTTGAAAAGATGCTTACTGCTCACTGACACGGGTATTTATAGCCAACTGGGACTGCCTGGAATTTTTACCTACTTTGAATTTCATTATGTGACTTCACTGCCTTAAACACCTGGGAAATGCTAACCTCTTCGACTTATACTTCATTATTACTAATAGAATTCTAATTATACTTCTTATTACTTGTATAATTTAGGAATTGTCTTTTAAACAATGGTTATAATGTCATCTCTTTCCATTTCCTCCTGATATAGTTGCCTTTTCTATAAGGGGTTCTGGAATCTTCCTGTTGCCAGAAGCTAACAGTGTCTCATTTACCTTGTGTAATTAAATATGTTATCATAAATTTGTTGTTTTGTTCTTTCAGATGAGGATATTGTCTGTGGTTTCTTTTTTTTTTTTTTGCGATATTGTCCCATGTCAAGAAAATGATGTGCCAATAACCAACATGTAACAAACACGTTGTTTAGACAAGAAAAAGTCTTGTTTAGAGACTTAAAGCTGATATATGAAGAATGTGTGAAGAATGTGCTGCTGTATGTGCATTTCATTCCATAGACGTATGACACCAGTTTCACATGATCACAAATTGGCTGTTTATTGGTCCCATCAAGCATGTAACTAGCATTTTATGTGAATGGGTAAATAAATGCAATCCATTTTTTTTTTCCAGCTTTTGAAAACATCTACATAATCTCAACATTGTTTGATGAAGTTGGATGTGATTGTCTTGTTTCCACTGCAGGTATGATGTCATCTTGACCTCGGAAACGATATACAACGTAGACTCGCAGCCTCGGCTCTATCAAACTATCAAGGCTCTCCTGAAGTCGAGCGGGACAGTGTATCCTTTCCTACCAGTGAACAATAAGAAACTATGTTACAATGCACTCCCATTATATTGAAAATGGTTACAACGAATTTAGTATCAACGAAATGAAAATTCAGGTCCCAAAGTTATTATCTATAGTAATTAAAATAGTAGAATAATACTACAGTTCTTATATACCGCATATCACTACCATAGTGTCTCTATGCGCTCTATGGGAGAGCGTTGAAAATGGAAGAAGGAAATGTACTATATAAACCATAGATGTTGCAGTTCGCAAGACCAAAACTCATTCAAAATACTTTTGAAACATATACCTCTATATACTTCATTTGTATAAAGGGAGTTGCCTGCAAAACATGTGTGGCATTGCAGTACTCCATAGCTTCTTGAGAGAGATTTCTCACGAACTTTGAGTGACCGATGATGGACACTGGCCGATGATTGTACAGTTTCTCATTATTTTGGTATAATATTCAACAAGAAGTAAGCAACAAAAGAAAGTGTTTGGTAAGTCAGTTTCTGAAAATTTGAAATACACAAAGCTATCTTTTTTTTGGGGGGGGTGGGGAAAGGGAAGGGGTGTTTATTTTTAGTCTTGCTGAATGTGAAATCTCTTTGATCACAAGTTTATACTGATCACAAGTTTATACTGTTTACAAGTTAACACAGCTGAATTTACCTCCCTTTTTTCACAATGATTCCTTTTTTCATGTGCTGTTGTTTAGCTGTTGTTAAAAGATAATAAAAAGTTTTGGTACCTCAAAAGTTTCCTTGAATTTCCTTGTCTTAGTTTGTGTTTCAGGTTACAGTACCTTTCATATAACTAACACTGTGAGACTTACTCGCCCCAAAGTGCTCTCATGTCTTAGTAATCATGCAATTTTATTAACTGCGACCAGCAGCCCCATATGCGTAGCGACCAGCAGTCCCATACGCATAGCGTAATCGGGCTTCGCATTGTAGCATTCAGGATCATGACAGATTTAGTATTGCAGGGTAAATGTCAACCTAAAATCCCAAAAATTCTTCAATTTGAAGACTTGCCAATTAAGTTGTTCGAAGCCTGTTTTCAATACTTCAACTTAATTGGTAAGTCTTCAAATCGAAGAAATTTTTGGATTTTAAGTTGACATTTACCCGCGATACTAATTCTGTCATGATCCTGAATGCTACAATGCGAAGCCCCATTATGCTATGCATATGGGGCTGCTGGTCGCAGTTAGCTGTGCGTACAATGGGCTGCACGCTGCTGGTCGCAGTCAGTGGTTTCGTACAATAGTTATCGACGCGGTACCGCGACGGCTCTGGTACGAAACCATTATTGCATGATTACTAAGACATGAGAGCACTTTGGGGCGAGTAATTCTCACAGACAACGTACTTTAACCTGAAACACAAACCAAGACAAGGAAATTCAGGGAAACTTTTGAGGTACCAAAACTTTTTATTTTTAAGTTACATCATCTTGTATGTCTTGATTTGCAAATTCTTGCTTCTAGTTGGAAACATGTTCTTCTGTGAAATACAGATATTATCATAATTAAAGCAAGTAGGTAGTATCTAAGCTTCCATGGTAATTGTGATACCTTTCATTTGAACTCACTCAATTGATGCATATATAGTGGCCTTGACTGTCTGTATGTCCAGCTTTATTGCTGCAAAAACCCACTACTTTGGAGTAGGTGGAGGTACGAGACAATTTGAGGAATACGTACAAGGGCTTCAGGAGTTTGACATCGAGTGCCGCAAGGCCATATGTCAAGGTGAGTTTGCAGTTAGTCAGAAAGGTGCCTGAACTGCATTTGGAAACTTCTGCAGCCGGTCAATAAACTATTTACATATATTCAAATACTGTAAAACATGATATTTTTGCAGCATGAAACTTACAGGAATTGGGGCCTACATCCTCTTTTTTTGTGAGTTGCCTCTAACATTCAATGAATGTAGTGTAGACAAGAATTTTTGCGTGTGTTTTAATTTCGCGAGTCTAGGCTCTTGTGAAAGTTGCAAAATTTAAATGCATGTGAACATTCCTCATTTTACATTATTGTGCATACCTTCAGATAGCTAGTGGAGGCTGTTCTTGTGGCATGAGACAACTTAAACTGCCATATTCAAATGTCTGCATACCTGGGCTAAGGTTATTCCTGGTAACTAAAAAGGATTGCTTGAAGACTGCCTTGTGTAGCATCACCTTGAGCATCAAGTTAACAGCATCTAATTTCTTACATCACATACATGATCAGACTCTGTAGCGGTCGTGGATTGAATGGTTGTTGGAATTTGATTGTCTTGGTGCTATTTGTACCTTTTAGATGCATGTATAATTGGGATGGTCATGCATAAAAGTGACTTGATATTACATTAACTTTGCATACTGCTGATATATAGATACAAACAAACAAACAAACAAAGAAACAACCAAGAAAGTAATTCCTGGAAGATTTTTTATTTTCCTTCAACGTAGTGATTACAGTAATGCTACTGTGCAGTGTTGATGCTGAAGATGTTATTGAAGACTACACATATTTTATAGCTGATTGCATCATCTTGTACTTTTGATTTCCTCTGCCAATTGTATCCAGGGGTCCAGAGAGAAATTCTGCAGATGACGTTCAAGAAGGGAAGGTGACATCACCATGGAAATCTGCTTGAAACCTGCTCATCAGACGGACTGAGGAGAAGTTTGGTGAACATTGCATCAAGCAGCAAAAACCAAACGACAAGCAGCAAAAACCAAACGACAAGCAGCAAAAACCAAACGCATGCGAGTGAACATGGACCCCTCCCAGCACACATGTTGGTGTCTGGTAGTCCGATAACATGGCCTTTCAAACGTGAGGAAAATCTGAGAATGTGAACACTCCCCATTTGGCTCTAAAATGCTACTCATGGAGCGAGAACGCCATCCAGGTACCAATATTAGAAGACAGAATGCTTCTTAAGTGAACACTCCAAATGTGATATAGTAATCACACTTCAAATCATATGAGCATTTGTGATATGATTCGGCACGCCGTACACCGGGGTACCGTTGTAACCCGGGGTACCGCGTTGTATAGCGCCATCTCATGCCCATTATTTACAATGCCGTATCCGAATTCAGAATCGGCGTATCTGAATTCGGATACGGCAAAATCGTCGCAATGAACTAGCACCATAGGTGTTTTTCGAAGTAGGCCTACACTTGCATGCATTAATTGATGCATAATCACAAATAAGAAAACATTTTTGTGCATAATAATACAACAAAATATTTTGACACATTTTTTGGTAAGCCAGGGTACAGCGCTGAAAAAAAAATAATTAATTCAACAAAATGGCGAATTTTCATTTGGTACCCCAGGGTACCAAATATTGCATCATATATTCTTTGTGACACTGACAACTCAGAATGAACCTTTGCCGCTTGCAAAGATTTTTGACTAAGTGGGAAAAAAAGCTTTGATTGCTGTACTGTAACCATCCAAGAGAAATTATGAGTAAATGCTTCAGTTCTCTGAGCATCCTCAATGTCTGTCTCAGACCTGCCAACATTTGAAATCCAGAAATAGGGACACTTTTCCGAGGGAGCGTAGCGACCGAGTGGGGGGAGGGTGTGGGAAGGGGGTGTCCCCCCTCCCACACCAGAGAATTTTTCAATTTTCAACTTCAAATGGAGAGATTTGGTGCATATTAGAGACAATTTCATCGTAGTATTTGTTTACCATTAACCCTAACTAGGCCGGGCTATTTAGGTAGATGATAGAGCCGGGGGGGGGGGGGGGGGGGGGGGGGGGGGGGGGGGGGGGGGCTCCCAGGCCCCCCCCCTCCAGATCTCGACTGTTGACCGTGCGATCGCGACGAAAATTGGCACACACATTGCCTATGATGTAATCTAAAGAATGGTGAATTTAATTTTTTCAAAAATTATCATTTACACTAGATTATGCTAATTTATGCATAATGATGCATGAAATCAAACAATTTGGTATAAATCACTAAATAAAGCTCAAAACAGGCACATTTTTTGTGTAAATATTCGTTTTAGTGTCCTTAGCAAATGTAAGAGAAAAAAATTGCATAATCAGAAAAATTTCGTAAGTATTTTATTGTTTTTTGAATTTCTTTTGTATTTCCTTGTTTTTTCGACTTTATGTTTTCCATTGTTTTTTCGATTAAATTTGTCCGCGACATTGTTCCGAACAAGAAAATATGTTATTAATTGATTTTAATCCATAAAACCCCAAAATAATCATGCTTTTATGAAATTTACCTGTAAACACAGTTTGCATTGAAATTGTACACGAATTCACGTTTTTGAGCAATTTCCGGTCTGACATGCACGTGCATATTTATGCGCAACTTCGGAACTGCGCGCCCGGGCATCGCAAATTTGGTGTCAAAAGATGCGGGAAACTCGAAAGAAAAAAGTCATGAAATGTCGCGGCGATAGCTTCTCGCGATAGCGATACATCGCGCGAAATGTCGAGGGGGGGGGGCCTCGGAGGTTAGCTTTAAGAGCTCTGTAAGTTGCTTGCTTTGCTTTCTTAAGGAGGGGTGGAGGATACTTCGTAATTCTTTGCGATTTGAGAATCCCGAAACATTTGGCGGAACAGTGGTCCAGTGTGATCAGCAATCGCGATGGCCAAATTATGCTCAACCATAAATCCATAGAATAAGGTTTCAGCATTGATGACACTAAAGTCTTCCTTTGAAGCCTTTTTGAAGAAACTTGATATTTTCTGCGTTGATGATGGTTCGTTTTTCTCGTTGGATTTATGCTTGGCAGTTCTGATATGGCCATCAATATCGTTTCGTCCTCCATGCGAAATGCTAAGATCTGTTCTGCAGATACGACAGAATGCATAATTGAAACCCTTTCTTGAGCTGGTAATACAAGGATATTCTGTGCTGTAGCTTTCTTTGTAGACGCAAGTCCGCTTTGAAGTGGTAAGTTTGATTTTTGTCCCTTCCATCATGATGTTATTCCCGGTAAATCCTTGTTTCTGGATGAGTGGCACACAATCAACGGACGCAGTTCTCGCAGTGGTGCTATCTTTTCTGATAAATTTGGTATGAACTTACCAAGGTATGTGATCATGCCAAGGAACTGTTGAATGCCACTTTTGTCTGTGGGTGTTTGTATGTTCCTAATTGCCTCTGTTTTGCTTGGGTCTGGTTTGAGACCATCAGCGGTTATGATGTGACCCATGTACTTAACTTCGGTTCTATTGAATTTGCATTTTTCTTTGTTTAGCTTGACATTTTTTTCTGTGCACTTTTGCAGATCCTTTTCTAGGATTCTGTCATGCTCTTCTTGATTTGGTGCAAATACCAATATATCATCCATGATGACTTCGACTCCTTCTATGTCAGAGAATGTTTCTGTCATAATTCTCTGGAATATTTCAGGTGCAACACTGATGCCAAAAAGCAATCTCTGGAACTTGTATCTTCCAAACTCAGTGTTGAAGACTCACAAGTCCGAACTGTCTTCATCCAGTTGGATCATCCAGTAGCCGCAATTTGCATCTAGTGTTGAAAACACTTTTGCGCCTGCCAAACGATCACAAATCGCATCCAATGTTTTCATGGGATAGTGTTCCCGTTTTAGCGCGCAATTTAGATCAGCTGGATCAAGACAGATTCGTACTTTGCCTGAGGGCTTTACTACAGTACACATGCTACTGACCCAACCTCTACCTGGGTCTGTTACTTTGTTTATTACACCTTCATTTTTCCATTCGATCAAGTTTATCTTTTACTTTTTCTCTTAGTGCTACAGGGACTCTTCGGGGGGCATGCATTACTGGTGTAGCCTCTGGTTTGACTTGCAATGTTTGTTTGCCTGGCATACACCCAATTCCTTCAAACACATTACGATATTCTGTCGTCAGATTTTCTACATTTGTTTGGCTTTTTATGCCTACTTCCTGAACCACATTGACAAGATTTAGATCTTCCCAACTTTGTAATCCTCGGACTTAATTTACAATGTACATTCTTTCCTCTGACTATCTGAAAGTCAGTGGTATGGTACTGATTCTTGTATTCACAGAGGAGTGTACATTTAGTGTCAGTAAATGACTCTCTCCCCTGCTTGGTGGAGCCAAGGGTATGGTAGGAGGTAGAGAAGTACATTCTATGGAGAATGCAGCACTGAATGACTGTAAATCACACTAGATCTCTTGATGACATCTCACCACAATAATCATAATGAAACAGAAAACAAATACCTCTTTCTTTTCTGTGTGTCTTTTCTGGAGTGTATTTGGGGTTTTTCAGTTTTCGAACAACTTTTATTCTGCAACTACTAAGTACTACAGTATGTCCCCAAAAAAAATTACAACGCGGCCTTCGGCAATGATATCTTTAAAAATAGTGAATGAATCTTAATAAAAATTCAGGGTATGAGACTATAACTCATTGCCCACATCTTACAGAAAACCCCATTCGATTTGCTTCAGTGGTCAAAGAGAAAGACGGAATTTTGTAGAGGATATCGGGAATCTCTTCTGTCCAAGTTCTGTCTATTGTTCACACACAAGATCATCGAAATGCTAAACTCGGAAGAATCCGATTCATGACATGCTTTACAACAATCCACATTTCTCTGTGACTGCTTAGCCAAATTGAATGGGGTTTTCTGCAAAATAGAGCTAAGATGTTATACCTTAAGACTATGGAGTAGCACGTACACAGGTTGATCATAATAGGTGTTATCAATTCAAAAATCTGATTGTAATTTTTGGGGCGACTTACTGCAGTATGTCCCCAAAAAAATTACAATAAGATTTTCACATTGATAATGCCCAATATGATTAAATTTTTCAAATGCTACTTCAGGGTCTTGAAATATAGGGGAGAGCGGGGCAATAACGGACAAATTTTTAAAATTCCCATTCTGAGCCAACAAAAGGGCCCTCACTCTTTATTCTTTTGTGGGATATACATATTAGGTATACGCATGGTGTGACATGTACAACCGATGAAACTGCTCATTTAATTTTGAGTTACCTTTGTTGAAAGAAATTGCCATTGTCCGCTATTACCCCATCCTCTTTGGGGAATAACGGACAGCTATGAGGGGAATAGCGGACACAAAGGGGAATAACGGACGCTTACCCTTGTATTGTTTTTAGCTGTTGATAACTGCATTTAATCCACATCTGAACTCAAAAATGGTAAAATACAAGTACTATTCTAATGTGTGTAACTTATATCTAAGAAACCCAACCACAGTGGCGTAGCTAGGAATTCCATAGGGGAGGGGGTGGCATATTATTTATGAACTGGCAAAATTACCGACTAAGTAGAACGTAACACGGCTGCAGGTCTTAAATTATTTTTTCCGACGTAATGATCAATAATGGGGTGGGAGAAAAAGGGACACGCCTCCCCCCCCCCCTCTTTCTACGCCACTGCCCCCCCCCCCCCCCCCCCCCCCCCACTCCTCCATCTCCAAGTCTCTGACTCATTCTTTTAGTTTGTGTAATGGTCAAGACGGGCATTTTTTTTTCATCTCAAAATCATTTTAAATTCAAACTACATTATTTTGTACACTTAATTATGAGACGACTCCTAAAAATTTTTAATTTCAGTACACCTACAGGCTACAGTCATTTCAAGATGATAGAAATTCTGAAAATGGGTCGGGAACACTATATGCAAATATTTCGCTTGTTTTAAACATTATGAACTATTCGGCCATAGTTGTAAAATTCCACACTTTTCTACACTATTTTACTCTTATTCATATTTCAAGTGTAAGCAACTGATATAAAATTGCTGAACTACATTACGAATAGTATCGGAAAGGTAAAATACAACTTTAAACAACCCAACACAATAACAAATTCAACTTCATACCCCTAATTTGGGGATGTAACCACCCACCCCCTCCTACCTCGAATTTGTGGATAGGATAAATGATAAGTTTGAAAATGACAACAATTATTTTAAAAGCATAAATTTTAAGGCTTGTTAAAGGTAGTGGATCTCATTTGCAAGCCAGCTCTAAACATCTTGAAATTTGGCATGAATGAAGAAAGTACTATTCTGATAAAATGTATGAATTTTCAAAGTTGTAGGTTGTAAAACATTTAAATGCGATATAAAAATCTGAAGTAGTTTTTTACTGATTTTAACACACGCGCAATGGGAGACAATTAAAGTATAACTCATACTGATTAAAAAATCACATTTATTGATAATAATTCAACTTAGAGTTAGTTTCCAGTTCTGATTTTCTCAGGTGAGTTTCTAAATGGTGTTTGCTTCTTCCTACCAGGATATTTATTCAGTATCATTTTTTGGGGGGCTGCAAATGAGATCCACTACCTTTAATGACGAATAGGCCTAACAGTCAAACTGATTATTAAAAAAATATGTCTAATTATGCATGCAGTTCATAAATAATGAATGAGAGGTGAGCACATAATTAGTTATTTGCCTCGAAATACAACTGAAATTATGAAATCATATCGTTCTGTACTGGACATACTCAATCAATGTTCACATTGCATCTCAGCAGAGCCGGAAAGTAATTAGATTTACTTATTTTGATCTAAATTTCTTCCGAAACAGTACCGAGTGGATTGATCAGCGACATAAGTCACAAAGATATCCACCAGAACCTGCACCTGACCCGTAGTCTGTACAATGCTCATGGGCCCAATTGTTGCAGCGGACACATCGAATCCAATCCTCCGTAGGGGGGTCAAGATACTCCTCTTTGCAGAAGATGCAGAACCATCTTTTTGCTGGTTTCATGTTCTTCTTTCCAGCTTTTTTGACGCTCGCCTTTTGTTTCTTCACAGTTTGTTTGTTTGTCTGGTGGCGTATCTTTCCTTTTTGTTTGTTTGACTTAGCCTGATTTTGTTTCTTTTGTTGTACTTTGTCCTTTCTTGATTGTTTTGCCATGAGAACTATTTTAACTGGCGTGGATGTGATGATTTCGGATTGTCCCGCCTTACGCTTTCTTGGCCTACTCGATGGTTTCCCTTGCCCTTTAGGCAAAGGAAAGAGCTCGTAAAAGGATTGACTATCATCACTGGTATCCATGCTGACTTCAGCTGTACTTTCGCCTACAGAACAATCTGATTCTGTATCCTCTTCATTCTGGTGGAGATCAGGTGGGGTAGCATTGAGGTTTGCAGCTTCATTTGCATGCAGATTCATCCTTGAGGGAGCTTCGTCTGTCCCTGAAGGAGTCGTGACTGGAGCAGTTTCGCCTGTCCCTGAAGGAGTCGTGACTGGAGCAGTTTCGTCTGTCCCTGAAGGAGTCGTGACTGCAGCAGCTTCGTCTGTTCCCGAAGGAGTTGTAACCGGAGCAGCTTTGTCTGTCCCTGAAGGAGTCGTGACTGGAGTAACGTCATTTGTCCCGGAAGGAGCTGTGACCGGAGTAACGTCATTCGTCCCGGAAGGAGCTGTGACCTCAGGAGCCGTATTCACGGGCAGAGGTTCTGGAGGCATAAGTGTATCTGCCGGTGCATACTCTTCATCATCAAAGACATCAGGGTTTATTGGCCATATGCCAGTGCATCGGAATCCAGAGACTGCTTTGTCTACAGTCGCAATCTTGGAGTATGCCTTGTTGAATATGTTTGCAACATCGTAAGGAGTGATCCTGCGTTTGAATGTTTTTACGAAGTTGGAGCTCTGTCTGGCAAACGCATTTTTTAGGGGGCCATATACTGTTCGATCAAGGGGCTGCAGTTTGTGTGATGTGTGTGGAGGTATCGAGACCATCACGACACCATTGTCGCGGCAGGTTTTCCATGCACCCAGTGTAGCATGAGAAGTATGGTTGTCGAGGATGAGGAGGACTTTATTCTCTGGAGTAGCACCAACAAACGAAATGAAATGTTTCAACCAATTGACAAATAGCTCACTGTTGATCCAACCCGATTCAGAGGCCTTCCCTGTAGATCCCGGAGGACATCCATTCATGAGTGCTTCAGTGTAATTCTTCCTCGGAAATATCAACATGGGTGGAACATATGTGCCACATGCACTGATGCAGCCAACCGCCGTTATAGTTTGCCCCTTTTCTGCACTGGTCAGCTTTCCGACTTGTTTTTGTCCCTTTCCAGCCACAACTTTGTCAGATTTTGCTATGTTGGGCGATGTTGACAGTCCAGTCTCATCGACATTATAGATCCGCGAAGGGCTGATGTTGTTCTCACTCAGAACAGAGTTGACATTGTCAAAAAACCTCCCAACTGCTGTTTTATTGAACCCAATTGCCCTGGCAAAACTAGTGGCTTCTGGGGTTCTCAAAGCAAGCTGTGCGTTTCGACGAAGGAACCCCGCAAACCAATCCTTCCCAGCCAACTTCGTCACAGGATTGAAAGGGTGTTTGATTTTGTTTCTTTCGGCGTATTCATACGCCATGTGTCGTATTTGCTCGGGACAGAGTCCAAAGAATGAACGGCAAACCTCCATTGCATAATTTGCAAGCTCTGCTTCTTGTTCGGCCGTAAAAACGCTGTACTTTCCGAGGTGACATTCATCTTGCTGTCGTCTTGCATGCTTGTTTTTCCCACTTTTTGCATCATGGAGTGTGGACTTTGGGATGCCCGATCGCTCAGCCACTCGGCGCACGGATTCTCCTAGTTCGATTTGCCGTAATGCGGCTCGAAGATCCTGGGACGTCCACGACTTTCTCTTCCCTGTGGCTTTATACTTTCTCACCATCTGAAAAACAGTAATAGGTATTTTAATCATCACACAGGCCCGTAGCCAGGGGGGGGGGGGTGCGTCGGGTGCGTACGCACCCCCCCAAATTCTGAAAGGTCCACTTTTTCATAATAACGGTTTTTAGCAATTCTCAAGATAACAATCCAAATAAATATAAAGACACATTATACGCTACGTAAATGTGGAAGAGTTCGTTTAACAATGTTAAAAATAATTGTACGAAACCCTTTTGTTGTATGAACCATCGGATCGTCCCCATGCACACAAACACAAATGTTATGTATCAGTTTGTGCGAGCTATTATTATATTGGCACTACATGCCATGGCCCTTGGCGTGTGTGACCGGTGTTTTTTTTTTCCACTGGCCGCCCGAGTACGTGCGATTCGTGGATGACATTGAGGTTGACACTTGCATTTTTTCACAGGAGCAGAGGTAAGTGGATGAAAATCTAATAGCCTCAAGTTTACATATATGATAAAAATTAAAGAAATTTCCTCGAAATTACTATAATCGAAAACCTGAGACATTTTATATCTACGTCTCACAAAGATATAGTAGGAAAAGCCTGAGTATTGCAAGAGCTCCGGAGTAAAAACAGTCAGTGAAAAACCCTATGTATGATAGCATTGTGAGAGCGTTAGACTGCATTGTGACGCATCGTTATTTAATTTATATTCTTTATTGATATATTTTCATAAATATCTCAGGTAATGAGTCGGATTGGATTACAATTCTCACTTACAGCTTTGTAGAAGTCTGAGTCAACAGTATCACACAGTACTTCAAGACGTATTATAGTACAAACGATTTCTTGAGCCCGCACCGTTTCAGGCTCTGTTCTGGATACGGCGGTAGAAACTCATTCTTTTTTGTTGTTTATTTTATCATTATTTACTAATCTCTTTTCTAACTTACAGGTAGCGGATTTCTTTGCAGGCCAAATTCGGAAATGTAGTGTTGATTATTACTTATACATTTTCTCATGTTGTGACAGTTCTATTGGTTCTCATTTTAAAGTGAGCCAAAACCTAAGAACATTTTCACTTATAATTTCCAAAGAGTATTATGCAGGCACGCAAACTCATTTTAGTTGTATTTCATTTAAATGTAATGGGTAAGAGGGTATGGGAGAGAATGGAAAGTGCAGAGCTATGAAGTAAAATGGCAAAGTAAAAAGTTTGTCAGATAGTATTACAAAAGAAACTCATTCTTTTTTGTTTGTTTATTTTATCATTATTTACTTATCTCTCTTCTAACTTAAAGGTAGTGGATCTCTTTGCAGCCCAAATTCGAAAATGCCTAGAGACAGCTAGTAACCAAATATGCTACTATAATTTAATAAATAAGAAATAACCATTCCAGTATGTATCATAGCGTGCACAGTATACGACAGATCAAATCAAATAGGAAAACATCTGAGCACTAAGCCTGAGGTCTGAATTTGCACTCAACTTCTTCCAATGGCTAACGGATGCTTAATTTTTGAATTTCACTGACCTCCAAATTTCACAAAGAAAACCTTCTTAGCATGATGGTTAATATGACATTTGTCTGATATTGGAGATGTTTGCGAATCGGATCTACTACCTTTAATATTATTAAATCTAAAATGATTATTTGAAAGTTCGGAAATGCTGGAAATATCCTACCACAAGGAGGCAAAATATAAATGGTTCACATTTACAATTCATTTTGCTTTAAAAATTTTCTTATTTATTTTCGTTTTTGACAAACTCGCATACCAACGGCTGATATACTGTATAGTAAAGTGAATGTTTCATCTTCCAAACAGCATCCAATGGGATGGAAAACTCCAACTGAAAGGTGGACACCGTGACCATACTCGCTAAAGAAAACGCGTAATAGGGGTCGTTTTTTCTCACGGATTAGATGGAAAGTGTGATGTACGAGCGTCATAATCAAAGGGTATCAAAAAGACCGAAATTTGGGAAAATGGTATATTGTTCAATCATGATGAAGTACTTCTTTAGGGTGCAGGAAACATTTAAGGAATACTTGTTTTTAAGGCCCGAAAAAATCATATGATCATTACTCGTTGACAGGAGCCATTTTGAAAGTCCATGTATGAGCATGGTGTCCACCTTTTAATTGTCGCTACCCCTCCCGGGACAGTATCAAAGGACCGTTTTGTTAATTAACGCAATCCCCCCTTCCTTTAAAAATCCTGGCTTCAGGCCTGCTAACGCGGGTATACAATAGAAAAAATAAAAGTTAAAACAACACCAGGAAAATCACTATTCTCAATTTTGCGGCGCGCTACGCGCGCAGAGTCTCGAACACAATTAAACTTTGCAACTTCCTGGCAAAATGAGTTTTTACTATTTCCTAGATGAAATACCGTAACGCAATTGCATGCAACAGACAAAAATACAAATTTCCTCGAGACTTTAAAACGTCATTAAAACAGTCAAAATTCACAATTTGCGGCGCGCTTTGCGCGCAAATTCTTATACAACTTTTGTAGTTCGGCCGTCCAAAGAATATATATATATATATATATATATAATTGTGTATGTGTGTGTGTGTGTGTGTATGTGTGTGTGTGTCATCATTGTTATTGGTACCGAAGGTCCGTTTTTTTAGTGACCGCACCCCCCCTTGAAAAATCCTGGCTACGGGCCTGTCACATGAAATGATTTGATTGAGAAAACTTCAAGAGAAAAAAATTAGGGGGTAATAGCGGACATATTGGGGTAATAACGGACATATGTCCGTCATTGCCCCAAGTGATGTTCGACTAATAATCCCTGGCTACACTAAAACAATCACGGAAATATTTGCTCACATCTCATTGACAACAATCCCAATCCACACCAAATCTTTCGAACATAGGGTCATCACTCATTATCGATAACAATATATACTTATGATCGATTATATAATGCTTAATATCTTATTTTGATGGGTTTACTTACCGTTAATTGTGATAATTTCGCCAATAAAGGACGAGTGGAGCTGACACTTTGCACATGTCTACGTTATTCGTCTAGCGAAATATGGGCGGAGTCTGGATCACGCCACCTACCGGCAAGATGGTGAAGTACTAGTGTCCGTTATTACCCCACGTCCGTTATTGCCCCGCTCTCCCCTAACATTTTAGCTCTATTTTGCAGAAATCCCCATTCGATTTGGTTAAGCGGTCACAGAGAAATGTGGATTGTTGTAAAGCATGTCATGAATCAGATTCTTCCGAGTTAGTTTCGATGATCTTGTGTGTGAACAATAGACAGAACTTGGACAGAAGAGATTCCCGACATCCTCTACAAAATTCCGTATTTCTCTTTGACCACTGAAGCGAATCGAATGGGGTTTTCTGTAAGATGTGGGCAATGAGTTATAGTTTCATACCCTGAATTTGTATTTAGATCGATTCACTATTTTTAAAGATATCATTGCGGAGGGCCCCGTTGTAATTTTTTTTTGGACATACTGTACAAATGCAATCTGTCATTTGTGTATCGTTATTATCCACTCTGCGCTCCCTAATAATGGATACAAGGGCATCAGACTTAGATCACATAGATGATAGTATTTAGGTGATGATATACTGCAAAGTTTACAAGGTCCGCAAGAAATTTTCTTTCGGCAAGGAGCTAGCATATGTTTTACCCCAGCAGTGAGAATGCTTGAAGATGTTCAGCATGACCCTTCCTGATGATAACATCACAATTTCTCAACTTGGTATCCTGGCTGCATATATTGATATCAGGGGGGCAATCAGTTGGAGGAGGGGTGAGATGAACTGTCATCATGCCTCCTATAGGGAGATCCGTTGTGCCTTCTGTAGGGAGATGTTACCATCAGATCAAATTTATCTTTGTGTAAAAATATAATTCTATCAGTACCATCTTTCGATTTATGATAAGTCTATCTTCAAGAAAACGGGATACTGGGTTGTAAATGTTCTTTATCTGTACTGATGGCCATTTACGAATGAATCTATTTACTTTGTACCAGGCCTTGTTTTCACATTTGGCTACCTTGTTTGCTCCATGGTGTCCCATATGGAGAGAAATGACGACTTGATTGAATAGAGTTCTTAGTTCATTACTGATGGTTGCCTTCTCATTTTCCCCATGTCTTTTGTAGAAGTCCAGTAAACTGGATACTGGATTGTACACATGTTCTTTGTCTGTACTAATGGCCATTTCTGAATAAATCTAATCACTTTGTACCACGTCTTTGTTTTCAGATTTAGCTACCTTGGTTGCTCCTTGGTGTCCCTACATTATATGAGATCCTTACCAACAGGGCAAGCTCTTCACAGAAATGTCTTGATGACATAAGATTAGGCAGTATGACTCTGTCGGTACCATCTTTTGATGGCATGATGAGTCTATCTTCTTGAAAACCGGATACTGGGTTGTAAATTCTTTATCTGTACTGATGGACGAATAGAACTAACGTCTGTCACGTCACCATCTGCAACTTGGTCATGGCACCAGCTTGCTGCACGCCTGACCTCCATCTTGGAGTTAATAATCTTCCCTGGGTAGTTAGCAATGAGTTCGTTATTCCAACGCTAGTCGCCACGCCATTACGGAGAATAAACCAGACGATCACAGATAGAGGTGAGAGGGAAATGGATGGCTTTATTCGGCCATGATGGCAAAAGCCTTGGCCAACACTTGGCACTAGAGGGCAACAATTCACAATCATGAACGTGCACACTGTACAACCAACAGAGAGCAATGGCAACTTGATTGAATAGACTTCTTGGTTCTTTGCTGATGGTTGCCTTGTCGTTTTTCCCATGTCTTGCATATATGTAGGAGTCCAGTAAACTGGACACTGGATTGTACACATGTTCTTTATCTGTACTGATGGCCATTTACAAAATAAATCTATTCACTTTGTACCAGGTCTTGTTTTCACTGTTGCCTGTCTTGGTTGCTCCATGGTGTCCCATAGGGAGAGCATAATGATGACCTTAGGCAGGATGTAGTACTAGCCTACAAGCAGCATGTCCCTCATGAGAGCGACCTGTTTGCTTACCTGAAATATGCTTTTTACTTGTCGTCGTAATGCCCAAGATCAAATGGCTCATAAGTTGAGTAATTAAAATCAATTTGTGTCATATAGGAGTACAAACTCCTCATCATCAATCACTCCATTTGCATATCCAAGGAAGACCATTTCTCAAACTCTGTGAAGATTCGCCATGACGGATAGTGGATACTGGATTGTGGACATTCTTTATCTCTACTGACTGCCATTTCAGAGTAAATCTAGTCACTTTGTACCGTGTCTTGTTTTCAGATTTGGCATCCATGGTTGCTCCAATGTGTCCCATATGGAGAGCAATGATGACTCGATTATAGAGCTCTTGGTTATTTGCCGATGGTTGCCTTGTCGTTTTCCCCATGTCTTGCGCAGAAGTCCAATAAACTGGATACTGGATTTTACACATTCTTTATCTGTACTGATGGCCATTTCCGAATAAATCTGGTCACTTTGTACCACCTCTTGTTTTCAGATTTGGCTACCTTTCTTGCTCCATGGTGTCCTTGCATTATACAAAATCCTTGCAAGGTGCCCTCTCCACAGAAATATCTCAACGTTACTATGAGATCAAATATATCTCTGGGAAGTATGACTCTGTCGGTACCATCTTTTGATGGCATGACAAGTCTATCTTCTAGAAAACAGGATACCGGGTTGTAAGTGGTCTTTATCTGTACTGATGGCCATTTACGAATAAATCTAGTCACTTTGTACCAGGTCTTGTTTTCACTTTTGGCTACCTTGGTTGCTCCATGGTGTCCCATACGGAGAGCAATGATGACTTGATTATAAAGTTCTGGGTTCACCTCACTTCCACTTCCTGTGCTTCGAGATTGCAGCAGCTAAAAAGTTTACACCACTTGCGAAATCCTGCTGGACAGTCGTCGTGCTCTGGCATTGACCCTCGTGTTCGTCGTCCAGGCGGGCATGCAGAGAGCTGATATCGGCGCGGATTGCTGTCATATCGTTCTGCAGCTTTATTTCGAGAGACTTGACCGCAGACAGGATAATGTCAAGTTTGTTGCGATCATCCTCGAGGATAGAAGTGGTAACGCTGTCTGCTTTCCTCTTCCTGTTGTTTGCTGGCATCGGTAGTGCGGAAGGAAGAAATACCTGCTCTCTGGGCGATGACAACGGTCCAGGCTGCAACGTCGACGTCATGTTTCCCCCATGGTACCGCACATTTCAGGAGGCCGAGGTTGACGCCAATGCTGAATTGTAGTCGGGAGAAGACCTTGACGTGTCAGCGGGGCTGACTGGAGAGATCAATGTCATGCCCAGGTAAGACATGGCGGGCATACAAGTTTATTCTGGATTAACAGGGAACTGTATGAAAGAAGGCCAGTGGCTTGAAGTACTCAAAGCTCATGCACAGGTGGCCGTGGGAGCGTGTCAGTTCGTCAGGCACGAGACTGAAAGTGGTCCTGTCACCATCTGAATCGCTGTGGGGGTTGAGACTGTCCCGTGCTCCGACAGGAGCATATTGTGTCCTTGGGGTTAGTCTGTGTTCCAGCCTGACGTTTCCCTGGATTGCCTTTATCTTTCAACTTCTGAGCTAAATTCGTGATCCATGGTGGAACATCGGTGCTAGTATATGGCTTCAGGCGGATTTGATGCAAAAGTTAAGTTCTACCGCCTGTTTGATTCGAATTTCAAAGTTCAATTCACTTAATTTCCTAATTACTACACAGGGACCGACCCATCACAATAGGGATTTAGCTTTGGAGTCAGCAGCTGCATAATTATTTACTGTTAGTCTCGCATCATAGTTCTTTTTCTGTCTTTCCTTTGCTTCGCTTATGTGTTCCGTCATGCAAAGTTCCGTCAAGTTCCGTCATGTTCTGTCATGTGTTCCCTCATGCGAAGCTTCCGTCATGGTTGCAAGGATGTCGGCAGCGTGATCGTGTGGGGCATTGAGTTATTAGCCTTAGAGATACTACCTAGGCCTCTGAGCTCTGGTTCGTTTGTCGCACCAAAATAATGCATTTGACATTTAACTACACTTGGGGGAAAAGAGGGGGAAAAGGGGGCGAACATACCTGAATGATGGGAGGAGTGCGGCCGCTCCTTCGTTCCTCAGGTACAGGTTTAGATGCTCCTGCCGGTATAGTGTTGAAATCGGTGTCAACTCTCTTGCCGCTCTTCCGTTTATGTTGCTCCTGGTGGCTTCCACTGCGACCGCATCCACGTTTGGAGAATGGTCGTGGGGAAGTCCGGTGACGGGGTTGATGAATGACACACAGAGATAAACTCTGCAACCCTGAGTGAAATGAGGTATAAACCCAGAAAAAATACTTCACCAAATAGAATTTCCTCCGTGCCAAACATTGTGTACAAAATACTCTTTCAAACGTGTGGGGGGGGGGGGGGGCATCCTCCCACTGTCAATGACGGTGGATGAGTGTGGGGCTGTGCCAGCTCCCACTGTAAGTCCTATTCCCTTTAATTCCCGTAGAGGGTGAGGGCATTAACCCTGGTTGCCTCCAAAAGGGGGGCGAAGGCTTCCCCTCGTGCTCGAGCAACAAGCGAGGCCACCTCCCCAATATAAACCGGGTTGGTGATCTTGAGATCCTTGGAGGGGGAAGATGTGGAGAATCAGTCTCCACCAGACGGCGGTTAACTGGCACCTTCTTCAGTGCTTCCAGCTGGCTGGGGCTGAAAAATCGCACCCGGGCTGTGAAACCAAAATACACGTTGGGAAACATCCTTCGCTAGGCCACAAACTCGGATGTCCCAATCGCACAACAGTGGATATGGATCATCTGGTAGCGGATTATGGATGAGTGCATCGCCTTCCGCCAAATCCGGGAGGGTTCATCCTTATCTGGGGCGTCCTTGCGAGCCCGGATGTGAAGTATTAACACCTTCCCTGTCACCCCAATCTTGAGGCAGGCTTTCAACAAGGAAAGTTGCTTGCCCCAATTCTGGGTAGGGGAGGTGTAATCCAACCCTATTTCTCTGAATGCCTGTATATTAGGGTTGCAGATGAGCTTACTCAGCTCATCTATCTCCTTTCACCTGCTGAGCCAGCATATTTTGGGTGAATTACCACCGACACCAGCCAGCATCTCTCCCTTGGCATGTCTATGGCCATTTCCAAGTAAATCTAGTCACTTTGTACCAGGCCTTGTTTTCACTTTTGGATGTCTTGGTCGCTCCATGGTGTCCCATATGGAGAGCAATGACGACTTGATTATAAAGCTCTTGGTTCATTGCTGATGGTTGCCTTGCGTAGAAGTGATGTCAAGATTCATGCAATTTGATATTATAACAGTCACATCAATGTATAGACCAAGTCTTATTTGCAACAGTGATGGACACATGTTTCACTTTTTGAGGTTGCCTCATTTACAGTTTTGAGTTTCGTTTTGAAAACTGAACCTCTCTCTAAATATATCAAGTCTCATGCTATTTGTTTTGCTTGGACATCGCACACATACCCTCTGGCAGCAGTAGTAGTACTAAAAGTGGTACTACTGTACTAGTAATAGTACTACACCCCATTTTACCCTCAAACTCAGCCTCGGTACCACACTTGTTAGCATCAGGAAGACCTAGATCTACATGTAACTCTGTACTAGTTCGAGCACTTTCAATGTAGAACATGTGTCCTGTGCTGATTTCAAGTCAAACCATTCTTTGACCTTCAGGGCTTCCTTATGGCTACCGACATACCCTCTCAGTCTCAAGCTGTCTCTGACAGCACATGACAGTTGGGCTCCAACCGTAGCCATTTGGAAAATTCTGCCTAATTCAGCTGGCAGCAATGATCATGAAGTTGGATCCTATGATGGCAGCTCCCCCCTATTCTTTCCACCCGCACCCTCCTGGAAGCCCGCAAGCGTTGTGTAATACAGGGGTCACCCGGCGCCCCTCGCAAGTGCAGTTCGGATGTCGTATTTGTCACAGATATGAGACAATATATACACTGTACTTATCAGTTTAAGGTCACCGGTCAAAGAGACTTTATTTCTCTTCTCCACTAAACACATACCCATGGCATGGCCTCTGACCACAGTCATGGCACGAGCGTACAGACGCCTCGCGCAATCAAAGGAGCTGACGAAACACAACACGGAATTCTTACGTGACAATTAGCCCCCCAATGAAGATAATTTACCCTAGTAAATTTCCAAACCACAAAGAATTCCTGGCCCCTATTGTGGCCTTTTGATTGAACACATAAACAGCTCTACATAGACATTGACCATGCCCCTAGTATTTGTCATTCATGGTTGCATAACTTTGTAACTACAGTAAGCATAGAACTCCTGATTTTGCCCACAATGACAAACGTTCCTACATGTACGTAATGAAACCTTCGTGTGATTCAGCTTGAAATTGATCCGACATTACTTCTGCCATACACGTATACTACATCAAAACTATAATATTACTCACTGAGAAAATATTTCAAAGCCTATCTTGATACAACTCAGCACTGATTTCATGTCCTTTTTTACATTTGTAAATCTTTCTCAGATTTATCACGTGTGCATGCTGAATATACCTACTCAGACATTTGATAAGTGTAGCTATTGCCAAGACATATGACAAGAAATATATATATGCCCAATGTAATAGTTCTGTATCCCATATCACTCTGACTGTGTATTCCATTTGTATTGAACCACCTTCTCTGCCAGTATGTGTGGTTTATTTCCTGTAGGTGCCACTCCAATTTAGGGATGGAATAATCCAGTCTTGCCTCACTTACCTCAACCGCTTAACCACATAAGGCTTGCAGAGCCACTTGTGGAGTTGTAGTTGATTCTCAACAAGCAAGGATTTTGTCTCCTCTCTGGTAGTCGGGGGTTACAGGTCCCTTCTTTGTGTTTCCTCTTACCTGACGTGAGCAGCTGCTTTCTTGTATTGGCTGGCACAGCCGTCATTTACCTGTACTTGCATGTTCATGTTCAAGCCTCTAACATCTTTCAGTGGTTGCTACATCCAGGAATTTCGCTACCCCGTGGTGGTCATGTGTAAGGTTATCCGTGAGGAATATCAAAGCATCTCATGTGAAGAGCTTTGTGCTGGGGTCAACATAGTATGACACACTAAGCCAGTTCGTAGTTACACATTGCGCATGCGCCGACTTCGCGAGTGAACTTTTCCAAAAAGCCAATTGTACATAGAATTGTTCGCTGCGCCGAAGCGAACGTTTGTTTTTTGTTGTGGTCTCTGCCGTATCAGTCACCGGAAATTCTTTTTAATGATAATGATAATGAATAACATTTATATAGCGCTTAATACTGATGTTTCTAAGCGCATCAAATCGGGGAAAAAATAATATATATAACGATAAAACAAAATACAGCATTATGTACATATTATGATAACGACAGCAACAACAACAACAGCAAAATTAAGGTTGTGTAAACAGATGAGTTTTCAACAATGACTTAAACCTATCAACATTTTCAGCATTACGAATATTAAAAGGGAGTTCATTCCAAAGAAGTGGGGAAATAACTGAAAAGGCCCTATCACCATAACGTGTACAGGTGCGGGGACCACGTGATAATTGGAGAGCGGAGGAAGAACGAAGAGAACGGGTTGAAGTGGAGGAGCGGAAGGAAATTAAATCTTTAAGATAAGATGGGGCAAGATTATTACATATCTTGTAAACAATAAGGAGGATTTTAAAAGTGATACGTTGATGGATGGGGAGCCAGTGGAGGGATTGGAGAACTGGAGTAATGAGATCAGATCTTTTTGTAAGGGTCACAAGCCTAGCAGCTGTATTTTGAATTCTTTGAACGTCGAAACTGGTTATTTCTCATAATTGTTACTTGGAATCGGCTCACAAATGCATATTGGTAAAGTATTATCTACGGTTTATTGGCATGTTCAAATCGAGAAGTTACAGAATTTTGACATTTTGTCTATGTTTGCGATACGAGTGTGATATTGCTTCAACTCGATGCAGTGTCCCACACATTGATATTGGTGTACTGTTTATGTGTCGCTCGTAAATAACGATGAGATTTCTGCGATCTGCTGTTTTTTTCCCCTTTTGAAAGAACACATAGCAAGAAATATCAGACAAAAGCTTGTAAGTTCTAAATGCTATTTAATTTTTCATGGTTACCGGTCAACAGGCAAGTTTGTAACAATTATCAAATTGTGTGCTTGATTTTTAAACTTACTCAGCAAAACAAGTACAGTATGTATTCTGTATCACTCCAGACTTTTTCTCGATCGCCACTCACACTTTCCACGGTGCATTGCTAATTCGTTGTGATGGTACACAATCTGCACGCAAAAAACAATATTTGCTGGTGATGGAAATGTCATGATAATACACTTCAGATTGTTCCTGTCCTTGTGAGATTCATTTAAGAGTACATTATATATCTATTGTTGTGTGAAAATTATTTGCTTCAGAATGGTCTCATATTCAAGTAATATGCAGTTTAATATTAACGATCGCCCCGTCACTGTACAGGCATGCTAACCTAGAAACAGTAAACTGCACATTACTTGAATATGAGACCATTCTGAACCAAATAATTTTCACACAACAATAGATACTGTATGTAATGTACTTTTAAATGAACCCCACAAGAACTGGAACAATCATCTCCCAGCATTCCCACTGATTCCCACTGACCAGATACTAGCCATCCCCTTTAAATGAATTATCTACAAGTACTTGTGGGGGGGGGGGCTCCTTGCAATCAATGTTTAATTGGAATGGGTGGGCCTGAAGAATATGATATCATACAGGGATTGCCATTAGTGCAAGCAGTAAGCAAACATTTTGAATTTATTCATGAGTACAGTGCACTTCCTTCATTACAAAAATGATTAGAACTAAATTTTGGATACAATAATGAAATTCAGATTCTGATATGAAAGTGAATGAATATATATTTGTGTATTTTACTTTTATTGGTTCAGCAAGACAAAATGTTATATAACAAAGAGAACTGGTCCTGAGCATTTCATTATGATAAGAACTGCCTGTAACTGCACTTCACGAAGTCATATTTCCAGTTTCTATAAAATAGACAACCCTGTTTGTGACAGGCCTCATTAGCTGTTTTATTGATGAATGAGACTGCCGTGCCACCAATACGCACCTTGCCACAAACTGTATTTTGTGCAGTCACCTTCTGTACACAAACTGGGATATTCATGTTATAAAATGCCATCTAAACAGCTGGATGTAAATAACTACTGTACCTGTTACATGTCAAATTGCCTGTTAACAATAAAATGGTAAATGAACCAATCTGCATGAATTCTTATAAAAACTTATTTTAGTTGTACATGATGTATATTTGACCAAGGAACTTTCTTGATCATACAGTGTATGCAGCATCAAAGAGATGGCTTTTTCAGGCATTTACGTACACTTGTACAGTCGCCAGAGCAATGCTTGCACTACACAGGGAAACTGTATCTGTGCATCTCATCATGATTAATCAGTCTAATTTTTTAAAGAATTGCCGACGGTCTTTGGAGTCTTCTCTTTAAGGACTTGGAGGGCTGCTGTTTCCTTTGGGTCTGTTTTGTACCCGTCTGCAGATACAACTCGACCTAGGTAACGGACCTCTGTCTTGAAGAGATGGCACTTACATGGTTTTACCTTGACTCCACGTTGTTGTAGGTGTTGTAATACCCTCTTGAGGTTCTCTACATGTTGTTCGAAAGTCCGGCTGTAGATGACGATATCGTCCAGATTGACTTCGCATATCTCATGATTCAGGCCATCAAGGATTTCCTCCGTACAGCGTTGGTGAGTGGCTGGTGCATTTCGAAGCCCGAATGGAATCCGAACCCATTTGTGCAGACCCCATGGTGTTACGAACGCTGTCAACGGCCTGCTCTCCTCTGCCATGAATCCTTGATGATATGCTTTGCCCTGGTCCAGCGTAGTAATCCAGGCATTTCCCGCCAGTCCATCTAGAAGATCCTGCATCCGAGGTATTGGTTGTCTGTCCGGCACCGTTTTGTTATTCAGCCCTCGATAATCCACATATAGACGTAGATTTCCATCCTTCTTTCGGACGCAAACAACCGATGACGAGTACGGCGACTTAGACTTTGTTATCCACCCTCTCTCTAGTAGGTCCCGTAGATACAGTCGAACTTCCTGATATAGAGGTCTTGGGATGGCTTGATACGTTTGTTGGACAGGTATGTCATCTGTGAGTCTGATCTTCATCTGCAATTCAGCTATGCAGCCGACGTCATGGTCACCTGACGAGAAAAAAGAGGCCTCTGATGAGGTTCTCTACTGTACATTTCTGGTCAGGTGTCCAGTGTGAGAGGTCGAATGAATGGAGTATAGGATCTGGGTCTTCCCTTGTTGAGATTGAGGATACCCCAATTGTGACATTGGATTCATCACCAGTAGAGTGTAAAGAGTGTTCTGGAAGAATTGACCGTACTTGAAACAAACGTCCGAGATGCAAGTGTCGTGGTAGGTGTATGGTCTGGTCAGAGCAGTTGTATACAGGGATGTGAATCCGACAGGAGTTTCCTGGGTTAACTCTACCAGACAACAGTCCATCTCCAGGCCATCGGGACAGGTGTTATCGAGGTCTGAAGTCTGAAATAAAGGAGAGGAGGCAGTCAGGTTACTGTTGGTGAAAGTCTCATCAAGCATAATGATGCTGACCCACCAGAGTTGACTGGCTCCCTCTCTTCGGAGTTAGGTTTGGATTACTCCACTATGGAGTGGGGGTGTTTGGAACTGTAACTTTGAGGGAATATCAAAACTGTCGGCCAAGATTTTAAAATGGGGTGCCTGGTTTTGCACCCATTTCCACTTCGGGGATATCGCATGAAGTATTACAAAACAAAAATATAGGGGTGCCCAAACTGAGGGCTCTTACACATTGTACAATAAGTCAGAGGTGCAGTGATGGACAGTAGAAAATCACATGTGAAGCAAAAAGAATGAAATAAAATAATATACCACCAGCCATGTGGAGGAAATGTTCCAAGGCATAGATGGTGTCCTCCTGGTCCCTGTGGAGTAGTGAGTCGCTAAACTCAACAGGCAGTAGGCGACGAAATGTCATAAATGACAATGGCTGTGCACGGGCTTGTGTTAATAGAGGAGCCATCGCAGCGGTGTGCTTGGTGACACATCCCCCAACTTCCCTACATGGTTCAGGCCAGAGATGAAGGCACTCATTTCTGATTTGGAGCTGTATTCGATTGTAGAAAGATAGAAGGGGACATTTTACCTATTAATACATTGAATAGTAAACAATCATTAATAGATACATTAAAAAACCCGCAAATTTTTAAACATGTTCTTTATGTGAGTTGAAATTTAAAGACATAATTTACCATTTACAGATGAAACAAAAACCCAGCTTTAGTGCTTTAAAATACTTCTAAGATGTGAGTTTGGGAAAGATTTAAAAGGTGTAAGAATTTGAATTCTTATAATTGATTTTAAGTATTGTTATACACAATATGTGACTAAACTGCCTGCTGTAATGGTTTAATGAAAATATAGTGATACTGATCTTTTGTGATACAACAGACTTACACATATACATCAAATGCGATATCTTCATCATTTAAAAAAAAAAAATCAGATATGAGAAAGAAAAACATTGACATAAGACAATAGCCATCATGTGTCTCACCATGCTAATGTGACGAGTCTTGCTGGTAGACCTACAATGCAATTTTACTTTTCTTTTTTGTATTTCTGTAGAATTTTACTTTTCTCCTACATCCGTGACTTCTGGCACCAATTAACAATGATATCCCCTCAAACTCTTTACCATCAAAGTTATATAAGGGTTTCCAAATTGACCAACCCCAGTAGAAACATGCAGGTAATTATTATCATTTGACCTCACATGGCCTTTGTACTTAACTTTGTACCTACACTTGTCTCCTGAATAACATTGCGATCACTGTAAGGCAACTGCCATCAAAGTTTGATTATAAATGGGCAAGTGGTTCATTAGTCTCTATCAAAGCCCTGTGGAAAGTTGTAAATACAAAGTATGCATTTGACTTCAATTGACCTTCATACATAACATGAGCTTCAGATGACCACTTACCTTGAAGTCTTATAGAGCATGTACATGTAAGTATGGTTTGATGGACAATGCTCACATAGTTTCTCATGCATTTGCCACAAAAGATCACTTAATTTATCTTGCTGCACCTTGGAGACTCAAAAAGAACATATCAAAGGCCAAACGAGCCGAACTTATCCAAAAGGTGAACCCAGCACTAATTTTGTCAGATTTTGAAGCATTATACATTGTAAAGCAGATGCAATTAAAGCTTTAGAAAATATGACTACTAGGTTAAGTAATTGCAAATTTAGAGTCAAAGATGTGGAATACTTCAGATACACAAGTTGCAGCTTAGTCATTGCACACTGAGAAAATGTGAAAACACCAAGCAAAAAAGCATTCTAAATAGCTAAACATGAGCTTAATATTTTTAAAGTGTCCCACTTATTCTTTTTTGAGAGGCTCTTTTCACCAACAGATTGTTTCCACCTTTTTATTTGCCCTTGACTAAGTAATGATGCATTTAGTTTCTTAGTAATTAAACCCCTTTCCTCAATCAAAACCACAAACCAGATCAGGTGACAAATTAAACCAAATGAACCTTACCGGTAGACAATATGTGACCGTGCATCACAAGACGAACAAAAAGTCGTACACACTGATTTTGCATGAGGAATGAAAATAGGTGAAATGGGTCAACCTAGCAAATCTTGACTTTTTCATATTTTCTGAAATAGGAAGTCTTCTTTTACATTATACTAAGATTTGGGATCATGAAACGGGCAGGAAAGTGTGTTTTTTTAGCAGTTTATCTCGAACATTTTTGGTAAAATAGTGTGATTAGGAGTGTCTGTAGAGTTCCCTTTTCATTTTTGAAAAACCTTGTACACACTCTTCACTTTCTACTCTAATAACTTTTGAAAGGATAGTGCTACTGCTTTGAAAGTTGGCATGGATTATTGACAGAATGTGTTAATGAGGCATGCTCAATTTCAGTTTAATCTAATAATCCCTTCATTGTCATTACTCCAGTGGTTCGCTTCCTGTTTTTTGTCCGATTCATCCCACAGCCAGTACGGCTTGGTTAAGATTAGGTGCTTGAATAGACACTGTACTTCAGAGCCTCTTTTCTCAGTTCACACTTTTCCTGAGTTTGTGCTTTCTTTCCAATATTTGAATAGGTTAGGAGAGTCCATTTGATTTGAGTTATACATCATTTTAAAGCTTAAAGTCTGCTCTTTTAGAATATTGTCGTAACTAAAAATTCATGTCTGTCGACTTTTTGTTTGTTTTGTGGTGCAGGGTCACACATGCTGTTTCAAGAGAGTCTTCACACTTGCTTGCTTTGCGTCCTCAGTAGGTGTCACGTTGTACAGCATGGGGCACCCACAGTCTGCTGACCAGTCTCCTAACTCATCAACTACATTTTCCTTTGTTTCTTCTGTCATCAGAGATATCTGAATGTAGGTTAAAGTAAATGTTGTGTTCTTAAGTGTTTGAAGGTGCAGACGATTCATTTTTTATATACCCGGTATCTGCCCCAGTGGTGGAAAGGTAGTGATACTTTATGTGGTTGTTCAAGGATTATGGTCCGTAGTATATACTGACGAAATCTGCAAATGTGAAACAACAATCAAGGAGTAAAAATATGCAAAGATTTTGCCTGATTGTCTGGAGATTCCGCCGATGCAGTCGGATTTCACACGAGATCACAGAAAACACGTCCGATCGTTGTGGAGGGCGAATGGGAAAGAGGAATAGTTCTGGCGGGTGATGGGTTACGTGCGTACGTGCGTACGTCCCGGGGGACACAGGCGGTGTAACTTACTGTAAGGTAGGCCATCAGTGTAAAAATTTAGTTTGATGTATGGGCAATTATAGGGATATAATAGCATACTATAACAGATAGGTGGTCGGATGTACTGATAGTAGATATATCCATGATGTCTGAACAGGTTCAGGGAGATTAATCACATCACTAACCCACACACTGAATTGTCACTATACGAATACATGTATTTGAATTGAATTCAATTTTCTAATGCAAGACATCAACATTTTTGAACGCTGCATGACAAGTATTAACAATGACATGCCATGGGTATCGGCACCAAGAGGAAGAGTGTGTCAGAGTGGATGTGTGTACTTGTGATATGTTTTTATGCCTCCGCCACGAAGTGGTGCCGGAGGCATTATGTTTTCGGGTTGTCCGTCCAACCTTCCGTCCTTCCGTCCGTCCGTCTGTCCGTCCGTCCTTCCGTCCGTCCTTCCGTCCGTAATGAATTTTGTGGACAGCGTAACTAAAAAACCCTTTGAGGTATCCTAATGAAACTTGGCATGTATGTGTATTAGGGGGTGAAGTTGTGCCTATCAACTTTTGGGTGCACAAGCTGAAGGTCAAAGGTCAAAAGGTCAAGGTCAAATACGTAAAATTTCACTATCTCCACCATATCTATGCAATGCCTGAAGATATATTTTTTTAAAACTTAGTGGATTACCCAATTAAGATGCTCTGGTGAAAGTTTGGGGTCATGAGTTCAAAGGTCAAAGGTCAAAAGGTCAAATAATATTAAAACTTCACTGTTTTGTTCAAGGTATCTTCATGGAACATAGTATTGTATATACATGTACTGACTGGAAGTGATTATCTAGAGAATTTAGGGTTCATGGGTTCAAAGGTCAGGGGTCAAAGGTCAAGGGCAACACTTCAACATTTTACTATTTCCCTCATTTATGCAATGCCAGCATGATTTTTTTTTTTTAATACTTGGTGTATGCATGTATAACCTAATAGTGATTCTCTGGAAACTTTTTCTTTTTCTTTTTCTTTTTTGCCTCAAAAGGTCAAAAGGTCAAAGATCAAGGGAAAGTGCTGAACTAACTTTTTCCTCCATATCTCAGAAGTGGCTCCAGTTATCTTGAAACTTTCTACATATTTATGCATGTTCTGCCTGGCAGTGATTATCCTATGAATTTTAGGGTCAAAGCCAGATGAAAATGGTAACCATCTACTTTTCAATACAGAAATTGCACTTTTTCTTTATACCTTGAAAATTACTCAATGCATAATATTATGAATGGGCAAAGTCAAGTTAAAGTCCTTAAATCCCCAAATACATGCTCTCCTATTCATCCAATTAAACCTAGACCAAGGAAGGTGAACTTTCAACACATTTGTGACAAACTTGTCATTTTGATATTTTGCCAATTTTGTGAAAATGTAATCACACATTGTCCACAAGTACTATAGACCTATTAGGAGAATCATGCATTATGGCGGAGGCATACCAGTCGCCATAGCGACATTTCTAGTCTTATTTCTGCCATGTATAACAGTGATTGTGACAGGTAAACTAAAGATGGAATGATTTCTAGAAATTCTCAAAAGGGTATATTTACTACTTAATATGCCATGGCGGAAATAGCCAAAATGTGTCTTTGTGACCTCATTTGACTTTCAATCTGCATACACTACCTCTGACACCAGACAGCAATCTATCATCTACTGGTAAAAATAGGTTACAAATGGAGCTACTGTATGTCTTGACAGGTACATGTGTAACAACCCTAGAACCTTGCAGATAAATGCTATAATTTTACCTCAACTGAAGTTTTCATAAATGTCACATATTTATAACAGAAAATTTTGCAAATTAGCCATTAGTCACGATCAACCTCTGTGGCTCTACACATATACGATATTGTTATTTGACACTAAGTGACCATTAGAAAAAAAAAACCAACACTTTAAGAAATTTGAAATCCACATTTCACATTATCATAAATGGATGATGAATGGACAAATACTGCTGAGGAGCTCTTATTCTTGCTCAACCTCCCTAGCTCTACAAAATTTATGAAAAGGAAATTCAGTTAATGAATATACATGATATTAATAAGGCACCATAATTTTCTGGGGGGGGGGGGGGGGTTTCACTTACAAAAAAAATAGTTGTATAGGGCTATAAGGACAATAGTCGAAAGTTGAACTTTAACTCTAAGAAATTCAGAGATAATGAGGACGGTACCTTATAAGCTTATGGTACCCATCTATGTGCCATAAAATTATTGGGTCGAATACTGAATACTTTCACTCCATTTTTTTTTTTACAGAAAAGAAAGCATATCTCCTTCCTCCCTCCTACAATTTTTACATGAAAATATTGTTCTTGGATTTACGATAATTGGCATACGAGATGGCGTTAGAAGGAGGGATTGCTCTTGAAACAGCTCAATTCCCCCCCCCCCCAAAAAAAAAAAAAAGAAGGCCTTTGACTTCTACAATTAAATCCAAACTTTTATGAAAACTTATCTTGACTCAAATGTTTTGAAGCAAATGTGTTACAGAAGTGTCACGTTTTACAAAGCAGTAAGAAAAGAAATTATACATTGCTCATTTGTCATAATATATGACATTATTCAGTTAGTCAAAATCCACGGGACTGAATATAAAGTTTGTGCTGCTTTTCCAATATTACACATACAAAATTTGACTCATGAGAACTCACAGTCACACATGAAGAAAAATCTGGACTACCTTGTTTTCTTTCACTTGTGACAATTATTCAATACCTACCCGTTTGACTTATATGTACATGTATGTGGAGTTGACTCTACATTAAACAGTTCAAAATCAGTTATCAAAATTGAGCCACAGATAACATTAAAACAATTGTTTCCCACAAATATATCAAAATAAATGTGAAACGAGACATGAAACTCGTCACACTGACGAGTTAGGTGATACGCCTGGGGTCATCAGATGTCGGTCATCTGTGATCGACAAAGAAAAGAATGTGATATAGGCACCTTGAAGTTATATTGAGCGTGCATGCAAAATGGTTTCTCTAACCACTCGGCCACGGGACATCCACGGAAACGGTAAGGCCGAAAAAAAAAAAAATGTATAGATATTACAGGGGGAAAAAGTCAATGCCCACTCAACAATCGTGGCCGCGTGAACATGTATTGCATTGCTAGAAGGAAATGCGGCCTTGTAACGACTGAGGTCGCTCTGCCATTTCTGGCAATTTCGGAAAAATACGTCCCGCAGACATAAAACCTATAATCGGCTGATTTTAATACCTTGCCTTTAATCACAATTTTCAGTGTGATGACGTCATCAAAGTACAAAACAATGACATGGACTTGAAAGACAATTGCTCAAAGTACAACACCTCCGTTGTCGTCATTACATACTATTTGACAGAGTCAGGATGCAACATTCTGCAGCAGTCGCAGCAATGTGGTCTCCAACACAAAACAGAGGGATATTGTGTGTGTGTGTGTGTGTGTGTATAGGTTCGTTTATATACGAACGTAATTTCTACATGGACGAATGTGTAATACACCATTGAAGAAAAAAAAAGTAAAATAGCTAGGTATTTTGTTTCGTGATCTTGTGGGGTTCGAACCCGCACGAGTGCAACCTCACGTCTCTGAGACGGCGCCTTTAACCACTCGGCCATACGTCTCGACGAGAAAATATGAGGAACGTAAGCTTATGTATGTGAAAGATGAATCAGGAATCGATTCGTCCACATTCCATTCTCATTTTCAGTTTTAAACTGCAAAATTGTCAACCTCATGAGAAGATTTCAAAGAACAAAATGCATGATTACTGCAGCTTATTGTCTCAGCTACAACATACTTAAATTTCAGAGGAAATGAAGCAAAATCAGCTGAGATAAAGGTGCTTAAACGTTGTCAAGTCAATGGATGGTTTAAAAAAAAAATCACCTCCCATAGACATAACACGTAAACTTGTCCGATTTTGCATCTTTACTTTTAATCACAATTTAAAGTATGATAACGTCATCAAATTTCAAAACCTTGACATGGACTTGAAAGGCAAATGTTTAAAGTACAACATATGTGAATTTGGGATAATATTGAGCTTAAACAACAGAGATACGAGCAAATGAATGTCAGAAACAGTACCTCAAAAAAATCAATTTCACTTTTTTTATTCAAAATGACGATATGATCACGTCATCGCGTTTTCCTGGCAATATTGATACTTGGAATGTTATTTACAATTCATATGCTTTTGTAATATGCAATAGAAATATCGGGTCAACGGACGATTTAAAGAGCTTTGGCGAAATAAACAAAGACATGTTTTTTCACTATATTTGCAGAAAGACGCGCGCGCGGAATTTCAACTTTGACGCCAGTGCATTCCTTTGTTATTGGTCAACATCGATCGGAAATCAGTGGATATTGTTACTCAAAGTATCAGGAATCCAAATCAGTCAAAAAAATTGCATTTTCATGTTGGTTACGCCCTCTGCGCGCGAAATTGCGCGGACGGACGCGCACGCGAGAAAATGTTTGAAACGCTTAAAATTGTCTGAAACTTCGAGATTTCCCATTGGGAAGTCGTTTTGAGCCTTTTAAAATTTTGACGCGCGCAAACGCGCGCGTAATGAAGACCTAGGTAACTAGCGTTAAAAAGTAAGATAGAGCGTGACCTGAACTTTATGTCCACCGAAAAATGACGCAGAAATTACATCTAGTTATGAAGTTATGATCGATCATGTGACAAGGTCCGAAAATCACAAAATGGCGCCTAAAGGACGTCATAGATATGTTACTGTCATGAAAACCTTATTGTGGCTAGATATTGTTATGAGACATGTTGACTGAAAATTTCATGTCATTCCGTAATGTCATTGTTGAGATATTGACGACACAAAATTGTCCAGAAAGAAAGAAGAATAAAAAAAAATAAAGAGAGATTTTGACAATCACAATAGGTGATACGCTGATAGCGTATCACCTAATAATCAATGGTGTGTCAACTCAGGTCAATTACAGATAACTCCAGAGCTTGAAATGTCTGATAAACATTTATCTGGAATAAAGTTTAGTTGCAATTAAGATACATGTACAGTTGAAACTCGATATAAAGAGATCTGATACACCGAAATACCTGATATAACAAACTAATATCTCTTGTCCCAATGAATTTATTTCTTTTGATTTGTATTGTTTATTAACTACTAATATAACAAAATACCTGATATAAAGAGCAAATTGTTTTGGTCCCAAGGATCTCATTATACTGAGTTTCCACTGTATACAAAAGGCTGGAATGTGTTTCAATTTATGGAGGATAACCCACTGCCCAAGTAAGTCTGGAGGTTTAGCAATTGATATGTTGCTGAGAAACATAAATTAAACAAGAAATTGTACATCATCAAAACGACCTGAATACTCTGAATTCATGTGGCAATTTCATTTGTTTTGTTTTGTTTTTTATTTTGTTGACCTGTCACAGTCTTCACACTTAAAGTTCTCCAAATCACAGACCTTCCATAGTCCTGTACATGTTTCATGCCAGTAGCGAGTACATACGGTGCATGGCCTCCAGTCATCGTCGTCGATTTCATCATCAAAGTAGAAGCCATTACAACCACCGCAGTAGTTTTCATTGTCTTTTCTTTCATCTTCCAGCGATGCTCTAGGTTCCACAGACTTCATTTTGCCTTGTCTTTTTTTGTGACTGTTTCACCATTTTTGCTTCTTGTTTTTCCTTTTCACGATGCTCTTTCTTTTTTTCTCGTTCCTGTTTTCGTGCCTACTTCAATGCAGCTTGCTTTTCTTTCTCTTTTTGCTTCTTCTCCATCTCCTCCACAATTTCATCAGCTGTCATGACTCTTGACTCAGTGTTTTCTGAATGAGGGGTCTCTTGAGGGTTTTAGGAAATGATCGCAAGGGTTGTACATGGTGTTGACACTGTTACACTTGAACTGCAGTCAGTAGACATACTTGGGCGATCAATCATACATGTAGCTGTTGCAGTTGTTGCAGCAAGGGAAGGGTCAGGCCCTAGAGGGTCAGAAGACCAGACCAACTGCGTATCGTTCATGGCTGGTTGTGGCTCTCCCTCCTCATGGCTATGATCTTGTGTTCCATCTGGACCCTTGGTTTCTCTCATTAGGTCAGTCTGGATGAACGACTGTTGCAAGTGCTCAGCTCTTATGGCACTTGGATTGAAGGGGTACACTCCTGTGGCTTTGAACCCACTAATGATATTTGCCATTGTAAGTTCTTTGTGGCAGACCCCTGAAGATTTCACAGAAGTCATACCTCGTGATAATTCTATTTGGATTATCACGCATGAAGAGCTGACAACGGTGATTGTAGCCAGCCTTCATTGACCTGAAGACTGCCTTGTCCAACGGCTGAGTTTGGTTTGTCGTATGTGATGGCAAGCAGAGTATGTGTATGGAGTTCGCTTTGGCAAGCCTGATTGTTTTTAGAGTGAGATGTGAGCTGTGACCATCGAGGACGAGTATCACTGGTCTTGCTGGTGGTATCTTTTCCAGGAACTGCTTCTCGACCCAAGTTTCGAATAGCTCTGCATCGATGAACGAGCTCTTGCTTACAGCAAATAATGTGTCAGCTGGGGCATTATTTGCAAGACCTGGATTCAGCTGCTTGTAGTATCGTAAGTTTATTTGTTTAATTTGTTCTGTTGTTTCTTGTCTCCATCGCGATCGCGAACAGAAGCATCGAGGTCAGTGCGATGCTGTTTTGATGGTGCTTCTGAAAGACGCATGCGTAGCGGTCGTCCGAAGAGAAGGGTCGCTTTCTTGCTTCCAACATTTGTGTTCCGCGATAGCACAGCGATAGACTTTCTTGAGTGTCTTCATGAATCGTTCAACCTCACCATTTGCTTGAGGCCAACGCGGTGTAACTTTCCTGTGTCTGAACCCCAAATAGTGTGCAAACTGGCTGAATTCCGCTCCGTTGAACGGTGGGCCGTTATCAGTACAGACCACAGTGGGAACTCCAAAGCTTGAGAAGATCCGGTCAAGTTTTGGAATGACCTGACTTGCTGCATTGAGGAAACAATCTCTACCTCAACAAAACGCGAGTAATCATCAATGACGACCAACATGTGGTCACCGCTAGGAGGGTCAGCGAAGTCTACGCTGACTTCTGTCCAAGGTTGTTGCGGAAGCTCAGTCATTCTAAGTGGTTCCTTGGCATGCTCAACTGTATTCATCTGACAAGACAAACAATCACGAACTGTGTGTTCAGTCATACGGTCTATGGAAGGGAACCACACCTTCTCATGCAACAGAGCCTTTGTCTTGGTTATGCCTTGATGGCCCTCGTGTGCTATGTCAATGATACGCTGTCGAAGAGAGCGTGGGATGACGATACGATGATCACGAAGAAGCATGCTACCGCCATCCAATCTGCAGACACTAGAAGATCACTCCAGCTGTCCTTCTGGATAGCAAATTGCTGCTTCCATGGACTCTGCACTCCATTTCCCCTGAGTAGGGGTCCAGTCTTTCTTCTTTCTTGGCAAGATGAAGCTAGACCCTGCTAGAGGCTTGCACACTTACATTGAATTAAAGAATAATAATAATTTAATCAGTGGGCTGCCTGCAATTCAATGACTAGACCTTGTCTACACTAGTCTAGACTCTAGATCTAAGGAAAATTTGTCTTAATATTTCTGAAAGACCATCTTGATATAAAATGTTATCAAAATAACCATTACTGCAAATTGTAACAACATTTAACTTGATGAAGAAATGAAGCAATGCGAATGCCCACATGAATTCAGTGCGTCCCACTTACCCCAACCATGTGGTAAGTGGGACAGTTTAGTGTTAAATATGTAAATTTTACTTTATACTTTATTTGAGATTATCTTCTAGTTTTAATGTTTTTGTTTTCTGAACTATTTTTATGTCAATTTAGCACCCAAAACAGAGTAAACTCTGAAAATGCACAAATTTACAAGAGTCATGTATTTTTCAAATTTGCCACCAGCAGTCTCATGCATAATGTGTAATACATACTGGCAAAGAGCCATCAATATGGTGTAATTTCTTAACCGATTAAGGTCCATTAAATTATAACCAGATTCCCTAATTATTGCAAAATGGGACAATTTTTGCATCTCTTAATTGTGAATAAATTGATACAATAATAGTCAAACTATCCAAGGAAAAGTAGCAAAACGATCATGAAATTAACAATTATTTTCTTTCTCAGTAGGATGATGTCATTCTCACAAAGTGATTGTTTTAGGCTTTTCATCATCACGTGATGAAGGCAATTATACATAAAATTCGAAAAAAAATATTTTAATTACGAAATAGGCCAATTCACTGACGTCGTTTTGAATGTGTGGGTATTTGCTATGCAATCCTTCAATCGCGTAAGAATACATTGATTATTTCACCAAATCGGACATCAAAAATATGTGTGTATTATTCTATGTAATTTTCTACATAGCTATGAAGCAATTGTTTTATGGCAAGACGTAAGATGTTGAAGAATTTGCAGGAGTATTTCTCCAATGGTTGTCAAATCTTCTCCAAACTGGCGTCCATTTTGTTGGTATATGTATGTTTGCTTATGCTAAAAATATTTCCTCCAGTTACGGCATGTCTTTAACACTACAGTACATACACACGATACCTTCAAGTGTCCCACTTACCCCAGTGTCCCACTTACCCCACTTTACCTATAACAGCAGTGAGCGGGGCAGTCATGAGTAGCCTCCGCTGACGGCTGTATTCTTGCAGACGTCCTGTCTACACCTAAAGAAGATGTGACTTCATTGTATGTCATTCATTTTGTCGAAATGAAAAATGAACTTATGAAAATACAATGAGAAACAAAATGGGAGTAAATTTAAAAGCGAAAAAGTGAAGTGCAAATGTAGAGTAGTGTTTAGGGCTTGGGCGAGCACGCAGAAAGAGTGAAGAAACCAAATATACAGCTCAAAATGTTTGTTTATGAAAAGGGTACTCCTGCAACAGAGTAGGGAAAGGCGACAATAGTTTCTTCACAACATGTTGTGTCATTTTCTGAGTAGAGCATGATTGATGGCTCACTCTGCCCTCCCATTCCAACCCGTAGAGGGCTAAGAATGCCCGACACTTTGTTTCCAAGGTTTCATTGTTTGTCACGAGGGCTTCACCATGCACGATTTCACATCATGTCTTCAAGCTGTGTCCTATCTTTAGGGCAAGACTTGGGGTACTGTGCAGGTCAGTGTTATGAATTAACCTAGCAACCAGATTTGTAGCTCCGGTGACACTAAGAAATTTCTCGGGACATGATATGAGACTAGTGAGAACAGCATTGCATTGGTGTTATCAGTCATTTTTCTGTATTCTACCGCCATTCTTCCAAATTCCCTGGCCCGTTGTCTGATGTAGCTTTCCTTCTCCTTCAATGACCATGTTTCATGATCAGTCTGTCTGATCAAACCAATGTTTATTGGAAAGAGGAAGGGATATCCTGCTTTACTCATAGTCAAGTTCTTAGGACCCGATAATTTTCAGTTAAAGGGAATTCTCATGTTTCGAAATAGCGTGCTATTTTCTGATTTGGGAAATTAACCCAATCCAAAATAGTGCGCTATTTGATAATGTGAAATCACCTCAAGAAATTGGTGCAATGCATCCCATTATGCCTAGCAAGACGGGGGAATCGCAGTTCTCCCACTGGAAAGAACATGAACACCATGGCAGTGAGAAGAAGAAATGAACGGTTCCTTCTCTTCACAAATTCGAAGAATCGTTTGTGATTCCTCTTCTCTTTTGCATCGTAATATCAAGCAGGGTATCATTATATAATTTCAAAGGTTGTGTACTTTGTCCATAATGTCTCTATACCAGAAAATATGAGTGGATTCTACTGGCAACATAGCAACAATGACTTATATATATATATATAGGAAATCATTTCTTATGACCCATTGCATTCACATTCAAATCTCAGCCAATCAATCAAAACAAGATTCTCATGTCAGGATTTGGTGCAAATTTTCTCCTCACTCATCTGCTGGGGTGTGTAAGACAGACCAGAAGTGCTGGATGCTTCTTCAGGGATCTCATCTGTGTTTATGATGTTGTTTGTGTTGATAACTTCCTTGACATGTGCTAGCATCCCCGCATTTGTGAACTGTCTTTGTTGGTGGTTTAACTGAAAGTATTCCTTTCCTGGAGCTTTGCACTTCAACACTTTGCTCATAAACTGGAGCTGATTGTGAAGAGCCAGGCGCAACACTCCTTGCCCCTGTGACTGCAGTTCTTCATACTTTTCTTCTGCAACTGCAGCAGAAGTCCACACTCCCCCCCCCCCCCCAGTTTGGTGATGTCATTGTCAATAGTTACCAGCTTCTCGCTCTGTCTTCATTTTCTGATTTCTTTTCTTGTTTCTCTTGAAGGAGTGCCCATTTGTCTGCCTTAATTTTTTTTTTCCATTCAGAAATGATAATGAAGATTGTTTCACCTCTTCTGTCATCTTGTCCCAGTTTTTCATGACAAATGGAGGTAGGTAGCTCTTTGCAAAGGGCCTCGATCTCCTCACTGAACTGTGGCATCCCCGGACCTTGATCCGTCATGGTACTTGATGCTGCAAATCAATTCTTTAAAGAGGTCGCTTTCTTCCTTTTCACCTGTGCATGCAGACAAAGCACTAGCTAGCTCCTTTATGCGTTCTGTGAAAACATCAACTGAACTCTGTACATCGCCCTTGTCCATTTGGCTGAGGCCAAGAGTCCTTGATGTTCCATCTGGTAGGGAAGTTTGTAGGTTGTGATATTTTCTTGTGGTACTTGGTTGTCCCATTACAATGCAGGCAGTTTCACAGGGCAGAAGAAAGGGTGTTCTGTTGCATGGCTTCAGCAACTTCAAGATCTGCAAGGTGTCTGGCCTCTACAGCAATCTGGGATATGGTGGATATTGATATGACTCTGGTGACTGTTTGTTCCCCAGTTTACTCAGAGCTATATTTATAACACTATCTTTATTCACTCTTTTTAGAGTGACCTCAGGGATCACTCCATAATCTTCGAGTGATCCCTGAGGTCAGTCCAAAGTGAGTGAAAATGAAAATTTTCACTCAAAATTCACTTCAATTTCACTCAGAATTCACTCTTTTAAGAGTGAATATTTTCACCCATTTTTTTTTTAGAGAGTAAACTGCGCTGTTGAGGATGACATGTGCTTTCCCAAAGCTATCATATGTCGTGTGATCTTCCACCTATGCAGAAATATTATAAGTTATTTTCATTTGCAGAATCTTATATGCTGAGTGCTGCTGCTTTTGAGGGGATCCAGAATCCAAGCTGGCCTGGTATCCTGGCGATTGGTGCCTGCCAAACCTGCAGTACACCTGCAGCCACTTAAAGACTTCACTGTTGAGTATAAAAGGTGCTTTCCCACAGCTATCATATATGTCTTGTGATCTTCCACCTTACGCAGAGATATTATATAGGTAATTTTGATTTGCAGAATCTTATATGCTGAGTGCTATAGCTTTGATGCCACACATGCCTGTGCCCAGTAACGCACTGGCTTCTGAGGGGAATCCAAGCTGGCCTGGTATCCTGGCGATTGGCGTCTGCCAAACCTGCAATACACCTGCAGCCAGTTAAAGACAGTGTTGTTGAGTATCACATGAGCTTTCCCAAAGATATCACATGTCTTGTGATCTTCCACCTATGCAGAGATATTATGAAGGTAATTTTGATTCGCAGAATCTTATATGCCGAGTGCTACAACTCATTTTGTGATTTGCAGTATTCATGTGACAGTGACCAAAGAATCTTGTATTCTTTTGATCATAAGGAGAGAAACTCCAGAGGGGTTGATAAGCGAATTAAAGACAAGTTATAACAGTTGTAATGAAGCATGGAAACCTTGCCAACACTCTAGTTTCTAGTGTTCACTCATTCACTACTGGTATGTGGTATAGATCTGTTTCATGTTTCAGTACTCACCATGGTAGCAAGCAGTAATAGAGCTAAAATTGATACTATAAGTGGGGAGGGGGGATGGGGTCCAAATTTGGGCCCTAATTGTTCCATCTTCTACTTGAGAATGCCTGGTCAAATTTTGGTAGACCTTTGTGTAATTTAGATTAGTGACTGCATGAAAGGTGAACTTGCAGTACTCAGGTGAGCGCAAGACCCCAGGGTCTCTCGTTCCTCATGAACTCAGTTTTCACATCTCGTCTCACAAACTTGGCCACTATTGGCTGTGGACCATTGCCACCCCCTCGCACCCGGTCACTTACACTGATATGTACTGGGGATAACTCTACACCGATCTCTTTCCCCAAGTAGATGATAATTTGGTTGCTATCTTCGCCCTGAGATTCCGGCACTCCATCGACTTTTATGTTGTCCCTCCGGCTGTACTGTTCGAGGGCATTCAGCTCCCACTTCTGGTTTTGCACAGCTGCTTTGAGTGACGACAGCTTGCTCGTGCCCATGTACTCTTTGAAAGCCCGCTCCGTCGCCTTTTTTCAATAGACACCTGTAGAAGTGGCTGTATGCCTACGATTATGGCTGTCACAATACTACCAAGCATGTCCGTGTTCATTACTTTCCCCCAGTCTTTCTTTGCACGATCAGATGCTGCATCGGAACCATTCGAACCAAGTTGATTCAGTGCTATCTGTACTGCTTCGCTTACTTTTAAGGAGATGTTGTCTCCAGCATCAAACTCAACCTCTGAATCCACCTCGTCCTGTAACACTGTAGACTGATTGCTCGCCATCTTGACTAAATAGTTAGTCATGTATCACGGGCGTACGAACTCAGGGTCATTCAAATATCCGGCGCCTTTCCGTTAGTCTTGCATGATTAGTCCCTGCACAGTTCACATACTCAAATTTACGTGGCTCACATTCAATTGAACCGATCATCAGAGTTACTTTCAATGTTGGGATTTATTTTCATACCTTTCATAAATTTGTTCTCCAATGAAATACATATTGCCATGTAGAACAATTAAATGTAATTATTGAGAATACTTAGAATGATGTTACACTATTAATATGGCTTTTCGTTCTTAGACTAACCATCTGAGCAGAAAGCTATCTGGGTAGTGTAGACATGTACTACTGTGAATGATTCTGCAGAGAGTTTCATGTCATGAGGTAAAAGGTCAAAAGGTGAAAGGTCAGGTGAAAATGTTACAATTTCACTTTTCTTGCAAATGGTTCAATGTATCTTCAAGGAACTTGGTACATATACACATGCATTGACTGGCAGAGGGATTAGCCAGGGAATTTAGGGGTCATGGGTCAATAGTCAGGGTCAAAGGTCAAGGTCAACTCCTTAAAAATCACACTTTTTCTTTATACCTTGAAAATTATTCAATGCATAAACTTACATAAGGGTTGGTTAAAAGTCAAGTAAAAATCCTCAATTCCCCATATACATGTACATGTACCTGTGCTCTTAGACAATTAAAGCAAACCTAGTTCAAGGAAAGTGAACATTCAAGACATTTCTGACAAACCTGTCATTGCAATGTTTTGCCAGTTATGTGAAACTGTCATCACACATCGTGAAAACATTTAACTATACATCTATTGGGCGAATCATGCATTATGGAGGAGGCATATCAGTCGCCATAGCGACATTTCTAATTTTTTCTTGGAGTGTGTCCCTTTCTCCTCTCTGGTAGTGGGGCTTTGTGTCCATTTTCGGGAGTGTCACTCCTCCTCTCTTGTAGTGGGCTTCGGCACACAGTCCTCTCCTACCCCCTGTTCAGATGCAAGCCATTTTATACCAAAACTTGATAATGAAACGATGTATAAAGAATCATCGTATAGCCGACAGACCGTTCAGACACTAATTTCGACCATTCTGGGAAACGTCGTATAGATGTGCAGTTTCCCACTGCGCATGCTGTTATAGTCATGAGTGACAGCTGTGGGGTCGCCTTTCGTGCGCGCTCCTATTAAGCCCCGCCCAGTTATACCGTTCCGTGGTTGCCATACGTTCAGACGCACACGGAATGCTGATTTGTTTTCGAATTCTTGTTCGAATCGATGCTCTGACTGTCGTTTCGCTATACGTCGTTTCGTTGTATGTCGTTTCGTTAGTCAGCATTCAGACGTATAAATTCATCGTATAGCTATACCGTTCTAGTATACATTTTTTGCGTCTGAATGCCCTGTTAGTGGCGTCAGCTCCTTTCTTTCTCTCTTGTGGTCAAGTCTTTCCTTCTTCCTTCCTCTCCTCCTTGCTCTCCTCCTTTTTCACAAATTTGTCTGATGCAGCTTCAAAAGAAGGTCAGGTATTTGTGTTCATTACCTGCACGTGCATGACGGTTCCGCTAGTAGTGTCGCGCAACCTCTGCCCTGCCTTCGTTCACATATGACCAGTAATGGCACTTCTGTGTGAAGGGATACTCATGCTTTTTGTGTAGGTGGGCCTGCATGGCTGCCTTATTCATTATTTCCTTCTTACAGATATTGGACGCAGACACTGTATTGCCTCTGTGTTCATGAAAAATAAGAAAGGAAAGAATGCAAAGAGAATAATGTTATAGGGTATGTATGTGTTATTTCCATTACCATAGTAGTCTTTTTTCCTTTGCATTTGGTATTTAAGTCGGTTCCACCTTATTGATTAGTATATCTCTCTTGCACTTTGTTGGATGTGATAGATTACATCTTTTATTTTAAAAGGAATGAGATAGGGTCCAGTCCATTTGCTTATAAGTTGTGGGCTCAATCCTCTCTCTCTTTTTGAACTTCGTTGAACCACACCCACTCTCCTTCACAGTAACTAGTCAAACATTGTGTTTCTGTCATAACTGCATGTATAACGCCCGTTGGCTAACTTCAGTTTCTCCTTGTCGCCCGTGAGCATCAACCTGTAGCAACAGAATCCCTCGGCAACAGCATTTCCATCACCACCAGGAAAAAGAAGTAACACAAGAAATTTAGTATTCAAGTCTCTATCAACTGTTGATCACTATGAGCACGGATTACACTGGTTGCTCATGCACACAGTATGATGTTAAAAACTAATTGGTTACAACTATTGAGGAGTGCATACGTGTTTGTTGCTTTGATATCAATGCCTCAGTATGCCATTTTTTATAAACAATGAATGAATAATTTACTGGTGCATGGGTCGGGATATTATTAGTTACCATAGATGTTTAAACTACACAAGTTATTTTGTTTGTGTGTCTCCTCTATCCACGAACATTTTGAAAATTTAAAAAGATTTTAATTTTAAAGATTCTAGATTAAAAAAAAGTTTTGATAATAATTGCCTGAGATGTAATCTAGAAAATTGTAGAATTAATTCTGTCACAAAATGTATCATTTATGCTTATTCATGCTCATTAATGCATATTTTTGCCATACATAGAGTAACTGCGTCAGTAAGCGGCCGTGCAGCCGTTCGCGGCAGGTACAACATACACGGTAATATACCGCTAAACACAGCACTGCACTGTTACATGCACACTACACATATACTATAAACACACTAGCAATCAACAAAAACCAACCGATAAAATGGGCACAATCTCTGACGAAAGTGAAATTTTCTCACCGAAATGACAACATATCGCATCCAAAATGAAATTTAAGTTAAGAAACAATGGTCCAAGAAACTGGATTTTTTGTTGTTTTCTCGATGTTCATGGATTTTGAAAACACATCCTCACGTAAAATAGAACTTTCGCGAGCTGATGTGGGCCGCCATTTTTTCGGAAAGTGGATGTTACCATCGAAAAAAAAAGGGAAAAACACGAGAAAGACATCAACAACACTGCCAGAATTGCGATCTTGTTTGTGGCCAATGCATGTGCGCACGCTATTTTCACGTGCTTTCGCAATGGGAATTGGCGCTTACGCAATGTTCGCGAGACATGTGAAGGCGTTTCAGCTAAAGATCGCGGAGCACGCGCGTATTGCATAGGGATTGTACATCGTGCCGCAAGCAGAAATACTACGTCGCATATCGCCCTTATCGGCGAAAATTGTGCCGGGTTTTGCTCTGGTAAATCATGAAAATTGCGTTGGTTAATGGTTAATTTCTTTTACGAAAACAATTGCGTTAATGAATAATCTTGTCTATGATATATGAAACGGTTGAAAATAATTTGCCTGATTTGTTTACAAGTTGGAAAAACCCTTAACAATGCTTAAACTGCCGCAAACGGGATATTTTACTCTATTTTTTTTCTTATATCCTTAGCAAACATAAGTGAAAAAAAAGTGTGAATGACATTGTCAATTGAGAAAGAAATTTTGTGGAATTCTAGATATTTTTGTTATGTCATTTTGCAAGATCACAAATTGTTGTAGTCTTTTCATACAGCGATGGCAGCACCAGGAACAGTAAGCGGAATTTCCATCCCGCAATTCTCGCGAATAAAAGTCCACTTTCGAAGCAAAAGACAGCTGTAACTGAGCTACAGATAATAACAATCCACAATATGATAAGATTGTGCGATGATGCACGGTAACAGGGACGAATAAAACTTGATTTAGACTGCGGGGAGGGAACTTATTCCCTCGTGCATAACGTGCGAAGAAGCGATATGACCACGCGCGCGTCGAGCGGGCTCTCACTGTGAGTTCTTGAGTAAACTCACAAAATAAAATGCAAGTCAAATTTTGAAAGCTTAGCCTTCTTAGAATGTGTTCATACTTCACTTTTCTTCAGGTGACAGAAACACTGTTGGCAGTGTATGATTTCATTTTATAATGGTCATCATCTTGAAATATCAGTGTCCAGTTGTGAAATGTTTAAAATGTTCAGGATTGGTGCGAATAAATTGTGTACTGTGTACCCATTTCTACACGTAGACCTTGTTGCTGCTTCGTACTATTTGAGGTCTTTAATCAGTGGACGTTGGTTGGGTGAACATTCGTGTTCATTATGTGTGTTTGTGTGTGGTTTGCATTTGGACAGATTGATTTTAAATGTATACTTCAGTCTTAGGATATTTAAACCAAAGTGAGGTTGATGAAAATCTTGTGAGCAGATCAGTACTTGGCTCATACACTGAAAAAAAAAAAAATTGGAATGTGTTGGGATGAGTGATGTTGACCAAGCCCCTTTTGTTTTATCTTTGTTTTGTTGAATATCAAGGCACTTCATCAGTGTGTGTGTGTATGTGTGTGTGTGTGTGTGGGTGTGGGTGTGGGTGTATTTGTACATTCATGTTACATGATAGTATTGACTGGCCTTGGAGGGGTATACAGCATTTATTGCTGGAACCAGAATTGTATTGGACTCGAGCAATACAATTCTAGTGAGGGTAATACAAATTTATCAAGCTATATCCAAGAACACTAAGCCATTTGCAATATGTGAACACACACTTCGACAGTACGGGCAAGAATTAAATTTAATGCGGTGAAAGTCAAATCCGCGCAAACTTCTCACCAGAAGAACATGTAGACTACAAGGAATGATTTGACACATGACAGTGAACAGCATTGACTAAAGTTTAGTTTTCATTTTCCATTTTTAATGCTATCCATGGAAGTCACATACAGCACGGATGGCCATTATCTATATACATATTGTCAACACACATTTTCATACTTCTAAATTCTTCAAAGAGCAACTGTTGCACCAAAAGAAAAAAAAAAGACTTACGTTGACAGGGGTACAGATTACAGTCCAGTCTGAATCTGAGTAATAATACAATGTACATATTTCAAATTATCAAACATAATGATGCATATCAGCCCAAGCATTCATCTCAACCACACCATGCTTTTTCACAATTATTTGGTTATCCATCCAAACTTCACTTTTAATACTGGTAGTTGTAAAGGTAGCAAGCCCACTCGGGTGTGGCAAAGCACCCTAGTCTCACAGGAAGGGCTTAAGTGACACCATAGGGATTAGGTAGGATTAGATAATCCCTACATATTGGCAGTGAGTTTTCAGACATCTATGCCAATCAGCCATGAAATCAGTCAAACATCGGCATCATTCAGTGCACAAAGCACAGTAAGGGTTTAAAAATGGGAGAAGTCCAGACAACCTTTCTTTCAGGATTTACAGAGACTCCAACTCTCCTGCTTTCGATGGGAGATCTCCTGCCGAAAGCCCATTTTTGCACAATTTCCCATTCTCCCGCTTGAGATTTAATTTCTCCCACGTGAAATAATTTCTTACTTAATTTCATTGTGCATTGAAAAATAAGCCTTGGATAGCAGGAGAGAGCATCTAGAACCCGAGACCGCAAGGAACTTCGTGCTTGTGATGTGCGCTTCGTGCGCATGAAGTTGGAGTCTCCCATTTGCTAGGGGTTTCAGGCGGGAGAATCTCCAGATCAGAAGGTGCTTTATAGGGTTGAAGTCTCTGGATTTACAATATCCAATGTACTTTGTTACGTTGTACATGTGTATTCATAAGACAAGTCCCAAGTATATTTGCGCAGATGTCTTTAATAAAGGTGTATTAGAGCAAAAATCAACTGGTCCTCAACATGTTAAGGGATGGTACAGTTTCGGTTAAGATGGGGCTGCAGCTTTGCAACTGTTTTGTGTGTGATGTGTTTGTGAAATAATGAGAAACCTCTCATGAAATCTGAAGGAACATGTAATTCTTTCATGAATTCACGGTTTATTTGATGAAAATTGGTCTTGAAATGACCGGGATATCCAAAAAAGTGATCCTACTTAAATGCGATAGGCCACGATTTTTATTAGGATCTCTTTCTTTAAAGGGTGTGTACAGTTCTGGTTGAGGTGTAGATTTAGCTCCTAACGTTTTGCGAGATATTCAGAAACCACTCTATGTGATGTCAAAGAGCATGCAGTTCTAAGGGGTATCAAAAGTTTATTCGATGAAAATCGGTTTTGAAATGGCTGATATATCCAAAAACAAGGTGAAACAAAGAGATCCTAATAAAGTTGTGGCATGTCGCCTTTTATTATTAGCACTTTTTTGATATCTCAGCCATTTGAAAAACAATTTTCATCAAATAAACGTTGAATCCATAAAATTACATGCTCTTTCATATTTCATAAGAGGCTTTTCATTATCTCACTTTGGAGTGTTCAAAACATGAATCCCTACCTCAACCAGTACTGTACAGTCCCTTTAACATTGTTTTTGGATATCTCAGTCATTTCAAAGCCGATTTTCATCAAATAAATTGTCAGTGCCCCTTAGAATTGAATGTTCTTCAACACTGAATTTCATGGAGTGGTTTCTAATTACCACAAAAAGTTAAAAGCTGAATCACACCTTAACCAATACTATACAATCCCTGTAAAGGATATGCTACATATAAGTATTGAATGGTTTAGCTGGAATGGTTTCTAAGGAACTTCAAAGTCACTTTCTCCTTGCTGATAGTTTGTGATTAATCACAGATAAACTATACCGTCTTACATCATAATGTAATTGTCCGACCTGACCCGTAGAACATTGCCAATGTTTACAGAATCTGCTGAATTAACTGGAATGCACACATACTTTCTGCTCAAAAAAAAAAAAAAAAATATTGAACTACGATATTGTACTTATACACATATCTATGCCCCATGAGAATCGGTGTATCACATTTCAACTAATGCAATTTCACACACTACGCTTGGTAAGAAGTACACATACAGTAAGTCTTTTACTTGTGACATTAAATGTCTTTTTACAACTGTATTTCTTAGCTTGTTCTCAGCTTGTTCTTTTCTCCATAATAAATAAAAGGGGCAAAATATATGTCTTTCGAATCATATTTCTTTTCTAAAATTCAGGTTTGCACGTATAAGACATGGTTTGTACATGTGCTAATCTTATATTTTATGACCAAAATTTACTTCTGCCTTCAAAACCTGTTATGAATGAGCACCTGAATGCTGGGTTTTTATTTTAAATGTCAATGCTGCATGTTCTGCAGGTATTGGCAGTCCTACATTACATAATACTGATGAGATTAAAAACAAAAACTGGAACATGATGCCCATGCTCACAATCAACTTAATATATGCACAGACATCAATGTTCAATTTGAAGTCACATGATTATAAAAAAAGCAAACAACCTGACCTCTGATAATTTAATTTACTGTGACATACCAAGATACCTGCATGGAATATACTTTACAAGCTGTTCAAGTAGTCGTGCATGGTATTAATGGAATGCCATGTTCTTCACAAAGGAGGAGAAAAAAGGGGAGAGGGGAAGGGGAGGCAATCCCACATATTTCACAGTATCACTGCTTCATTGTGACCTGTAATCTTTTGGGGAACTGACACAGCAATGCACCAAACTCATTTCATAACCGTTAATTGAAACATCTTTTCTCCTCATTTTCTAGAGGCCCGAAGTTATGGCCAACACAGGTTACAGTATTATGGTCTATAATACTAAAACCACTACAGTGCAACTATAAGTGCCCATGTATCATAACCACTCCAGGTACTGACTGTCTACAAGCCATACCAGCAATTCCTGTCGCGAATAAATGCCAATTAGATTGTGTTTTTATAAGTGTCTACGGACATTTTTAGGGTATGGCATAAGGGAATGTGCAGATTGAAATTTATCTACACATTATACATCTGTCAACCATCATTATAAACCCATTAATCCTTTTCTGCACCATCCGATGTTTCTGTCCATTGTATATCATATGATTGATGCATCCAGGCTCAGGATCACAGGCAGGGCTTATCACACACCAACAAACCAAATTGCTAGTAGTTACAAGCTCTTACTAATGACACACGCATGGTATATATTAGTTTTTAAAACAATGATCAGTCATTAGTCAGGACTTTGTGACAACCTAGAATTTCCCGAGACTGTTCGACCGCAGGGTCAGTTCCAGATTTGCAAAATTGTATGGCGTCATTGACTACATCGTCATTAACAAATCCATCCATGATCCACAGACTACACAGTCCCATCAAAGCCATTGATGATTTAACATTCACTGAAAAAGTTTGATAGTTCCTAGTACATTTGAAGGTGGAGCTGTTGTCCTCAGGGTGCAAGACGTTCATAGACCCAGCCGTTCTCTCCCTGGTGGAGGAGTTTGCCATCCGGCACCTCGCCCTCTGCTGGCCGGCGGAAGACGATGCGATCGTGGAGCCGGTTACTCTGCCCCTGCCAGAACTCCATCATCTCGGGAATCACTTTGAAACCACCCCTGAGGGAGAAAAATGAAAGGAATGAATGATCGCAATAACTCACTTGAGCCTTTGTCTCATGTGACTAAAAAGGGGGGGGGGGGAGACATTCTTTCAACAATTTCCTCATAAAATATTTGTCCTCTATAACTCGGGGAAAAATATAAATCATAAACACTTCCTCATAGCTTGTGGCGTCTGAACATCAAAGCTGTGATTTCAGTTGCCCTTTACTGCCTCTGCGTTCATAAAAATCAAAGCAAGTACTACAAAAGCACATTATTATTAACACTCACTAAACTGTACAGTGCACCCAGTCTTGCAATGGCCCAAACTGCAAGAAAGACACATGGAACTCAAAATAAACTAGAGAAGCACACTGAAAGTGCAGACCTCCGCCAGGCAGCTAATTTCCACCAATGATCTTGTTCTTCCATAGAGATCAGTGATTTCCACCCATATGCATGCATGCCCATAAATCGCCCTAATTCCCAATATAGAAGCCTTATTTATTATGTCATCACCCCTAAGCTGCGTGGTGCGCTTTAATCTAGCTGAAACTAGAGCACGCACTTTAGTGCGTGCATGCAAACCTCAAATACGCGCAGCTTGAACTCCCAAGTTCACTGACCCTACCTACTAAAATATTGAAAATCCTTCATAAAATCCATAAAAAATTCCCGGATCACTATCAAAATTTAATCATCTGTTTCTTGTGTCATTGTTAATCTTTCCCGTAAGTTTCACCCAACTCCATTCACAACTTTTTGAGCTACATGTATTTTGCACACAGACAAACAAACCAACAGCATACATTTTAATAAAAACATAACCTCCTCCCTTGGCAGAGGTAATAAATACAGCATTGAACACCTGGTCTTGAGGAAGGCTGCCTGTAAAGCTAAGACTCCTGAGACGCATACGTTCAGTGGTACATACCAACATGAAGGTCTTGGAATCACACTAGCCTCATCCTTGTACTGCTCTTTGAGCTGCTCATCTTTCTTGGTAAGTACCTGTCATGTCAGATAACGAAAAAGATATTAAAGCATGATTTCTTTCATAAGTTGTGAGCATTTACTTACAAACCCTATGCATGAAATATTTTCACATTTACAAGAATTAGTCTGGTCAGAATCTTTGTCCTGTCTCATGGAGATACTAAAGATAATGCACACTGTTTAAAAAAAAAAAAGACCACAGACTTTGCCCTGTGTATCTCACCACCCTAAAGCTATCTAGCTCTTGTTACCCGATATAACAACATCTTATTGTTGTTGTTATTGTTGACTGACTCAATTTTCATGCCAGATGAGGACAGAGATCTCCCTCCAATTTGTCTTTTAGTTGTGGTAGACAATTAGACAGGTTAAAGATACAGAACCTGAGAAGAGGAAACAAACTTTAAAGTGCTGAGGTTTAAGCTGATAAGTATCAAAAGCTACATCACTTTGGTGATCCCTCCCATTTATCCCCGAGTTGAATCCTTTGGGTTTATGCCAGGTTCAAGTGTGTACGTGTGTGTGTCACACACAAGCACACTGCTATAGCTTCTGACCATTCGAGCATTTAGAATTTAGGGTTTCTGGGACAAACACTGAACTAGGTCTTTCTATAGCTCAGTTGGTAGAGCACCTGGCTAGCATGCGGAGGTCTCGGGTTCGAATCCTGATGGAATCCCATTTTCTTTGCTCAATTTTCCACTATTAAAACTTGACTAATTCTCTAAATACAGTGTACTTACATCTCTGTTCTCAATGGGAGTGCTTTGATTGCTGACAACTGCACCAATCTGACTGGCTTTGGGCCGCGAGTGAAAGTACTCTGTCGATTCCTCCTCTGTCAGCCTGACAACTGGGCCTTCAATTCTGATCTAGAAAATTAATAAATATCATTATGTTTAAAAGAGAACTCTCGATGATATTTTGACATATGCATTTGAACATCTATAAATTGGTTATACAAGGTAGAGGGTGACATAATTTATAGTGACTGTGATAAGAAAAAGAATACTTTCAAAATTTGTAACAAATCACAATGAACAAGGACGATGACATACATGCACTTGCAGCAGCTTCACCATAAAAATGCAGAATTGGGTGCTCACAGAAGCAGAACAAAAGCAGAAAGCCTGCATAGATTCCACACAGGAGAACATGTTAAGCAAGCTGGTACATGTATTGCAATGGAAATACACAGCTACATTACTGGAATATGCAAGTCTACAATACCATCATCCTTGTTCAGGGTAATTTGTACTGGGTTTTTCAGAGTAATGGTTTATATGCTCAAGGACCACAATAAATTTCATAAATATATCATCTGTTGATAATGAGAAGAGCATTAAGTTGTCTCGAACACTATGGGTTTAGTAGCAACTTAAATGACGATATGTACGACATGATGTGAAATTATGAAAGTTGTCTGCAATTCCTCTGCAACTATCATCACTTTTTGCAGAGACACTATGGCCAAAGTTCATTAAGTTAGTTTGAATTTAGTCCGTGGTGTATGCAAATTTCGTTTGCATAAATATCCATGACAGATCGCGTAAGCCGGCAGACGTCCAATAATGACCACGTGAGAATACCTGCATGTACTTGAAAGGCACACTACGAGTGCTATGAATGCTATGAGCGCTACAGTTTGTGTACCAGGAGGCTGCAAGCAACTATTGAATTATGCCCCTGATTTCAACCAATCAAAATTGAGGATTGATCGAATGAGGTATAGTCAACCTTGCTTAAGTTGACCTCGCATAAACTGAATAATCGCCTAAGTCAAAGGTCTTTTCAAGTCCTCTTTATATTTTACAGGTATTGATTTTATCCCTGATATGTTTAATTTTCTCTATTTAAAGTCAAAGCTATTCCTTCAGTCCAAATAGATTTGACTTAGGCAAGGTTGACTGTAAGTAAAACACGATATGGTGCATGTATCATGGTATGGCTTTTGCCTGTCACATCATCCTGTACTTACTGAGCGACTCTGGAAGTCCCAGTAGAACACAAGGGCTGCAAATGGGTTTTCCATCTGTAAAAACGATTAGAAATCTTGGTTACTGTGACACCGCCACTGTTACAGCATTTGAAATCTGCTAAATTGTCATCACCACCATAAATCAAATGAAATTTTTTCTGCGCAGACTTTTGTTGTTCACTAATTATTTAAGAATTTCAACTAAGGCCATTTCCCTTATGATGGTTGGAAACTGATTAGAATTTAAAGAACTATTGCCACAACACCACATACATGGACACAACATAACAAGTAGAAACAAAAACCACAAAACAGGTTTCAGCAATACACCACAACATACTCTTTGTCCCTTAGACATAAAGCAAAGGAGTCCCTCGGCAGATCTGCTAATCATCAGTAAAAATTAATGAAGATTTAAAACACATTATATAGATTCAATTTACTGAATGCTTGCAGGGAGCTGTTTTTATTGCATTACATGAAGCCACACTGCTGAGATGGTTTTACAGACTCTGGCTCACACTCAGCTATCATTCACCTAGATTGGTAAATTCTTATTTTTTAAATAACTTATTACTTTGGACTCTTCAACTGTATACATATCTCTTACTGAACTGACAAGCTGACGGAGGGGATGGGGGGGGGGGGGGTGATAACTTACAAGTTCTTTTCCTTTCCTGCTCTCGTAGTTTGTGTAAAACTTGAACCCAGTCTCATCGTATCCTTTCAAGAGAACCATCCTGGCAGAGGGCCTTCCATCTCTGTCAAAAAGAGAAACAGGGAGAGGTAAGCTTGAAAACTCTGTTCAGATGTCCTACTAGATCTCTTCAAATCAATAACTGCGAGTCCTCACAAAGATGTTAGCTGTAAACTTGTCGGTTTAGTACTATGTAGCACATCATCTTCTCTAAAGCCCATGTGGGCACTTTAAGTTATCAGACCTGAGTCCTTTGAGAAGAGGTATCTTTCTATCTTCCATTACTACCATACAAAATAAATTATATACAATCAACTGCTCATGGAAGTCAACAAAACTTACTTTTCTTCTGTATGTGAACTTCTAAAAAAGTTAACTTCATCTGCAGCTGGTTGTGCATCATTATTTACATCATCAAGTCTGTGAGATGCCAATACAAGTCTGCCACAGTTTAAAGCAAGTCAAAGTTACAAAAACTAGTTCTAAAACACTCAGAGAGCCTTGACCTCCGCCAAGCCAACAACTCTCTTCCATACACGCATGGAATTTCCCAATATGTACATTTACATAAGCTTTTTGTTACGTGATCCGTTTCCAGCTGTACATGTGTGGCGCCTTACCACAGAGCAGCTAGAAACAAAAGTTCATTGACCTTAAGTGCCAAAATATAAAAAATCTATCAAAACAAAATGAAAATTTCCAAATCAATGCCAAAATTTAATAAGCTGTTCCCCCAATGTTACCATCAAATTTTTCTGCAAGTTTCATTCAAATCCAATTACAACTTTTTGAGTCATTTTGCAAACAGACAAACCAATGCCGATGATCACTTAACCTCCTCCTCTCTTGGCGGAGGTAATTAGTCCACAGAGCAAGCAGGAACGAGTACTTATCCTATCTATGCATGATACTACCACAAACTGAAATCATGCTAATGTCTGAATTCATGCTACTTTAGGGCTCCAGTGGTGGCTTCACCTACTTGGTGGTACATCATCGATTGCGACACTCACTTTGACGCTGTGGCAATGGTCATTGCATTGGCCTCTGTCTTGGAGTTTTCCGTGGCTTCACAGGCGGCTTTGAACCAGCTGGAGAACTGAGTGATGGGGTCTAGAGATGTGAGGTCACCCTCTGTGAAGGCTTGGTGGCCAGCCTGTAACAGGATTGTGGATTTAGGAGGAAGATGGATGGGGGATAGGCAAACAATATAAACCCTCCACACATTAAGTTCATTAGAGAGTGGTCTCACTAGTCCCTGATTGACCTGTGCACAAATTGTAACTTTATTTCCTTATGAAACATGACATATGGTCTTGTTACTCTCTAGTGATAGTATTAGTAATGACCTTGTGGTTGCTGAATCAAACACATTACAGGTACTGGTATTTTTGTCAGTAAGTGTTCAAATTGATGGGAGACTTGGGAGGTGAGGCATGGAAACATTTCTGGGTTTTTTTGGGTTTTTTTTATTGTGCTCCAGTCATTAAATTTGACTTTTGACCACATTATGATATAGCCCATGCTCTGTAGAAGAGATGACATTATTTTAAAATAATAATTAATAATAATTGATAGCAATATCATGATTCACAGAACAGTTTGCATTTGAGTGAACTGGTTGGCAACTTGTCTCAAGAGTTTATTTTTATCAAAGCAAAGATCAATATGCTATGCATTTGATTTCATCACTCACTGCCCATCCCCCCTCCCATTTGCTGTTTTCGTGTTACGTATTTTGAACACAATGATCTTAAAAGTAAAAATTTTATGCAGCTTGGGTACCTTGTATGCCTTTCGCATACCAGCCACGTCGATCCCGTTAGCGTCTGTCGGCATGTTGTCTTGGGACTGTGAGTCTCTGAGATGAGAGGCTGAGCGAAAGTTCCTCTTGATGACGGAGCAACAGAGAAGTCTCGGAGCAGACAGGCGCGACACGTTGGCAAGAGCAGTTGGGACAACCATTCAGCCTCACTTGAAGGTCAACACTACAGGAGAGACAATTACATTACAAAGTTCCATGTCAGGTGAGCCTAATATCAATGAGCCTAGTTTTACACTCCAGTATATCTTTAGACTTAGCAGTGAACATACGTAACATGGACTGACAAAACCAGGGAATAATTTTCAAACTCAAATTTGATTAGCAATTTCAGCTGGTGAAAAATATCTTCAATGATATCCTGAACACTTCTATGTAAGAAAACTGCTACACAAAAGTTAGTTTGTGAAGCAGTGGTGTAAACATGCATACCAAATTGCCATGGGATACCAGGAAAATTATTCCCTGCAAAACCGTCACATTTTTGTCAGTCCATGTATGTAGATTCATCACTAGGTCTAGAAATGGTAGCAAGCAAGCCCCCACAATCATGACGAAAGAGTTGTTTAGCACGATGAGTAGCCGTTTTGAGTGACGAAATGAATGTCAACACTTCCTGATGACCAATTTGGTTCAGTAACACTCCCACAACTTGAGATATCTACATCCAGAAAGTACACTGCCAGCAATAGATTGCTTGTTTGAAGCAATTTCGGGGCAAAGTTATCTAAAAGTTATATTATTGTACTGTATTGGAAGTAATATTTACTGCATAGTGCACTGAAACAGGAAATAACCTGGCATCCCTGATGTATGTAATTGACCCTCGTTATTGTTTACCTTCTATGCTTATTGCGCGGACATATCCATAATTATACAGTCGTTAACTTGTTAATGTTAATGTGTTAGTGTAGTCTCAGTATATAGCCAATAGACCTCTGCTCTCTCAGTCGTGTTGCATCACTGACCTTGGCTATCATCACAACATCAATTAAAATTTATAATTTTGCTGAACAGATCCAAGGCCCAGCCCCAGCCCAGCCAGGTGCAGCATGCAGGGTCTAACTGTTACGTGCGCCCAAATTCACGGGTAGAGTCATAGTGCAAAGTGCAAACAAACGGGAAACGCATTGTCTCGCTGTGCAATTATCATATAGTGTGATGCTTTTTACTTACCCGGATTTGTAAGATTCCCTTTGAAAAACAGAATTCCAAATATCACAAAACTGTACTGGGTATAAGCTAAAGCTCCTCTCTCAGTCGTGGATCAACAGGATTTGCTTAATTATAGGTGATAAATAGTCAAACACACACTCATTTCTGCTGTCAACAAAACGCCCATCCTTCGACCAGCTCGCCTCGTTTGCATGTGGTGGGCGGACAGCTACAGCCGGTCGCAGCAGCAGCATAGCAGGGCCCCCGCCGCCCGGCCGTGCCCGTCCCACAGCCATGGGCCTAGGGTACGCTCACGCATCGCATCGCAATGGGGCGAACACTCTCCATACTACAGGCGCCTGTGGAAGATGTTGCGAAACATCTTCACGTGTGTACGCACATGAGCCTGCATTATGTAAACGATAATCAACGGGAATGGGAGCCCGAGCTTTCCTCTGGCCTCCGATCCTGCGTGCAGAAAAAAAGAAAAAAGAAAAAAAAAAAAAAAAAAAAAAACAAAAACAAAAACAAAAACAAAAAACAAAATACACTCAAAAAATAAAAACAAAAACAACTTATCTACTAGTAGCACTGGCTACACACATGGCCATTATGAATCTTTTACAACTATTCTGACCTTTTGCGTGACTAATCTGTAGCAATTGATATACACACAGATTTCTTCTCATTTTTTTCTTAACAGTTTTTGTATTTAAAAAAAATCCACAAAAATCATAGACATGAACTAGCAATAGACCTATGAGTTTTTTTCAAATCGTAAATAATTTCACTCAAAGCCTGTCCCCCAAAGTAATACAATCGGACTTTCCTCTTCATAGCCTTCAAAATCAATCGGTCAATCGAAATGCTATTTTTATACAGGGGATGAAATTACGACACGTTACCTACGTCATGCAGGAATCCCATTCAGGTACGGTTCAGTTGTCACATATCGGATCTTTGTGAAGCATAATATCATGGAGCCACCCCCCCCCCCCCACCGAAAAAAAAAAATAGCACTTGAATCAAAATAGTGCTCAAGTGACAATAAAGGAAACTAACATTAATCAATTCAAATTCTGTACATAACATTAATTATACCAATATGTAAATAATTATATAAATATGTAAAAAATTGTTAGTGGTCATCTTGATAAGAGAGAGAGAGAGAGAGAAAAGGAAAACGAAACAGAAATCCAAACAGGAAGACGTCTTCGATCCGAGTCTCCTAAGAGTGAATAATGTACACGTGTAAAATAGTCATTCATGTTCACACCTTGATGTTTGCAAGATTCAGAAATCTGCACTTTTTTTTTTTGCATTTTGATTAATTCACTATCTTTTAACGTTAATGCTGCAGAAAGTTCGATTGCAATTTTGTATGTTTTTTTTTTGCTTGCTTGTGTGTGTGTGTGTGTATGTGTGTGTGTTTGTTTGTTTTTTTGAGGGGGGGGGGGGGGGGGCAAGGGGCACTAAAGAGTCACATCCATATTATATATTGCAAGGCCAGGCTCTGGATAAAACCAATAAAGCATGAGTTGTCAAGACTCCTGAAAAAAGGCGTTTAGGACGCCGAAAATTTGAGACGAATAATCATGTTTTATTGGCCAAAAATGTGTTACCAGTTTGTTCCTTCATTTATATTACATAATGTACATACATACAATTATACATATATATGCTCCTATAGTATACACACACAAATAAACACGGTAACATTGTTGTTATTTGGGATTGTTCTCTCTGGTTTGTGATAACCTCTGTGCGAGTTTTTAAATGTAGTCTATTATATACTCTTCTGTATTAGTGTGTGTCTTGGAACAAATACCAGAACATTATCCAGGTCAATGGAGTAGAAGAATGAGGTGCAGTGAGCGCCATGAATAGCAGTTGTTTTTAATATTTCTGTATACGTTTCGAAATAGAGCAACGACTTCCGGGATAGTCTATTATTACCGGTAATCGTATTTGTTCCTTTTCCATTTGAGCTGCAGTGGATTCACTTAGTTAAACAAGAGGTATGCATGCAGGACGATGTGTCCAAGACAACACAATACATTACAGTATAATGTGTTATGTGAACACACATGATAAGAGGGGGAAATTGGACATTGTTTGGTCGTTTCTGTGGCAGGGACTTGTGGCGTGTACAATGCTATATGGGATTTTCTGTACCATCGTGTGAGGGATACAGGCTCTATCATGTCTATTGTTGAGTTCAGGCAGTGTATAGATGTATAGGTCCTACTTGTGGATGTGACAGGCGATTGGTATTCAAGTTTCGTGGCATATACTGAAAGACTTTGAGTAAAGAAGATTATAAATGCAATGATGTAAACTCGAAATGAAACATGATTTACCAGCTACTCGGATTTGACAGAGACAATCTATTTTAACATCACTGCACTCAGGCAGCACGGTGTTCAAGTTTCGTGGCATATACTGAAAGACTTTGAGTAAAGAAGATTATAAATGCAATGATGTAAACTCGAAATGAAACATGATTTACCAGCTACTCGGATTTGACAGAGACAATCTATTTTAACATCACTGCACTCAGGCAGCACGGTCAACTGGAAGTGAAACTCATCCCCATGTTCAAATTGACTGGTTATCTAGACCCACCATCAAGCCATTAAAACATGAGAAACATATTGAAAACGGTCACGATATATACACTGTATAGAATAAGAAGAATACAAAGGATTTTGAAGCTCTGTATAATGCCACAATGGCAGGAAGACATCTCAATCAAAATAAATGCCAATGAGTGGATCGAAGCAACAACGCAATTTCCTCAGTATTCTCCAAATGGTTTAATGCATTCAAAATAATATGAACATCGAAAACCCTGCCCTTTAATGTCATCATTATATATTATATATCATATAGTTATTAAAACAGTTCAATAAATACGAACAATAATGTTTCCCTTTGAAGTTATTGTCTGAGGGGTAAATATCGAGATGCGATATTCTTCTGACATCAGTACCTAATATAGTCTCTTTTTCATTTAATGGTTGCATATATAGATAGATATATAGATGCAATTCTAGTGAAAATAGTTTGTTAAACTTGACTTTCCATAAATTTGTTTTTCTATTGGCAAGCTTCCATGGAAGGATCAGGAGGAAACGGAGAAGGAAGAGGTCGAGAAGAAGAAAATAGAAGGCGACCGAGAAGAGGAGGAGGAGGAGGATGAGGAGAAGCACGGGTGTAAGTGACTCGGAGGATTTCAAGGTTTGGAAAGCGAATCTCCTTCGAGTCTAAACGATCTCGTTTTATATCATCCCCCAAAATAAATGAACTTCAAAAGAAAGAGAAAGACATTCTCTACTGAACAATACAAAAAATGACAAAAATCGGATAATGAATACGGAAGATATGACATTTTGAAATTTCATATTTTTCGGAGAACATTTCTTGACCAGTCCTTATGAATCAGAATCAGAATCAGAATCAGAATCAGAATCAGAATCAGAATATTAAAATGAGCGAGTTGATGATGTCATACCCTTACATTTTTTCATGTATATTATATATCAATAGGTTATAAAATTATGAAATTCAGATTTTTTTAAAAACATTTTTAGCTGATACAAGTAAAAGTACACTGTAAAAACATCGGTGTTAGATTTAGCACCACGGGTGTTAAATCTAACACCGATCAAACGTCAATAAAGGACCACACCCACAGGTGTTAAAAATGCACTGTGATGGTGTTGAAAAGTGTTCACCTGACACTTCGTGGTGTTAATTTGACACTGTACCTGGTGTTATTTTGACACTGTACTGGTGTTAATTCAAAAATGACACCACATGGTGTTGATTTGATATTTGCTGGTGTTAATATCAATGGTTTAACACCCGTCCAGCTTCAATAAGGGACCACACCAGCTGGTGTTACTTTGGTGTAAATTTATTTTCACATTTTTTCAAAAATCTAGTATTTTAATGTAAAATTCTTGATCGTCTTGTTTAATTAAAAATTAACAAGAAGTGCAGTTACTAAGAAACTCTTCAAAAAACAGTTCAAAATTTGGAAATGACACCCGTAGGTGTTAATTTAACACCAATGAGCACCGAAAATTTAACACCAGCTCGGTGTTCACTATTTAACACCGGACTTTTTGCAGTGTATGTTCTCATATCACACCAAGATATAGATGATGCACGAAAGGATATTAATGAATATATTCATGAGTTGAATAATAATTGTATAAAAGTGATAATAGTTTTTGTATGGTTGTCAATGTCGGGTTAATGTATATTATCAGTGTTGTTATGGTGCATAATGACCTGTGATGTATATTCAATGTTTGTTTTGTTGTGCTATCCAATGTACAAAGAATTTCCAGATTGCACAAAAAAGTAAGTAAGTAATCAATCAATCAATCAATCAATCAATCAATCAATCAATCAATCAATCAATCAATATTAGAGTTGATATTTGTTTTCTTTTTATTTTGGATGGTTTTAAGGCAAGTTTTACATTTTTATACATAATTATGAAATAGATTTTTGTTATTTCTGTATATGAATTGAAGAAGAATTGTGAGAGCTCGACATGGTCAACTTGCTCATTTGAATATTGATAAGGACTGGTCAAGATATGTTTTTCGAAAATATGTAAAATTTCAAAATATCATATCTTCCTTATTTCTTACCGATTTTTTTCAATTTTGTATCCTTCTGTTATAGGGAATATTTTTTCTTTCTTATAAAGTTAATATATTTTTGGGGTGAAGTTCCTCTTGTCGAGATAAATGATGGCATCGTCATCTACTTGTTCTCGATGAGAAACGGTCTCGATCACAAACTGTCCTGCATGGTTGTGATGATAGGTAGGTGTTCAGTCCAAGGACCAGGACCTCCTCACTCTTAAATTTCAGCTTAGGACCAAGCGGCAGCTGGAATGTGATCATTCTGGGATCGGAAAGTGAAAGTGAGAATGGTAAACAAAAACGTTTGAACGCCTGCCACTCTTCTCTGCTGTGAAGCAAAATTTGCTAATAACTGGTAGAGGCCGGGGAATGACATAATTATCACATAATTTAAAGCAAATCACATCAAAATGAATTCATCCCCCCCCCCCCCCCCCACACACACACACTTTACAGTTTACACACTTCAACCATCCCACTGTGCTTAGCAAAAGGATTGCTAATCTGTGTGTGCAGGCCTAGACTCAAAGATGACCCTGGTCTAAAAATGGAGTCTGACAGCATATGGCTTCTCATCTAGAGAAGGAAAGCTGATTGTGTGCACAAAAGTCTTTTCATCTCTGACTACCCAATCGAATCGATTACAATCGGAACCAACGTAGCGACGTCATCGCAATATGGTAATTAAGTCAGTGGTCTCAAAGAGCGTGCCAATACGTACCATGTATAATGGATACAGCTGCAGACAGCATTCATTATTATTCCTGGTGCAAAACTCAACGCGTTTACTTCCTTTTTTCTTATTAGCACTCAGAATCGTGTTGCACAATCACTTCCATGATGGAAACTACGTCACCAGTGTTATTGCAGTCATGTATTTTCCGCTACAGATAGTGACTTAGTACGTTAGCTTCATCTGGTTTCGTCAGTTTTTACCGACAGATCGCCTGCCAGTCTCTGTCTATAACGCATCTCACAGGTAAGCAACACCTCCACAAGCCGCGAACAGTGCTATGGTAACATCGTTTGGAGTATGATAGGCAGGCGGGAACAAGGTGTGCCAATCGCGGTTGTAATTCCTCCACCTTATAACTCTAATGATCATGCGCGCTCATCTTCATGATTATTGAAATGACTCCTCATTCAATGTTTATTATGTTGTCGAAGATTCCTTATTCACCCCGTTCGCCGATAAAGCAACCACCAGAATGATTGATCTTGCTGGTCGTATCATGTTGAATCCATGATTGACGTATACTGTGTATAGCTTCTTCTTGATAATATGAATTGCCAAAAGATCGAGATTGAGATCAAGAATATCGCTTGAGGATGATCTGTAGCTAGTGATCTAAGACGCGAGCTGTGGTAGGCTATGGTATACTATTGTCATTTATGTATTTACGTAATGGTCCATATACTGTAAATATACAGTGTGTAAGCATCACTTTGGCAAAGGGAAACTGGATTTGTAAATCTTTGGGTTGGCTTACCAGGGACGTTTTCTTGGATCTCCCTTCTTTAATATTATACACCTTACGACAAGAATGTGATGTCCTTGATGGTACCTTCCTTATGGAAGTATGAAATTTGTTATGATCATAATTGTGAAGAAAAAAAAAATGTATCACAGCCTCTTCTGGCACTGTTTTGGCAGGCCAATCAGCATGACGGCATGACTATAAATATCCACAACTTAGTAATCTGTATAGAGTAGCTACATGTATACCTGGCATTTCGTGAAAGCAACGTTGTTCAATCGAATTTCCACTCTGAATATTGCAGATATTTTGTCGCTTTGTGACGCTTAAAGAAGAATCATCAATCACGTGACTAAAGATGAATTACTTCACCGATCTTTCCCTGCTGTGGATAGCGTACTTCGTGGCGTCGTGTATAGGTAAGAATGATAACGACTTTCATACTAATCATATACTTCCGGATTAGGTCAAGTAAACGAATTCACGTTGACCTTTGTAGTGAGGGAACCCACAGCAGTTACCATGGTTACCATTCATCTTATTGTTACATGATTCTTAACAAGACACAGAAGGGCCGAGGTGGGAAAAGCAGGTTGCATTATATATATATATATAATATATATATACTATTTAGTTTTAAGAGTGTTACTTTAAGTATATACACTTTAAAGCCACTTGACATATAGCATAACTTGTCACTGAAAGAATAAGATCAAGGATCGGTCAGGATAGGTATTGAATCTCTTACCTGTAGATATACAATGTATATAAGTAGTAAATTATACTGATATATTCAATGTTTGATTATGATATATATGAGGCGACCAGGTGGCAGGGGACCACAAAAATATAGATGTCGGGACACCAAATTATATCATGTCTTGAAAACTTTATCTATCTGCAGAGAAGTAAGTAAAGTAAGTATACTGTACCCTTTTGTTAGATATGATAATTTCATGATTTTGTGTGTAAGTGTCTTGGAAAAATATGTTCGTGCATGCCTCAATTCAGTACTTAATGTCATGTTAAATTTAGTGATCTTAATTTCGCATCATAGACACAGTAAACTTGGTATTTGAAGATCTTTATCATACAATGTACCTGCCAAGTTCGACATGCATATATTACATGTTAATTTACATAATGGTATTGTTTCGACGTTTTAGTGAATGATCATATTTTCCTCCACTTTTCTCGTCTTTTTCTCTCCAGTCAGTTCCTTATTTTTTCTGGCCACCGAATTTTGATGGATCGAAAGAAAGAAAAATAGTGTTCATCCTTGTTATAATATACTATCATCATTAAATTTCTTCTTCTTCTTCTCATTATCATTATTATTATTATTATTATTATTATCATCATCATCATCATCATCATTACACGTATACTTATATAGATTATGTGTGCGCGAGTGTTTGAAAAGTTGCCTTTACATAGAAAATTAGTGTGAAATGTTTCCCTAACCCAATGTCAAGCACATTCCTAATTCACTCACTAGCCCACTTTCTTTGATAAAGTTTCTTTCCGTCAACTGTGAATAAACTATGTGCCTATACACAGCAAAAGCCGGGTTTCCGTTTCCTGATTTTCGTTTTGTGTCGTTTTTTTTTCTTCACTCGTCAATGCTCGTGTTTGTATAGGATGTCTCCCACTATCCTCATGGTATACGTCATGCGGTTAGTAATACTGTTAAGTTTATTAATACCCTGTATGTTGACTCTCTGTTAAGAGAAATGCGGTTTGCCAAAAGTGTTAATGGTTTGTTGCTGGTGATATTGCTTTTCAGCCTATTGCAGCGATCCGCCGTACGTGTATGAGGCCAAGAATTACACGCAGTCCATCTACTCCCCAAACTGGCCCGGGAATTACCTCGATAATGACGAGTGCTTCTTCAAAATTGTCGCCCCGACGGACACGGGGAGAATTCAAGTGAGGGTCGTCAACCAATCGATCGCCTGCTGCTGTGACGACGATATCCTACTTTTCAGAGATGGTGAGTTCTGAGGAGTGTAGCTCTGATCGTTTTCAACGTGATCTCCAAATTCGAATGAAGAAGTAATAACTGACTTTTGTTTTTATCAAAAAATAACAGACAATGCTACGACAAGTGGGAATATCATGGCACGAACGAGCATAATTTTCCCCACAGAAGAAAATGTTATGCGCAAATTGGCAACTCAAGGACATCGCAGCCTTATACCACGACATTTATTTTGTGTATTCATAAAGCAGATGAGAAATGCTTTTTCTTTTTCAATTCATGAATAAATGGAACGTCATGGCACGAACGAATTTTCCCCACAGAAGAAAATGTTACGCAAGCTGGCAACTCGATCGAAGACATCGCGGCCTTACACGGCGCCATTTATTTTGTGTATTCCTTAAGCAGAATGAGAAATGCTCTTTCTTTTTTTTTTTTTTTTATTCATGAAGAGATTAGAGTTTCCATCTTAAAAAACGGTTATTGCATTAATTAAAACTGTCATTACCCTCGAGAAAATGCTAGACGACATATCCATCTTCTTGAATTCTTATCTGTCCAAGAAAGTCATATTGTCAACATTTGCAATCGCTCAAACAACGAGATCACGGCGTTGCATAATATTTGCGCTTGTGATTAGAGAGAAACGTTAATATACTTTTACACACCATGTACACGCACACACACACACACACACAAACACGCACTCTGCTATGTTTGTTTGTGTCACGGCGTGTGTGTACGTGGATGTATAGGAATCCATAATCTGATGATAGCGAGCTGTCTTGTATCCCCACATCATAGTGTATAGAGATCTGTGGGTGTTCTTGACCAATATTGCGAGATTCCAAGACTATGTAGGCCTAGTGAATGCATAAAATCCTTTCAATGCCGTCAGCTCCAACCATGGAATTGCTATGACTACAGATAAATGATCAGGTGACACAGAGTGTAATTTAAAGAGTGGGTAATGTCGCCATTGAGTTTTTCAACACTGAGTAAATTACAGGGCTTGCAAAGAATTGAAGGCGTCGTTGGATTTCCCCCAGTATATATATATATATATATATATATATATATATATATATATATATATATAATATTGCGTGCTGTTGAAAAAAAACACATAGAGAAATGATTTCGTTTCAACTGCAGCAAATGCAATCTTTCATTATTCATTAAACGTCTTCTTAAGGAGTGTCAGGGAGGGTTTTTTTTTTTCTAAAGTTTACTTCTTCTTGAAACTTTCTCCCAGTATTAAGGATGTCCAAGGAAGTGGAGGACCAACCGATTCGTGTCCCTTGCAATATCCGGTCTTCATATCATAAGAGTAAACCATCCAAAGGGATATTGGTGGAGATGAGAATTGGGCTTTTAACTTTTTGTGAGATACCAAGAAAACACTTATGAAATAGTACAGAGCATACCATTTTAAGAGGAATTCAAAGTTTATTTGATGAAAATCGGGTTTGGATTGACTGAAACATCCAAAACCAAAGTAAAACAAAGCAATCGTATAATAGAATATGGGTCCCACACTTTATTGAATCGCTCTGTTTTGGATATATATCTCAGCCATTTCAAAACCAATTTTCATCAAATGAACGTTGAATTCCTCATGGAATTACATGCTCTTTCATATTTCATAAGAGGTTTCTCATTATCTCGCCAACAAATGTTAGAAACCTGAAATTAGGTCTCAACCAAATATATACGATACCTTTAAAGCAACAATACCGAAATGACGCATAGACTTAAAGGATGGTATAGTATTGGTGGAGATGAGGATTGGACTTTTAACTTTCTTAATACGAGAAACCAAGAAACCATTAATGAAAAAATACAGAGCATGCCATTCTAAGAGGAATTCAACTTTTATTAGATGAAAATCGGTTTTGGAATTGTTGAGACTCCCAAAAACAAACTTAAACAAAGCGATCCTATTAAAAGATGTGTCCCACCTTCTATTAGGAATCCTCTGTTATGGATGTCTCACCCATTTCAAAACCCTCAGTTTTCATCAAAATAAAATATACGCGGAATCCATCCCTCTTAGAATTGCATGCTCTTTTGTATTTCATAAGAGGTTTCTCAATAATATCTCCCCCAAAAACTAGTAGAAACCTGAAGTTAGGTCTCATGCAACCGAAACTATACGATACCTTTAAACAGTTGCTCACCCGATACTGTCTCTTCACTTGCCAATCTAGGTGACAATCATGAGGCACCGGCCATAACTGAGATCTGCAGTGAAGAATCACCGTTCTCAGTTCACAGCAGTACCAACAGTCTCTATTGCGAATGGAAAACAAATGGTGATACGACGGAGCAGGGGTACGAACTTGAATACTCTTATTACGGTAAGATTGACTGTTAAATTGTTTTGCCTGTCCTTTCCGCTTTTTTTTTTTTTGTTGCTCTTCTTTTGTCGGCTATCCCTTCTATTTTTATACATTCGTTTGCCTGAGTCTTTATCTTAAAGTTGCATGTTAATATGTGTAGTTTTTTTCACATTGAAGGATAACGCCACCATTGTATTCGTTGCTGGCTTTTTATTTGCTGTGTGTGAGGAGTGTGTGTTTGTGTGTGTGTGGGGGGGGGGGGGGGAGGGGAGGAATAGTTGGAAGTTGCTTGATGTAGGTATAAAACGAGCGCCAGTCCCACATCATCCCCCTCCCGCGAGTCAATTTCTATACGCTCCTTTCTTTCATAATTATAGCGATCATCAACAAATTTGCCATGCATTAATAAAATAACGGGGGTTCTCCATTAGTCTCCCGCAAACCTACTATGTCAACACATTTTAATTATTGACCCATTAAAAAAAAAATCTATATCTGGAATACTGTACTGGTTTAGCTGTGAACATCCCTCAACGCTTTGAATACCATCGGGAATCCGTTGTATATTTCCCCTGCATTTCACCTATGGATTTTATGCTCATGCATAATTTGACAAATAATAAATAAATAAATAAATAAATAAATAAATAATAATAATAATAATAATAATAATAATAATAATAATAATAATGATAATAATAATAATGATAATAAAAAAAATAATAATGATAACGTGAGCTCCAAAATTTTCCCCATCACCACCTACGGCTGTGAGAACTGAGAACATCATACACATTGTGCATTGATGAATAGCCATAGGCTATGTTGATATTTGCATGTTTCGTTGCTTTTTACCTTACACGTCTCTCATACTCACTTACTTTGACAGAGGTCAACGACACGTGTCCAGATGGATGGTGGGAACACGATGGTCAGTGCTATAAATACTTCGAGACACCGCTCTATTGGCAGGACGCCCTCGAACAATGTGGCTATGCAGGTGGCTTCCTCGCTTCCATATCAAGCGAAAATGAGGACAATTTTTTGAAAGGTGAGTGACCTCAAGGCCCAAGTGCTTTTTAGACTCCGTTCATGGTGAAGCTGACTGTGATTAAATAAAGAGAGTATTATGTAAAGTCAAAATTTATAAACTCGAATTTTTCACCATGTCACAAAATGGGAATATCCAACGCAAACAACCTCACAACTTTTCTTCTGTTTTTGTTCTTTTCTTATATAGGCCTTTTTGGCACTTTTTATAGAATTTCACCTGCGACCCTAGAAAAATGTTTTCGATTTTACACCAATTTCCATAAAGCGCAGGTATCATTACATATTATAATTATTACTTCAACACCACATAAAGCCATTTCTTCGGTGTTGCTTGCCATATATTTGTATGAAAATTTAAGAAAAATATTTTACCCATGTGTATGAGCGAACATGAGACATTAAGTTTCAGGCGATGGTTCTCATGCCACGCCTGACAGTTTTGTTTTTTTTTTTTTTTTTTTTTGACGCATATTTATGATGTATGGGTGACGACTGACGTGGGCCGAATTCATGCATTAAAAAACAAAAACAAAAACTAAACAAAAACAAACAAACAGTTTGAGATGTATTGAAGTCGGAAAGATTTACAGAGAATGAAATCCATCTTTGAATCTTCCCCACTGGAATCTTACAGAACAAATTTCGAATCTGACGTCAGGGACTCCTCCCTGGATCGGGCTGGATGACAGCGGCTCGTGGTCCGACGGCACCGAGGTGGTCTACTCCAAGTGAGTGGAAATATCTCTTGACTAGAATTTCGTTTGATGCCCAAATATCATGAAAAGGCCATCGCACGCTTTTTATACGACTTTCGGTCGCACGACTGACCGACTTTGTATCCGAAGTAAATCACAATAGCCTCAGAATAAACACGTTTGTTTATTTCAGATCCGAGGTCGGTCAGTCGTGCGACCGAAAGTCGTAATGTAATGTGCGGTGGCCAGATACACATTTTATACTCATTACTTCCTTCAGAGGGCGCTGTTGTTTTTCATCATGTGCTGTTAGTCCACAAACAGGGACAAATCTCTTTGTTAGTCCGAGTTTTTCTACATCATGCCAGATGTTACTGCATGGCGTTTCTTGATCAATACTCTGTGATGGGTAGCGAATGACTCTGGGCACCATTAGTCCCCGCACTGCCGAGTCTTTAAAAAGCAGTGTGTACATAGCAAGTTGAAATGAAGTTGCTGGAAGTAGAGCATTCATATTTTTTTTTCTTTTAGTTTTCCCCATATCCCACCCATGAATCCCCACACTGCCGCGTCTAAAAGAAGCAGTAACAAGTTGAAATGAAGTTCCTGGATGTGCATAGGAATAGCATTCATAATTTTCTGAATTTTCCCCATTGTGCTCTGTGGCTTGGAATAATTTTGATGACATTTTCTCTCTTTTATTTTTTTTTTGTACACCAAGCACTAAAGAAATCAAATCAGATGTAACGTTCGTCAGCTCTCTGGATCTGGTCAGGCTTAAAGGACTGTATTTCTGTTTTATCTGTGGTTTCTCGCAGTCTTCCTACGTTTTGTAGAGTGTACAACAAAAAGAGCAGTATACTGACAAACGAACTATTCAGAAGGAAGGACTAAACAAGTTGCTTTAATAAACAATTAACTGAATGAAAACAAACGACATGTACTTCAAAGCATGTCTCTGAAAAGTATCAAAATGTGAGTTTCCTATTCCATTCGGCACTACAGCGCCATCAACGATGGAAGTTCATAGCTAACCGAAAGCCTAACGTGTACGCAAACTACACATTTGCACTAACTCATTTCTTCCCCTGAATTCTCAAAATGTGGACTATGTTTTTCTTGTTATTTTTCATTAAATTTTCTTCACCACTCTCTCTGTTTCTCTCTATTGTACAGTCCATCGACATTCGATGTCCCGACTGAAAGCTGCGCTGTTTTAAACCCAGCGGAGAACAGCATATGGTATACAGAATCCTGTGCCTCCTTCGCGGCGCCATTTTTATGCGAGAAAAGAAAAGGTACGTTTTATCATCGGATATAGCGACTCCTTTATATTCCCTCTTTCATTGAAGTACGTGGCGGTAGTCTATTGCTGAAATTTCATTAATCTTAAAAACGCATTATCTGTGGAACATATGGATCAGAAAAATGCTAAACATCCATGTGAAATTGTATGTTTGCCGATTTATCCATCACTTTTATTCAAAAGCCCAAATGCTCCGTGAGGTTTTCAGGGACTAACCACTAGTCTTGCGTTCGTCTTGCGATTTGAAATTATAAAAAGACCTTTCACACGAGATTGCCTATTAGTTGCAGCTGAAAAAAAAACCTTATATAATTTATGCACTAATGAGTCTCTTGAATATGGAATACCTCTCAGTTTTGATATCCTATAACAAGAACTAATTGAAGGGGTCGGTGCAATATAGTGCTAACCCACACAATGGTCATTTTGAGATAATCGCTTTTGAATGTTTGGAAAGTCCATACATTGTACATTAATAAAACATGAATGCATTCATTTTTTACCATCTTACTGGTTGAATTCAAATATGATATTTTCACGGAAGTTAAAGTGAAGGGTAAGGATCATGAAAATGCATGCAACTCAATTTTGACAAAAGTGTGGGTTAGCACTATATTGCACCGACCCCTTCAATTGAATCCTTGCATCTTGAATTATATGTAGGCTAGTGATATCAATATTGCATGTTTGGAAAAGAAAAGAGAGGGAAATTAAAAAGAAAGAGAATTCAAGAATCAAGATTACTATATTCTCCGATTGCATGCCAAGTGGGATAAGATAACATTTTGATTTTTTTTTTTGTTGCCAATGAATGTGATATTATTCTATATGTCATTTTCGTTTTCTTTGCGTTTGTCACTTTCGCTCAGTAGTGTTGTTGCTGAACTTCCTTCACGTGTGTGCTGTCTTACTGACACTCCAAATAAATGAAAATATAAAACCCTTGTGCTGAGACTAACCAAATTATTTCTGACTAATTCAAATGTGCGTACATTATAGTTCGCGTGTACGGCCGGCATGCTACACAGGCAAACAATGCATTCCTAATAATCAAATAATGCTCAAAAGTAAAAAGCAATGAGTTATTACATGATAACAACAGCTGACACAATCGACATCAAATTGCCATTGAGTTTATAGAGAACAAATCTTGCGAAAACATTCTCGAATTTTCTCTTATTCCTAAATGTTATATATACGGGTACTTGTATCCTAGACTGGCTTGTGCAAAATATATGTTGCGGACTTGCCTTTCGACAATGTTGCGTGTGAACCATGCACGAGTCGAGTCGAGCAAAATGAGTGGTCAGACGCTATCAATCGACAGCAAACATGACTTCTGCTGAAAAAAAATCTACAAATAACACAGAAAATACAATAAATAAACAAATCAACAATTTAACAAACTTCCCTTTTTCTGCCAAGACTAACCGTAAAAACTATTAAATCAATAGTATTCGTTAAGGAAAGGAAGAAGCAGAAGAGAGAGAAAGACGGAGGAGGAAGAAAAGGAGGAATGTGAAAAGGAGGTAAAACAGACATAGATAGAATAGGAATAGGAGGAGGAAGGGATGAGGAAGAGGAGTATGAGGAGGAAGAATAGGAGGTTGAACAGGAGGAGGAAGAGGAGGAGGAGGAGGACGAATATGAGGAAGAGGAGGAGGAGGCAGAGGAGGACGAGGAGGAAGAGGAGGAGGAGGAGGAGGAAGAGGAGGAGGAGGATGAGGATGAGGAAGAGGAGTATGAGGAGGATGAATAGGAGGTTGAACAGGAGGAGGAAGAGGAAGAGGAGGAGGACGAATATGAGGAAGAGGAGGAGGAGGACGAGGAGGAAGAGGAGGAGGAGAGGAGGAAGAGGAGGATGAGGAAGAGGAGTATGAGGAGCACGAATAGGAGGATGAACAGGAGGAGGAATAGGAAGAGGAGGAGGACGAATATGAAGAGGAACAGGAGGAAGAGGATGAGGAGGAGGAGGAAGAGGAGGAGAGGGAGATGATTACATAAAATGTCGAGAAAAATGTCGAGAACCAAAATGGGTATTGCTTTCTAATACAGGATGCTTCTTTGTGCCCAGTACTTCGGAATTTTCCCGAGACGCGGGAACGAACAGACTGTGGACTTCCTCCCGAATCCCGAATCAAGAAGCCTGCCAGCGATCTTCGCTCTCCGTTCAAGCTACAAGAAGCTTTAAACAATAAAAGCCCTCCTCGTGACGTGTGCAGTACTATTGCGCCAGCTGATCATGATGATGAGTCTCAGAACGTTGTGACGGGGCAAATCTTTCTAGACTGTAGCTTAATTTTCTGATTCCGTCATTCCGTGAAATTGGTCATGAGCCAAAATACTCAATCGAACGAGAGCCAAAAATTTACAATAAAAGGATCTGAGTCTCCCTGGGCGTGCTGTGTGCCTGTCATGAGTAGTTTTGGTCTTACTCCGGAGTCCTACTAAATATGCCCTACACTCTACTTGTTGTGGTTTACTTCCTTCGTCGTCTATCGTCTTGTCTTGGTCATCCTGTCGCTAATTCTATCTGTTCTACCACTCCTGGCTGATAGCCTCTTTGGTATCCTCTCGACATCCTTCCCTAACACGAGAGAACGTCCCCCCCCCCCCCACTCCTCCATCTACCTTCTCTCCCCTTTCTCGGTGTATTCGTGTGACAGCCCTCAACTTCCCTATATACCATTGACCTGTTTTGTCTGCAGACGGAGAGGATGAGACTGAGGATGAGGGTGAGGATGAGGAGGAGGAGGAGGAACATCACCACTTCAACTATGGTTGGATGCCTGGCGTTATAGTCCCCGTGATTTTCTTCTCAATCTACAATGCGCGCACGAAGTACTATTGGCATGAGAAATGCGGCTGCAATCGCCGCCGGTCAAATAGCGCTGTTGGCGTCAACAACTGCGGCACCGCCGCTGGAACGTCGTGCCCACAACAACCGGGACCTACCGGAATCGCTTCCGACACTGCTCCCGAAAGGAATGTGTATTCTGATCCCAGCGCTTTCGCTAGCGCCTCGTATCCCAGACAAAATGGAACCACGTACGACAATAGCGCCTATTCGGCAGACTACTCGACCCAATACAGCACCCCTCCGGAGAGCGACCTGCCCCCACCTCCGAGTTATCAATCTATTTACGAGTACAACAAATAAGAAAAACTTTTACGTCATGCATGCCGCCGATACTTTAGTTTACAGTGTCCGAAGCATGCAGATCCACTGCATGGCTATGCAGGGTAGAAGTCAGACGATGGTGGATTTTGTGTTTGTTTTTTATGCAAAACCGGAGCAATGTCACAAATTTCTAAGACTCACTGTCATGATTCCAACGAGTAGTGATATTGGGCGTAGCACAATACACACCAATCAGATGTATAGTAATGATGTTATCAGGTCGATGTTAACTATCTGTCCCACTGGTTTGTGTGCACACATTATTATAAGTATGTCAGTTTTGGGTATCCTTTTATCATCATAGCGAGTACAACCTTCATCCCTCTAAAAATCGTCATGGCATTGTAGGCTAATATAATAAGACAAAGATGTGGAAATTACGATACCTTCTTAAGGTCTTTTATTCAATGTAAAAAAGCAAAAAAAAAAAACAAAAACAAACAAAAAACAAAAAACCACCGGTAAAATGCAATGAAGGTCTATCGAATTATGCAGGTCATTGACCGACGTCTTAGAACATGACACTGTCACCTTATTAGCGTCGTGTCACGTGATTGCTTCAGTATCAACGTTTTGTAAAAAAAAAAAACACCCAACAACAAACAAACAAACAAACAAAAACAACAACCAACAACGACAACTGGTGAATCTTGATATTTCCTAACTCTCGTACTTTAAGTCCACTTTTGATGAAGCCTCTATCTTTACTCATTAAGATCTGCTTAACCATGGTTACCATGGTGACTATGATAATCATCTCGTCTCTCGGAGCTGTATCGTCGGGCCAATGGTCGCTCATGAAGACCCACCCTCAGAATTGTACATAGGTTTTCATTTACCGTGCATTAGAAAATGTATTTCGCGATATACATGTAAATATACAGTGTAACTATTCTAGATATTATATTATGAGGACTATGAATGATGTACACATCACCGCATGATCTGACCGTGTTACGTAACGCACATTATTGCGAAGGAGCAAGATCATAACAAACCATCTTGAGTTCGTGCAGGCTGATTTACACAAGAAGTATTCATCATGCAGTATTGTATTAAAACCATCTGTTTATATTCATCAGATTACCACGTTCATCTCAGCGACCGTCATTCAGCCGGTGTTTTCACTAGAAGTGTTAGTGCGAGTACCACGTTTGTGTCATGGTACGTGTGTGTGTGTGCGCGCTCGAGAGGGCGTGTGTATGAGTTATCAAGACTGTCACACGAAGAAAGGCGAGAGCTCATTATGTACAGCGTATTAAAAAGATCATTCATAGTGACCATGACCTGTCATGGATATGTGGTCTTTAAATTTGCTTGTGACTTTTAAAGCGCCATTCTTTTAATGTAAGCGAGGCGGTAAAAAACAAACAAACAAACAAACAAGCTAACATTTGTGGATGTTACTTCTCTACAGACTTTTTTTTTACAATGCTGTGATGAATTCAAAAGAAGAAGAAGAAGAAGAAGAAGAAGACTGTAATTAATGTAGCACAGGCGGTCAGCATATCTTGACTGGTGGGGTGGAGGGGGAGAAGGAGAGGGGAACTGCCAACCGTCACTCGAAATCACAAGCCGATAGATGACTAGTGTAATAGTGGTCCTGTATTGAGGGATGTCTCATCTTTTGAGGTGGTGTCCAGAGGCGTCGTAGATGGGTCTGTCCCGACTCTCATTATCGCTGTTAGAATTGGACATTTTAATCCATGATTTTGTTGTCCATCCATAATATATGGGGAGACAAACGCCTGGTGCGTACCACAACGCTCGACACAGTACTTTCTGCAGTCGTCATCCTATGTAGCCATCCATCTCGGGAGTGTATTTGGACGTCAAGAAGCTAATTTCTTCTCTGAATGTAAAATCGTGCTCCTCTCCTCTTCGAGCATTATCTCCTCACCGATACAAGGAAGATGATTACCGTCTTCTCACTTCCCTGCTCATGTTATGTAAACCTGGGACATACTCTATCTAGTTTCCCGATGATATAATTCCAGCGTTAGTGATTACAGTGCACTCCCGTTATAACGAACACGGTTATAATGAAATTCCGGTTCCAACGAAATAAAAATTCAGGCCGCAACATTACCGACTCTCTTTTTGTTTTTTTTTTTGGTTTCGTTTATTTGTTCAGTTATAACGAAATTTTGATATAACGAAAGAAAGTTGCCGGTCCGAGGACTTTGTCATAACGGGAGTCCACTGAAATACCCATCGCCGGAGTGAAGCCGACTGGCAGATATGCGGTGAATCGCGGTGAATCGGGCACGCCGGGTCATCAGTGAGCCGAACCATAGGATCCCTTTAGTGGCACTTGCTCGGAGCATAAGCAGACCAAGGACTACACTGATGTTCGAGCCGGGCATCATAGTGGTTATCGCGGTCCAATTCGCTGATAACGTGTAGAAAATGATGATCTTTGAACACCATCGACATCGACAACAACATCGTATGCCGCAGAGAAGCACAGAATACCCGCAAACTGTCACGGCGTTCAAAGTGCTCTGTAGTAATCAGCACCTTGCTTTGTACAATTTGACTACGAGAATATCTGCATCTTCCTCAGCTCTGGTCTCATTTTGGCAGGCATGACTACACCCTCCAATACACGGTACCAAAATCAAGAAAAACGCCACGAAGTACCCATTTCAGAAACCTGATTTCGAAGGACATAATTACAGTCTCACATTCATCGTACCATCACCCAAATACACTATGTACCTAAAAGTTCTTCACAACAATAAATAAAACAAAAATGGACCAAACATGTTGTTAATTTCACCAACTTTGCCACATTATGAAGGGGATTAACTGCCTTCTTTAATGAACAATGCAAACTTAGGATGCTCACTTGAGCTTCAGAAGATCCATGCGTTTCGCATGTTCTTTCATCCCTATTCTGTTGATTATCTGTTTGTGTGTGTGTGTGTGTGTGTGTGTGTGTGTGTGTGTGTGTGTGTGTGTGGGTGTGGGTGTGTCTGGCAAACCAACTCTAAACACGCGAGTTTGCACCATAAATTTTGAACACAATTAGCATCATAACTGGGACATTGTATCCCTGTTAGTGTGTTTGTAGCTTGTGCAAATGGTTGCATTCAGGATACTGCATATTTCTATTGATAGAGTTTCGTGTTTTTGATACAATAAAGTGCCCCACACACTGCAACAAGTACAATAACGCACACACCTACTGCCATGCACATCTTGTACTTTTGTATATGTATATAACGTTTCGTGTTTTTCCTATTTGTGTTGTTTCTTTGTATATTATGGGTTTGTGCCGGACCACTGACATTACGACTTTGTCGAGCAAGAATAGCTCTATAATTTATGTGCATTCGTTCACGTATGTAGACGGGACCGGAGATCGCTACTGGCCCGTTGTCGAAGAGGACCATAAAGGCGGAGGAGGAAGTTTTAACCCCGCCTACCTCGGTGGCATAATCTTCTTCTTCATCTGCATCTGTCGTGGCTGCCATGCTCGGCAGGGACAGAATCAGTGCGGGAGAGGCAGGACCAATAACGCGTGCAGACGGCCAAATCCGACTCCGCGCCCCGCGCCGACCCCTGCTGCGCCCACAACCACTGCAAGTGCCTCGACGTCAACAATTCAGTCTACTGCAGAGGCGACGACGATGACGAACGTCAACGATGGAGCGGCGTCGAATTCGCCCGACTCTGCTCCACCAGTCTACAATAATATCGCCTTCTACGGGAATACCGAGGATGAGGGATCCCTCCCGCCACCTCCCTCATACGAATCCGTGGTCAAGGAATCGACGACCTAAGAGTCAATTACCGTATGGTAAGTTTTTCCCGGTGCTCAAGCGATTAAACCGAAGGAAGAGTTTCCTAGCATATCGAAGATTGTCGTATATCTACAAAAAAAAAGAAGAAAAAAAGAAATACAAATAACCTCGTGCACATAAAGCCGGTGAACCCTGACAAGTGTTAATAGCCAAACATGCTGTAATGTTATGTTTTCGCTGTTCATTATAGTCAATACAGTAATAATGATGAAAATAATAACAACAATAACAATGATATTAGTAGTAGTAGTAGTAGTAGTAGTAGTAGTAGTAGTAGTAGTTGTAGTAGTAGTAGTAGTAATAATAATAATAATAATGATAATGATAATAATAATTATTATTATAATGAAAATAATAATAATAATGATAATGATAATCAGCATCATCATAATCATAATATTTATAACAATAATGAAATCAAGACCATGATATTAGAACAATAGCTGCATGGTTTTTAAAAAGCGCATTTCGAGACTAACGGTTGTCTTGTTTAGAATTTCAATTTACTCTCGGTAGTTACGTGTTCCCTAGTTCATACCCCTTTTGCTTTGATAAGAACATACTCTTTGTAATTGCTCATGGCAAAGAAAATGCTAATTTCAAACACGGTGCCTTATGATTGTGTCTCTTGCATGTCAAGCAAAGCTGAAGAAACAACAACAACAACAAAGAAACGGGGAAATTATCTCTACCAACGCCTGAGGAGTAAATCCTTATGTGCTCATATCATGACGTAATAATGAGCAAAAGTGGTACAAATCCGCCACCAGCTTTGCGTGAGGATAAACAGTTGTGAAAGAAGTTTGTGTTGGATTTAACACGTCATTGCAGTGCGTATTGTTGTTGTTGTTTTTTTCTTTTGTTTGATGACTTCTCACCAAAAACCACATTGTCATGTTGCGGAAGTCACTTTTATTTGAACATATAATAATTAAGTTTTCCTGAGTCAGTCTTCAAGCGGGTGATCGTAGACTATTCTGTCACAATCTTTTATACTAGTTGTTAGTTCTGGGGTTTTCCTCGAAGTACCGGAGCTGTTGCACGCAAGTTCACTATAGGAACACTTATCGAGTGATATATTAGGCGGCCGCCCATTTCGTGTCAAATGGTGTCAAGAATACCTTATTCCCTTCTGCTATATCCGTATAAAGATGGAAATGTCTGAGAACTGATATTCTAAGTTGTGACTAAACCATCGTAGTGCAGTCAGTACGAAAGGATATCTGCAGATACGGTGCGGCTCATGAAAACAGGATATCGTGGTCATGGTGGTTATTGCTTTTAAACAATGGAAGACTGAGTGGACATCTACTACTTTAATTGTTTATTCATGTATTCATCTATTTACTCATTTATTCATTATTTGTTCAATCAATTGCTTATTCAAGTAGATATTTATCTGTGTCTGTTCATTGTTATTGACTTTATCATTTATTTATTTATTTATTTATTTATTTATTTATTTATTTATTTATTTATTTATTTATTTATTTATTTATTCAAATTCTATACAAGTCAAGCGTCTGGGTATGTTATCACTACAAAAAGGCTACATGCTTATTTTATTGTCAAGTTACTAGTAATTCAAAGTGTCTGCTAAGAAGTACTAATAATTTTGCTTAATGATCATCTACTATGTTGATTTTTTTTGATGATAGAAAATACACAGATTCTATCAAATACTAGCAATTTGGTTGAATAAAAACAAGGACCAATCGCAAATAATTGGGCAATTACACTTGCAATTGAAATGAGAGGTTATCGATGTAAATGATCCAAGGGAGTATCAGAACCAGGTTTGCCCATTAGTTTCGCATCAGAATTATCTCAATAATTTCACACTTTCTTCCCTTCTCTATATACTCTCATTCTCTCTCTCCTTCTATCTTTCATCTATCTCTTTATCATCCTATCAATTGTCTATCTATTTTTTATATTTTTATATTTTTCTATTCATTTATTCATCTATCTATTTATCTATCTATCTATCTATCTATCCATCTATCTATCTATCTATCTATCTATCTATCTATCTATCTATCTATCTATCTATCTATCTTTCTATCTTTCTATCTACCTATATATTTCTCAATGTATCTTTCTCAGATGACACGGGTATTTGCTGCACTTGATATAGGAGAGAAAGAGGACGTATCTCCATCACTATGGACCTGCTTCAGAGAAATCTAGTCCTTTGAATGGACCGCTATTTTTAAGCGTCACCGTTGGACTTTGTGTAGTCTTTGTCAACGGCCGTGCAGAGACACTACTCTCGGCTTCAAATAGATGGGACCACAGTCTACGAGACGACATGGATGACGAGCTCGATCACGATATCGACGTTGGAACCAGTTGTGCCTTAATCGAGCTAAACGGATGCAACGTGAAATTGCTGTGTTTAACGTTGACAGTGTTCCGCAAGTCAGAATCAAAAGCCACATTCCGACTACGAATCCGTGGTCGATGATGCAAGAATCAAAATTAGTCTCACAGCGTGGCCTGGTTTAAAGTGATCCTTAATAGAATTGCTAAACCGTGCTTTTAATGCATTTATGACGTTTAATAAAGCCAATGTAGAGGGATTCTAAATAGATATTGGCAAGAATATGGCAAACCATTATTTTCAGCGCAGAGTACACAACGTATAGCTGCAGTGTATTACTTCTTGTCACTGGGCGATATAGGCCTACATGTACTTTGCATATATTTCACATTGATATGTTTCAGGTAACTCTGAATACGTATACCAGAGTATCTGAGGCAAGTATTTCTTTGCTTTACCAATTCCTTCACCGAAAGGGGATAGCACGAGACATATACTTCGAGATATGGGTAAAGAAACAGGGGCATCAATTGGTTATTATTTTCTCGGCCTATACGTGAAAACGGAATGACCCGGAGTTCGTGACATAAAACACGAACGATAATTGAAATTTTCTTCCCTTTTGAAGTTAAAAAACTTTTTCCGTGAAAACAGAGAACATGAATTAGTTAGGAAAATCTCCTTTCACAGCGAACCTGCACACTTTTTTGAATCTCCCAAGTTCTTGTCTCCCTCAACACACAGGAGGCTTAATCTATCATTTTTTCTTTATTACAGTTTCATTAGATAATTCACAGATTTTGTCTTCCATGCCACTTGCATGTAATAATACTTATAAATTCACGTAAGTTGGATGACGTCTATCTATGCAAATGTTATCGACACAAGGAAAAGTATTAGCAAGAATCTTCAACAGATAAAAGTGCTATTTTCAGTGCATGTGTATGTACAACCTTAATGCATTTTCCACAGTATAACTTGTAAATTTCACAAATAAACTCGGGACCATTGGTTTATGCAATATAAGTATATCGTACTCAGCATACGTGTCAATATACAATATTTATCATGGCGCTTGAAGGGACGTGAAATCTTGTTTCAATATAGTTGATGTATATTTAAATGAAGTATCAAGTTCGTATTCATTGTCTAATTATTTATGGTAAAGTTATACAGTTAACCCCGGGTGGATATAGGCCTACACAAGTAAGTTGATTTTCTCCTGTCCATGTGAATCTCACTTGCGTGAGGTTGACTTCAGTTTATGACCACCATAAAAGTGGATATTGTCAAATCTTTAAGCATTGATTTTGATATGGCTCATGGCATATCTATGTGCTAAGAACGATGTTGTCGGGGATGATAACATATACATGCACAATCAACGATGCTTCTAGAAGTACTCTCGCATTCGGTTTACTATCAAATCATATCGTGACTGCGATTGTACCATGCCCAGTTTTCAAAGTGGCAAAACGTTATATTTGCTGCTAGACATGATAGAATGCTCCGTTCCTCACGTCGGTCCGTGTTGTAATCAGTTACAGTTTTTATTCCGAAGATTCATTAATCTGAAAATTGAAAAAAAAAAGTTCGTTTTTCCGAAAGTTTGTTTGTCCGAAAACGAAAAGCTTTGTAATCCTGAAGGTTCGTTTGAACGTATTTTTTTTTTCATTGTCGGATTAAGAAACCATTAATTTATCTTAGGATGAATGAATTACCATGGGGATAACAAATCTTAGTTCGTTTTCGGATTAACAAATCTTCGTGATAATAATCCTTCGGTATATAACGAACATCCATCGCTGTCGTCGATCATCCCGCCGAAAAGTAAGAGAATGCCAAGAATCCGGCGTTCTTTGTTGCTGCTCAGAAGCAGATCCAGAAATTCCGTAAAGGGGGACAAAGTAAGGTGCCACCTCCGGGTTTCATCAGCTTACAAGCAAAAAGTGCGCCCCCTTGATTGTTTTCTCTTTTTATTGCTTTGTAAAAAACAACAACATTAACAAAAACAAATTAAAGGGGCGGGGCGCACCCGGTGAGCCCCCCTGGATCGCCACTGCTGCTGTTGACAACGGTCTATCTTCCGTCCCGTCTATCATTGAACTTTATTGTCTTTCTCAAAATAGAAAAAATGTCCTGATACCACCGTATCCACACACATTGCTGACAGTTTGTATATATGTCTTTCATATTTGGCGATTCATAAATTATTATGTCATACTATAGTATTTTGTAATTGTTCAGTGGACTTTGTCGGAAATGTGTGACCAAAAATGTCATCGTTAATATTCATGAGGATATATTCGGTACTTAATGGAATCCCAATTTTTTGCTAAAATCCTCGCATCAAATTTGAAATACGGAATATCGCTTTGCTTGGCGTAGTCGGGAAAAGAAGAAGAAGAAGAAGAAGAAGAAGAAGAAGAAGAAGAAGAAGAAAATAATTATGAAAAAGATTGTTCTGCTGACGTCTTTTTCGGTGCTTAGAATCTTCAGTTGCACGGTGTAAAAAGGGATTTTTTTTTTAAACTAAAAATGAAAGTCAAAGTTGCCAGTGTTAATGATATTCGGATCCTGGTTAATGCAAGATGTGGTATCACATTCATTCTCGTGACATTTCTTTCTTCTTCGTATGTGCAATCGACACAATTCGCCACGATCGCTGTGACATGTTTATTCAACGTGACATGAGTGAAATGGGCAATACGTATTATCTTTAGAAAAAAAATAAACACACAAGAAAAACAAAACCCCTTGCGAATAAAGGTTGTTACAACTAAATCATAAAATCATGCATCAACAACTTGACTTTGCAAACAGGCAAGGAATTGTTGCTCAGTGGACCCCCCCCCCCCCCCCCGCAGTATTGAAAATATGGAGGTGGGGTCACGTGGTGAGCGAACAGAAAACATGATACGCATGGGCAAATGTACACCACTATTAGACGGAGGGATGTCGGCTTTCAGCATGTGTTGCTATACGCATTGAAACTCTCTCTCCCCCCCCCCCCGCAACATGGGAATTTACTAGTGTATTCAAATCTATGCATATTTTGTCCCTCTAGGGGCTACTTATCAACAAACTATTCAATCCATCGGCACATATTCAATGTACTTCATAATTTCGAAAGTCCATTGCATGCATGAGTTGTTGCTATGTCGGGCTGGCCTGGGATAAGTTTTGTGGTTGTCTGGAATAGTCTGTGTTTTATAGTAAGTTATGCACAGCAATTTGAATATGTTAGTAAACTGGTACCTTATGTAAACTCTGCCTAGTAAATGAAACAAATCTTCCCCTTCGCTGAATATGGACAGATTTCGTTACTTTGGATTCGGCATTGTGAACAGGTGAAAAAAAAAAATGATTAGGCGTTGCCATGGCAGAGCAGCTGTCGTCTGCTGGAAGAACGTGTGCCAAAATGGCGCAAACTTGACGACTATGACATCAACACAAATTTCGAGCATGATGAGCCTAATTACATGTACAGACATAAATAGGAACATTTTTATGGGGGTTGGCATTGCCATTTCATTTTGCTTGGACGGCGCTGGACGCTTTTTGTATGTCATGTGGCTGTAATGAATGTTTTTGTTTCTGTCATATTTGCACACTAACATTTTTATGATTCTGATACATGTAACTTGTCATTGGTTCACAAAGTTATCATATTATTTTAAGTGCAAAAGTTATTCGTACTATTAAAGGTGTTACCAGGCAGGCGCGAAGAGTCTCTTCCCACCTCACTTGTGTAACCATGACGACCAGATTATGATGTGAGAAATTCCTTTTATATAGAGTGCATTGATTTCATTCTTATTATAGCAAGTTTAATGGTTAACTTTGCCCTGATCAAACCCTCGGAATCAAACCGACAGGACGAGTTGCAATATCTTTTACAGCTAGTGCAGAGTTAGACAGCGTAGGAGACAATATTGCAGGTCTGGTATCAAGCACGGACAATATCGTGATATCGTTTCAATATTTTTGTAAGGGGTCGCAGAATCCCTTTTTAGAGTCTGCGTGTGTGAGCGTGTGTGTGTGTGTGTGTGTATTCGTGGAGGGGGGGGGTCAGGAAAAGCACTGGGCAAGTGGGGGCTGGGAATGGCAAGCGGTGGCCCCTGATAACAACCTCCTCACAAAAAAAACAAACAAACAAAAAAACACACACACACACAACAAAAACGAACAAGCATGACAAGAGTATTACATGCAACAAAAACAAACAAGAGTATTACATGTATGATAACAGCAGTATCTCAGGGTTAAAACGATTCTGGAAGCGTTAAAGAGTTTTGTTATAATGGCATATTTTTTTTCTAACAAATTTTATATGAGATTCTGTTACATTTGTGTCTCTCTTATGGTTTGTTTCATTCATACGATGTCCTGATCAGCAGGATGTGGACTCAAACCACCCAGGAGATGGTTATACAATGTCAAACGCGGAACATGTGATGAATGAAGGCAGCAATTTATGGTTACAGTTTGAACTATCTCGAACACGTGGTATATTATGTCAGGTAAAAACCGCGTAAATGATGACTCGTCTTGCCACTATGCTGTCATAACTTAGCGCAGTTTTTCATTTTCTCAATCTCCACTCTTCGATGGAAACTGAAAAAAAAAAGGAAAGGGAAAAAACACTAGAAGTAGAAGGGGAAAGACCTGGAGAAAGAAATCAATACCACTGAATACACGAAAAGACCTCATTCAGATCGAGTACAATGTATCTGGGGATAGTTAGGCAGAAGATGTGATGTTCCTGCACGTGACATGACAAAACAAAATGAAAACAAAACAAATACAACAACAAAAATCAAAGCAAGGAAAAAGTGAAAAAATAAAAGCAAAAACAAAGCGTGTCCGCACCTGTTTCCATAAATCGCTAGATTTGGTCTATGTTACGAACAATTGCACAGTAAGACCCAAATTACGTCTTCCGCTTTTCTCATTGTTACCAAAGTAAAAAAAAAAAAAAAAAAAAAAAAAAAGCCCTGTTGTTGTTGTTGTTGTTATTGTTGTTTTCAGACAGAAAGGCATATCATTTCACTGTTATTATACTTAAAAGGTATGAAGCTGTGCAGGGGTATATATATCTCTCTGAAACTTGGGACTTGTTCGCATCAGAGGCGTCAGTCGATTTTTGAAACGGAAAGCACGAAATGATGTGGTAATGAGTCGTTCCTCATAACGTTTCCCGGGGAACCGTTCCTCGTTTTGGGATCATATATTTGTGCCTTATGGTCTAATATGCCCTGTACTTCAGACCAGACACGGTCCTAAATTCTACCAAAACGGTGTTTTAGTACCTTGTTGTGGCATGAGGAGACCGCATCATAGAAACCTGATTTGGCTATTTTGAGAAAATATCGGCGAAATCATAATGAATCATGAAGTATGCGAGCATTTATTTAGTGTGGCTAGTGTGTGATGTGCATCTTTAGTAGGTGGTTGTAAACGGTGAAGCATACATAGAAATCTAACACTTAATTCATGATCATTATGTAACACCAGGGAGGTGAGACACCTTCCTGGTAACACAGAGTTCGACATTAACTACTTTTCTTCGATGGCCAGTTCGGGACAGTAAAATCTTTAATCTGAAATATTGGTTGCCCAAAATAAACTGAAACATAACAATCAATATTGATTCTTAAGTGCCCGATCGGAACACCAAAGGATAGCTTCTTTTTCTTTTGATTTGCTGACCCGACATCAATTTTCAGTGTTCACGGGCTACCGGGTCAGCGCTAATATCAAGCGCTGTGTATCATTACACAATCCACCTGGCGAGGTATCAGCTCAAATTACTTCTTTCAAGCAAAGTTGTAAAAAAAAGTATATAAAGCAGTTAAGACGCCACACATTTTTAAAGGCACCGCAAGGAAATCCATAGATGCGAAAAGAAAAGGCAAGTGATAGAACTTATAACTTTGACTTCTGTTAGCCTATTGTGACAGTGAAGCAAATTGCTTCCGTGGTTTCAAGTGAGAAGACGTACATCAAAATGGATTGCTACCTTCAAACAACTGCCGCCAGTCCTGATTATGGTATCCCACGGTGCCTTGCGAAGAGATATTGCAATCTTAAACGGCTTAAGAAATGAAACGCCCTCTTTGAGTATCAATTGTTTCGCAAGACAGGAGCGTCCTCATCGACAGGATGTCCTGTCACTCTGATTGGTCCCAAAGTTTCACTCCCCTTGATCGCTTGGCCTTGGGTATAGGTCTGAGGAACCACTAACAACCCCCTATGACCCCCTCACTCATTCACTATTACCGCCCCTGTGCTATTTCGGCGATGGCAACTGTCTCGGGCAACTGTGCGAGCAGCGTACCCGGGTCACCCGTCATGTTGCCCCCCTGTCAATACCTGTTGCTTGGTTTGGAATCTATCATCTGTACCATGCATTATAGCCGGAGAGGTGAATCTTGGGTGAAAGGGCAAGATTGAATGGCATATCCTTCTTCCATCGGCACATTGGGGTAAGTGACTATTTTGAGACATTTTACATCAGTCTCCGCATCGGAGCTCACTGCGATACATGGGAAATGATACCGTACAATGTTAACTATGTTAGAACCACGTGGAATCGCTTGCATACCAAAACAAACAGAATGAGAAGTAGAAAAAACAAATGATCGCCTGTCACATCTCCCCCTGAATTTCCCAAAGACAATCCTCCTCTAGAGTAATCGAGCATTCGAATTGATCACAATTATGTTTGTTTGAATGTAGACTTTTATGTATCATTCTACTCACTCAAGTCTAATCTTGTTTCTTCCCACTCTTGATGTTCATTGCTGCCGTGACCTCTATACATAGACCCTTTTTTCCCGCCCTAGCTCTCCCCGCCTTCATGTCTCTTCCTCATCTATTTTTAATCTCCTCCCGTTTCATTTTATTCCAACTCCAATTGACATTTTCGCAAAGGCGCTTAGATATGATAACAAAATATCTCCCAATTTGACTACAATAATTTACAACACGCTATATATTATATTTTACAATTCTTTCGACGACCTCTACGCATCACATGGTCATGGAAAAACAATATGAAAAAAGATAAAATTTCATAATAAAAAGTTCCGTCAATATATTTTTGACTTCAATATGTCGCAGCATGCGCTCCGAATGTAGACTCCTATATCGGGGTCCCGTACAGTGCGCTGACACCAAAAGGCTACTAAAGAGCTCTGTTCACACTCAACACTTCGAGCAGACAATGATTTCTGTCCTTCCTGTAACCTTTCGAATTCCTTCTCTCTGTGATGTGTCCCTTTTCCTCTCTTCTTACTTTCCATTTTCCTTTCTCTCCAATGTCATTCGACCACCGTAACTTTCGAACGCGCATGCAGGTAAAGCGTATAAGTATTTTTTTTTCTATTTTACCCCTTCTCTCTCCCTCCATTTCACACTTTCTCTCTTTTCTCCTCTTTTCCCGCCTCTGCTCGGAGAAAAACTTGGACGATTGTCAAAAGCGTTCGACACCGCTTGTCACATGAATGTGTCTGTGAACGAACCCATCGTGCCTGTGAAAGGCGTTTTGAACCAGTTATCGCCGCCAAATGCATCAAGACTTGGCGAAATACCAAAAAACCGATAGTTTGCTAGCAAAATAGAATGCAATTGGACGTGGTGATGGGAAACAGTGGCGGGGTAGAGGGTTGATCTGTTCTTTGCTGGTGACCTGATCTCTGCGTTTTTAGGAAAAATTGCTGATACAGCAGAAACTCAGGATTGAAACAAAATACGTAGGCCTATATGAGTATGAAGCCTTTTCTTTCTATTTAGTCTTTTCTTTTCTTTTTTTGAAATTGATGACCCCTAATAATGCATATAAATGATTGTTAATAACAGATTTTTTTCCATGGAATGTGGTCATGATTCACACCCGAATGTGCCAGTTTCTTTCCGCAAATTTAAGGACACCACGTTATTCATCCATTTGACGCTTGTCCGCTATAAAACTACAGAGAAAGCCATGCCATATCAAATATGATAGGGGACAGCTTAAAAACAAAACACAAATCAAATGCATCGAACAATGTTTAAAAACACTCTATTTCTAACTGTGATTATGCCTATTTTTGGGATTGGGTCTTGGATAATGCAATTTCCGCTCGTTAACAAAATCCACACCAGCCGTAGTCCGCTTCAGAATCCGAAGGAAACTGCTTCGGTCCTTTCGGATTGAGTTACATGAGGGATCCAGGGTACTCCCTTAACCTATCCCGCTGGTACGAAGGAGTCCCGTCATGTATTAAAACAAATTTGAACATTATTAGAGTCTTTAAAAAATCTTCTTGATGCTTCTTGTATATTTTGTTGTCATGATAAATTTTCACGTCGTTGAGTGTAACATTGATGACGGACTCTTTTCATTATTGTATGCATCAACGATTACCGGAAGTATTAAGTGAAGGTTGGCTTCTCAGAGTTCAAGCAACGTAAAATTTTTATTGTTGTTAAAATGAAAACAAACTTGGCAATATTATATAAACATGTATTTTTTCCTTTCTTGGCGAAACTCCTCGGAGAATATTAAAGGCGACAAAGTGTATAAAGATATTATCTAGGTGATACAATTTTATTTCGTTGTATCCGAAATGCCTTTATAAACTCGTTCGTCATATCGGGAGTGCGCTGTATTATTATTATTATTGTTATTGTTATTGTTATTATTATTATTATTATTATTATTATTATTATTATTATTATTATTATTATTATTATTATTATTATTATTATTATTATTATTGTTATCATTATTATTATTATTATTGTTATTATTATTATTATTATTATTATTATTATTATCATTATTGTTATTATTATTATTATTATTATTATTTAAGTTCTCAGGTATTAGAATAACATATTGATTAGCTATATCATCATGAGTGTGTGATTATGATGATTTCAATTAAATATTATAGTGAGAACAAACATGTAGCACAGTAGAGGTCTCAATATTATCAGACATTAAACCATATACATGTTTCCATAGTAACATGTTATTATACAAACGAGATGAGCTAACGATATAGTCACCTCACAGGTCTTCTCTTGAATTGCACTGAAATCTTCATTTATTTCCCTAGCTCTCTCTGATAAACTAAGGCAGAATACATCATATTCACCTAAAAAAAAAATGATGGAAGAGTTGTCAAAAGCTACAGACGAAATAAACACGACTTTTATTACACCTTTTGTGTTCAACAAATGAATGAGACGTGACGTGACGAAATCATTACCTCACCTACATGTACATGTGGCTGTGACTATACGAGTACCGTTTGGTGAAAATGTAAAAGCTTTAAAGTTCCATAACTTTTTTTTTAATTTAAATTATACTTCCGATTTTGACGAAACTGACCATTCTTTACGTTTGGTTTTACTCTCGTATAGTCAATAGTCGACTCGTATAGAGAATGAAATGTCATTTTACACCTTTGATGCTCAAGTTGTCGTACAAGGGAAGCATGCAGCGCGATGAGGTGTGCCATTCGACCTTTTTGTTGACAAGGCATCAACCCGACAGTAATTTCTTTCTTCTTTTTCTTCTCTTTATCTATTTTTTTTTTCACATTGAAGTTACGTTGAACTTCTTTTTTTTTCTGTCTGCAGCATCCTAATGTTGAACACTTTTCGTTGCGGTAAAACCCAACAAACTTTCCCTTAGTACTTCCCCGTGAAGAAGGTATACCTCTGGCATGCCTGGATTAAAAGCAATACAATTCAATGCAAAGACATCCAACTGCTGTTTGAAAATATAACCTAACAACAGTGGTCAAGCAAACAAACAAACCGAAAACAAAATCGGAACCCAGCGATGTCAATATCATGAAAATACTGCGCAAACTAGACGAACCTTCGACTCTGGCCTTAAACTATTTATAATTTTTCATTCCCAAAGGAAGCAAGAAAGGGTCATGATCCCCATAGAAACACAATTATAAGTGACTAATGTATGATTTATCATAGAAGCGCCCTGCAAAAACAATTATTTACACGATAGATTTGTCACAATTATGACGTGTACTGTATAGCCCTACCAGCCGAGGGTCGTCCATGCACATACTAAAGTTATCAATTTTTCAGGATGTTGGATAAAGGCGACCATGCACCTTTAATGGACCCAAAGTGAGATGGATGTGATCGCGAGTTAAAAATAATGTATGTAAAGCCTAACAGTGAATAACTCTTGTAAGGTTGACGGGAAAAGAGGATGTTTCTTACTCATCGATAGCCGTTTAACTTTCACATGGATTATTGCTTCAGGCCACGCTCGTATTACCTTCACCTCTGCATCACCATTAGACGTCGACGGAGATGTTGGCTAATTTTATCCATGTCATGTATTCAAAGTATATATCCATAAAGAAGAAGATAGAACAAGCTTTTGCGGGGAATACGCGTTTTAGGGCTAATTCCATCGATGTCAGTGGGAGTATGGACCATGAGGATGAATGTTCAGACTTTGGTGGAAGTTGGGTAATTTCATCAATGTCGCCAAGAACAGGAAAAATAGAAATTTTTTGGAGACAGTGCGGTTGGTTGAAGTTAGCCCACGGTAATTTCATCAGCGCCTCTTCCATGATACGGATAAAGAAATTAAGAATATTCATATAAGTAATACCAGTGAGTGGCAGTCGATTAGTTCCATCCACTGTCGTCATGGCAACGCGTAATATCACGTTCCTGGGAGAACTCTGGACGTTTTCTTTAATAGAAAGAAAATGTCTCTCCCGTGTGCTCGATTATCTTATAAACGTGGAATAGAAATATATTTGCAAGATTATGCTTTCTCAGATACTTTATGTACCCTCGAATAAGTCGTTAGCCCTTCATGTGGCCAGCCACGTGATTTTTCATCAGCATTCAGTAATCTATCCAAACTTGACCTAGTTTTAAAGTTAGCCACCCCTTAATAGAGTACTCAGGTGGAGCAACATGCCTCAGACGAACACGAAGGCCATGGTGACGCAATAGTGGTTAGGGAGATTAAGTGATCTCTATTTATTGACAATTAGTTTCCAGACATCTTTGTCAATCAACGAAGAATGCAGTCTATAGTGTGTAGCTTCCCGCCGCACACTACACGATTCTCGACTTCACGACTGATTGACTTTCGATCCGAAATAAATCACAATAGCCTCAGAATAAACACGCTTGTTTATTTCAGATCCAAAGTTTGTCAGTCGTATAGTCGTGAGTCGTATTGTGTGCGACGGGCTGTAATACCGATCGGCGACTTGTAAGTACATGTTGAATTCAGGGTAAAGGAAAATCTGACATACGAGTTCCTGTTCTTGCACATAAACAGAAGAGAATGTTACGGTTAGAGCATGGAGCTATGGTAGCTCCATAGTTAGAGCAATGGAAGTGCATGTTTTATGTAAGTGTGAAATGATTACATAATTATTATGCTTTACGCGCATCACTTCGACACACACACAGACACACACTGCGCTCGTATAGATGATGAAGTATTGGTTTGCGGCGGATGGAGTGGTACCATAATACTATACAAAGTGTATCTACCTATATCTACCACAAGAATAATCGCTTAGCGGTGCCAATTTAATGAGCCAGTAGTTACACTTCACTTCAAGATCGCAGTGATGATGAGGATCGAATAATGTTTAACACCAGCAGAATCGCTGTCAATCGTCATTAATTTTCGAGATGGTTTTCCATATTTTTATATGCAGAAGGACTTAATAAGCCACATAATGATCTTCTAAACATAAATAACCCGCTAATAAAACAATTACATGTAGAATAAAAAAGAGCAATTGTCATTATGCATGTAGGCTACATGTATTTCTTCCTCACGTAGAAAAGTAACGAGTGCAAACTGTCTATGCCGCCGTTGAATCGCGATAGCAAGCGTACAAAAGTAATGACTATCGATCAAGCTATACCTTAAAAAAAATTAACATGATGAATACAAGGTATATGTCATTAATATGTACGTGCGTGTATATGCGTTTAAAGATTTTCTTTATAAAATTCAAGTGGCCTCAAAATATAAAAACTCAAACGATGAAACCTAAAATACAATCGACATCACCACCAGAATCAGCCCTTTATTGGGTGCAGTACAGGACATTGGTTTCTTTAAATGGAATGAAATCCAAATACATTATATTCATTGAATGAAATCGACGATGATAGAAGAATACATCAATAAAGGTTGAAGAAAACCGGACGATCCGTTCCCAGTTTTGAATTTTTGAAGTTTCGGTGCCGCCATCGCTGGATGAGAAAACTACTACATTTCGTGGCGTCTCGCATGACTGGACAACGATACAAATATTATATATATATATATATATATATATAATATATATATATATATATATATATAAGCAATTCCATAAAATATCTCTTTTTTAAATGTGAAAAGTACATATTTCCTGCTCTTGAATTCTCTCTGTTTTCTGAAAGAGGTAAGTCAATTGCTTCTGCATTATGGCAGGAAAGTGAAAATGAAAAATGTGTCGAATTCTTTTAACTCGCTGTCCATGCGTGACTTCAGGCAATGTTGTAGTCTTCCCATCCAGCGGTTGCGGCACTGAAACCTTAAGAGAAAACGTTTTAAAAGGATTGTTCAATTACCCTCAAACTTCATTGATGTGTGATGTATACTATTACTGCATTAACTCAATCAACATTTCATGGTTTCATTCTCCTTATTTTGACAATATTTCAAATGTCTTTTGATGATATCCTATCAGGTTTGGACCTACACCAGTAATGCTCTTCTGCACATACAACGCTAAGTTTCTTGCATTTGTGCATTATAATCCCTGGAGCTGAGGTGCTATTACAAGTCAAGGACAATCAGTTGAGTTTACCCCTGAAAAGCTAAAAAGGGCCCAATTATTACGACACGTTAGACAGGTACACTCGCACTCACTTTAATGTTAACAACACTGGAGGGTAATTAGGACCTCACGTAGTATGATTAATGTTATGGTTTAGGCAAGTTCGAGAAATTGGAAGTGGCGAAAAGTAGGGGGTACCGAGTTAGGGTGCTAGCTTTGTCAGTCTATGAGCAAAAACACTGGGTGTTGTTTGCGTATGATATCATAATCATAGACTCAGTTTTGGTGTGCATAATAAAATGATCAGTGCATAGGAGCACAATTTTATGCATGTCCCACGAGAAAGAAATGAAAGCGTACATGATCGTGTGCTTGCGTGGTGTTATGTGTGTGTGTGTGTGTGTGTGTGTGTTTGCATGAAATAGTGTCAACACGTTTTTGTGTTTATTTCTTAATCGTTTTCTTGTTCAGTCTCCGCAATTTCTTTTTTCCCATTTTCTTCTCATCTTGAACAATGTGTTCCTCAACGTTGAATTCAGTAAGTTTGAGGATATCGATTATTTTCGGCTTCGAAATTAGAGTCAAGTCAATTAGAAAGTTTCTATATTCTCCATAATACGGTTAGATGAAAATGATTGTAGGAATTTACTTCATTCATTATCTAGTGTTTATAGTCTGAGACTGTCTACATAGCCTACATATTATGATGCACCAATGCATTCTACTTGCTTTGGTAAAGCACCTAAATAAATTATTTTTTTTTCGGGTTCGTAAGAATAGACGCTATTGTCTGCCGGAGAGAGTGTGAAATAATTGAAAACAAGTCAAATAGACGGATGTGAGCGTAAATGACATTTGCCAGTGTTTGCACAGAATTTATATCATACGAGTTTAGAGTCACGTATCAGTCAGGACTTGTAAATGATTGGATGAATGTGATCACGTGATAATGGATCATGTCTTGTCTTCTCCCATGGTCAGAATATTTTTTATGCTCTTTTTTTTTTGCACACAAAATGATTTTATGTTACTTATGGAAAATGTCATATTTCATCTATTTCATTTATAAAATTTCCAAATATTACGTTTAGTAACATACATCACATTCTACAGATCAAATGATTATAACAAATATTTGAAAACACGAAAAACTAAGGAGACGGAGAGAAGACAATATCATCAATGAACCTGTTCAACTACAACGCCTATAAAGTAGTGTAAATTTGTTATTAGTTTTTAATAGTTTATCAATTTATGTTGTCTCCAGAGGGCTGTAAAAGCAGGGAGGTTTTGTTTCACCTCCCTGGTAAAAGTAACGCACGGACCAGCCACTGAGACGCTACTTCGATTCCCTGGCGTTTTTTTTTTTCCGCCTGATGAAGTGGCAAGTCTGTCACACACAGTGGATAAAAGTGCTGCCAAGTAGGGTTAGAGGAGCGTAGCGTGCGAATGACTTCTGAGCTCTTGTGACAGTCTCAAAGAATCCATTCCCACAGTCACGTTTATCAAAACACTCCTCATCCAAGCATTGGCATGTGTAAAAACATATCTGCAGATGACGCCTGGTAACCACGGAGACAAACGCATGATATTAAAAAAAAAAAAAAAAATAGCCCCCCAAAAGATAAAGATAGCACAAAAAAACAAAAACAAAAACAACCAAAAACATTATTGTCTATCCGAATCTCATGTCTCAGGTCATGTCTTCGGCAGAGCATCTGTTCAGTTTGAAGGTGAATTGGCTAGTAGAATGTGAAATATGAAGTGCTTTTCGAGAGTACGTCTGGGTCAACCCGTGAATTGGGATAATTGACTGATGAGTTCGGGACACTGTTGTTACCGACTGTTCGATGCTATGCACGCAAGCCTGGAGCCTGGGCTGGCGACACACTAACGTTCGTGATCATGTAAGATATGCACATACATGTACTCCTTTAGAAGACGATCGGGACATTGCACGGCATTAATGGACCAGTTTCATCATTAATACATTCCAATTTACTTCGCATCTAAGTCAAAAAGGTCATATACCCAGTCAGAAAGGTCATAACCATGGCAACAAGAAAGCTTACCTAAGGCCTGTCCCACCTAGGAACGATGAACTGCTGCGTGCATCATTATTTTTAACTGAGGTAGATTTAGAATAGAGAACTTCAGTTGCATGTGACTGGTGAGACACCACTTATTAGCCGGGGTTTCAAGATGAAACATATGCATATTTTTATGAAAATCTCAATGACGTCCCTCACTTTGGCTCGAACAATTTACCTGGGAAAATAAATTCAGCCGGAGGGCAAACTTACACGTAGTCAAATGAAAGTGTAGTCTCATGGGACTATAAAACATGATAAAAGTACATGTATTATAACGTTGATATTTTTTTCTATTCATGGCCCAGTCAAATACATACAGCTTGGGAAATATTGGACACATGTATGGCATTACAGTAAAACAAAGGATATGAAGGAAAAAAAAAATACATCGACACACACACACACATACACACACACACACACACACACACACACACACGCACGCACAAAATAAAGTAAGATTTCATTCCTGTGATTTGCAGAAAAGCAAAACAATAACAACCATTACAACGAAGAGAAATTCCGATACATCCACAAAGAATCAACGAACTGCAACCCAACCTGGTTCATCTTTCGGCTACTGGGTAATCATGTGCTAGAAACTGTATTATAGACGCATCTCTGTTTTTAGTTTGGCACCAAGAATTTAATAAACTTGATTTCTCAAGGCGCCGTGACAGGGCAACAATGTTACGACACTGCTAGTGAAGCTCTTGGTCATAGGATCACGTCATCATAACTTGACTGCAAAACAGAAACATGACAGTTATTAAGTAACCCCTTGTGAGAATCATAACTTAAGAAATGCGAGAATTCAGAATTTAGTTTGCGTCTATTATACAGCATACTGACGTGCTTAGTGTGATGTCATTTTTCATTCAGTAAACAATCAAATGACTCTATTTTTTGTGTGCATGTGATAGTCGTTAATCAGCGTTGATATTGCATTTTGAAAGACCCTGGACGTGCAGGAGCAATTTGAATTTGAGTAGAACCACGTCATCAAACTAATCGGCGTCCCCTGGAATTTCAAGAAAGCAACTTTGTCGATGGAGTCAGAGAGAACTTTGCCCTACACGGTTTCTAAAATAAATGTTGATAGCCTCCTCAAGAGGTATTTCTTTTAAACTCAAATTTTGACCGACGTTTGGTTTTTCCTCCATGTTAAAGGCATAATTTACCATCTACAGATGAAACAAAAACCCAACATCAGTACTCCGAAATAGTTCTAAAATGTGAGTTAGGGAAAGAAACAACCAATGTAAAAATTTGAATCAGTATAATCGATGTTAAATATTGTTAAATGTATAAAATGTGAACAATAGTTATAATGAGAATGTCTTCCAGACTAAACCGTCTACAGTTACGGTTTAGTGAGAAAAATAGTGATATTTCCTTATATTTTGGGCTTTATTGAAAAAATTTCTATATGGTATACTATAGGATGTTTTGTGATACAACTGACCTACACATATTCATCAAATGTGATATTTCGAACATTTTTTTTTTAAATCACCGTTCCTAATGGTAAACAGTACCTTTAAATTTTGAGGCAATGATGGTCAGAGAGCTAACACGAACGAATGGAGTTTGATTTAAAAAAATAAATAAATCTATGCGCTGACGTTGCGTGAAGGGATGTTGGCTGATGCCATACAATGCGACATTGCCGCTCATCAACATGCTGAGAAAAGGAGAACGTTAAAGCAGAAAACGGTATAGGGGTAGCTTGTTACACAAGGAAGTACTAAGTAGTTGATCTTTTAAGGATGATGTTAAATTGACCACTGCCAGAGGTTCTATAGAAGCACTTCCAGAGAGGGGAAAGAAAATATGCTCAAGTTTGAATCATTTCTTTGATTGGTGTGAACTTACGCTTAGCTCTTCATCAATACGACCAATGCAATTCTGATACAAGATGCTTTGTTGGACTACATTAAAAGATGCTAATGCACCTTTAAAGGGATGGTAGTGTTCTGGTTGAGGTGAGAATTCAGGTTTTAAGTTTTTGCGACATAATTAGAAACCACTTATATGAGATGTTAAAAAAACCCATACGATTCTAAGAGGAAATATAAGTTTATTTGATGAAAAATGTGTTTGATATCTAAGCCATTTCAAAACCCGACTTTCATCCAATAAAATTTTAATTCCTCTTAGAATCATATGCTTTTTGATATTTCATACGAGTGGTTTTTAATTATCGCAAAAAGATTTAAAGCCTTAACTCCCCCCCCCCCCCATCTCAACCAGAACTACACCATCCCTTTAAAATGTATAGGATGAGTAACGTTACTTTGACGGATGCTATTTGGAAGCACACAGATGGTAATCACTTCCACGGAGCGTCTCCAGCAGAGTTCTTAAGAATCGCAAATGTTCTCAGACTGACAGGTGTGTTAAGCGTTCTTACGTGACATTGTGTTGTCATGGAAACCGCTGTGAGCTTGCGCGCGCATATTTCGTTACGCGATGTCAGATTCTAATTTTAGCAACTTCCAAACAGTTTAGGATCTTTTGAGAAAAAAAAAATATACAGCTGCTGGCAAAGCTTTCACAAACCTTCGAATGATTTGGTTTTAGTAAGATAATTTCTAAAATGATGCGCATGCGCAGTCCTTTGTCTGACGCAATCATATACAATGATCTTTGATAATATCAAGCTCATTTCTTTTTTTCACAATGATAGAACTTGTACACGACTTAAAGCCATAGATATGTGGGCAAGAAGGGTAAAGATGGAATCGCTTACCTTATTTTTAAGCTTGCATGTGCACGTGACTATAACTGAACGACAGAGCAAGGGTAAGAGAGTGAGGGGGAGAGAGGACTTCTTTAGGCGCGATGTGTTTATACTTCACTTCCGGTGGAATCCGAAGGAGCTGGAGAACTGAGATTCTGCGCATTATTTCCAGAGAACGTGGATAACATCAACGAGAAATGCTAGCGACTCCTCTTTATGCCTGTGTTGAGGCAGGAAATTCCCGGACTCAAACGGTACCACAGGATCACTGACTTAACAGGGGGAATGTGAGGAAACTCGTAGGTCTTTTTTTGGATTAACGAGGAGAATCGTAGTGGAAAAAATGATTACCAGATCAACGCCAAAGGTAAGTCAACTGAGATAAAGAATAACTCACTGAATTTCATGTGCAGATTTTCTTGCTTGTTTGTTTGCTGTTGTTTATATAAAAAGTTGTTATTTTTACAACTGTTGCCAGATTTAAGGGAGCTTTGGTTCAACTTTATCCTTGGGATGCTGTTGGTATCGATACCTCTGCCAAGGAGCTTATGTTTTTGCCGGGCGTTGTTTTGTTTGTTTGTTTGTTTGTTTGTTTGTTTGCTGGTCTGTATGTCTGTCTCTCTGTTCGCAAAATAACGGATTTGGAAATTTTGTGAAAAAAAATGATAGTTACACAAGGAAGAGATGATTGAATTTTTGCAATGATCTGGATCACTATCTGGGTCCAATTTCTTTCTTCTTTTTTTTTAAGGGGGGGGGGGGAGAGTTTCAGAAGGATTCTCTATCATTGAGAAATATTGCCATTTTCTGCATAATGTGTAAACAACACTTTTCGTGGTTAGCTAAATAGCACTGAAATCTCAATTATCATACCAAGTTCTACTGGTATATGGTCAAGGAATCTAGTAATACAGGTGAAAATGTAGGGCTATAACATAGGGTGGAAATGCAACATGGGTTGAAATGAGCTGCTTGGTGGAGGTCTACGCTATCCGAGTATTTTTTCTACATATGGTTACCAGCATAGAATCATGAATAACTCCCGACAAGAAATCATATTTTCTCCACTTGATGTTACACTCGTTAAATTGGGTGGAATTGTGTGTTCCCTCGCCATGTCTTTTGTTAGTCACATTAATATCACAGAAACATGCAAGTTATGCCGAGTCGAGAGGAAGGTGCATTCCAATGTCTTTTGTTAAACATTTCAGTACTTTAGCAATGATTGACAGATGAGGTCATCTCAAGGATATTGGTTTGGAAGGATTTTTGTGGGCGTTCCCAATTAATCTGAAGAAAAAAAGAAGGAAAAATCGTTAAAGGTATATGGAATGTTTCTAGATGTTCGTTTCACCGCAAAAGTGATGTCGAGGGTATCATATATCAACACAAATCAACATGCATTTGGATTTCAGGGCCCCTTTAAGAAAGCGCCGCCAGTTGAAATAGTAGCGAAATCGCATTCTCATACAATGTAGACAAACAAGGAACGAATTAATAGAGTAAGAAGGAATACAAAAGCAGTAGATAAGTAACTTAATATATTAATCTTTATATATGTGTATCATTCTTGGTTTCTTAACATATTTTATTCATTGAAATGTGAATGTTTGTATGCATAAAAAGTATATCATGCCAACAAATCGGAATTGCCAGTATAGCGAGGACAATGAGAGTGCCCCCATCTCACTATAGACGGCGATTCCGCTACGATACTCGAAAAATCAACATAACACGACATATCGTGGCTTGATCACCATCGTACACCACCATCACCAAGTTTTGAACATGTCCAAAACTTTCTAAGCGAGAGCGCAGCGGTCTTAGAGCCAGTCACAATTGCCCCACGAGCGCATAAAAGCGGCATATTCGTAGCTCTATCGTGGTAGTTCCCTCGCCCGTGGAAAATGAAATGTTTACTTTCCTGTGCGTTCTTTCGTCAAGCACTAAACTTGTGCACCGCGTACCTTCTTCTACTTTAGATTAGATAACATGAGAATGAATTGCAAGACAGACAACATTTTCATTGTTATTAACATTTTTTTTCATTAACCCTGCATTATATGAAAGAGTGACATTAAAGACGTAGATATGAATGCTATTCTCTACGACATACCAATGACCAACTCAAAACAACGGAGAGGCGTCGTAACTTATCATAATCATTATCCTTGTTGTATTACTATCAATATTATTGTAATTATTGTTGTCATTATCATTATGATTATACTTATAATGATTATTATTATCGTTATTATTATCATTATTAACATTATCCTCACCATTGTTATGATTACTATCACCACTGTTAAAATTCTAATCCTTATTGTTCTTTCTTTTTAATGATTACAAAATACAGAATATTTTAAGGTTTATGACATTATCTTTTTCCAGTCATCATGGGAGTCGTTGAAAAGCTCTTTCAGAGCTCAACTCGAGGAACGACACAGTCCCTTACCCAGCCAGTTCTGCACACCTCGTACACCTACGCGATGGGTTAAAGGGACTGTACAGTACTGGTTGAGGTGGGGATTCATGTTTTGAACATTCCTAAGTGAGATAATGAGAAACCTCTTATGAAATATGAAAGAGCATGTCATTTTAAAAAGGATTCAACGTTTATTTGATGAAAATCGGTTTTCAAATGGCTGAGATATAAAAAAAAAAGCGATAATAATAAAAGGCGACAGGCCACGCCTTTTATTAGGATCTCTTTGTTTCACCTTGTTTTTGGATATCTCCGCCATTTCAAAACCGATTTTCATCAAATAAACTTTTGATACCCCTTAGAATTGCATGCTCTTTGACATCTCATAGCGTGGTTTCTGAATATCTCACAAAACGTTAAAAGCTAAATCCTCACCTAAACTAGAACTGTACACACCCTGTAACCTGTGGATCGAGTCTGCAGCTGAATCTTATGAGAAAGCTTTAAATACGCGTTCCACAAGTAAAATTGTCAAATCGCGCTGTAACTTATACGACGATATGCGAATCCAGGAAGGCAATTCATGATCCTCAGGAGAGAACTCCAGCCGGTCACTATAAAGGCGAAGTACAAATGAATGAATGAATAAATAAATAAATAAATAAATAAATAAATAAATAAATAAATAAATAAATAAATAAATAAATAAATAAATAAAGATACATATATCGGTATAAACATAATATGCATGTATGTATATGTATATATATGTATGTATATACATATATATTTCTTTCTTTCCCCTGGTAACCATGAAAAAAAAAATCAATGTTGGTGGCCCCAAACAGAAATGTAGTGGCACGAAAGAAATGCAAACAAAACAAATTATTTTGAATTTAATGGCCCCGCAATGTCAATCCCCGTGGAGATCTGATATACGAAATCAATAGAAAAAACATTTAATTTTGTTTCTTGTCATTCATCTTAGATTCTATTTCTCGCGATGTAGAGAAAAATTCGTTCAAATTAAATCCCAAATGTGACATTCAATTTTGCGCCTGCTGGATAGACGTTCAATTTCGTCCCAAGTACCAATTTCAATTTCATTTACAGGAACACAACTTTGCACTTTGAACGTTCGAATTCATTCAACACAAACAAGTTTTTGGTCGTTTCTGCTGGTCCTTTTTGTCATTGTCATATAATTATATACTTTCATTTTCAATTTAAAGGACAAGTCCACCTTCATATACTTGTGGATTAAGTGAATGCAGCACTACTTAAGGTCACATCAGTGAAAGTTTGTGGGAAATCGGACAAAAGCTATGAATTTTTTAAGTATCTGAACAGTCACTCCTGGATGAGAAGACTACTACAGTGTATGATGTCACATACGTACAACAATATAAGGAAAATATAAAGAAAATTTCACAAAATTTAACTTTTGAAAAAAGTGCACATTTCCTCGACTTGTCACTGACGTATGATAAGGGTAATATTATTAGCCCTTGCCTTCTGAAAGAGGGAAGTCAAGTTTTCTTTTATTATGACAGAAAAGTGAAAATATGTTGACTTTTCTTTACATTTTCTTTTTATCGTTGTACACATTTCGTCAAAATATACGTGGCTTCTGTACGTGTTTGAAGGTTGAGTTATACGAGCTCTTATCTAGTATAAGGCAAATGTCCCATTTAATGGTACATTAAGTTTGCATATTCAAACCGTTGAGTAACAAGAAAAAATTTATATAAACAGCAACGATAAACAGTGGCCATATGCTGTAAATGTTTGCTTTAACGTTCTTCACGGCTGTGCAAATGCGAATTTGAATGCATTTTTAATTTTGAACTCCCTTTCCACACGTTATAATTTTGAGAAACTCATGAAATCCATGCTTATGAAATCAAATTGAATTAACTAGATACCTTTCTGAATGTTGATCTCGTTGATCATTCAAATTCACTGGAACTTGAATGATCGCTTCGTTAAATCGAATGCATATTTTATGCAATTGGGCGGGAAAAAACTATATTATGAATGTTCTACATGTCTACACATTAAAAATAATGAAGTTTGTTGCAGCCCCCAAAATGGAGTTGAAATAATGGCGTCAAAGCACAATCGTATTGGTTTGTACAACAAATATTTTTATAACTCTGAGTCCAGCTTTAGGGGCACATTGTATGGAAAATGTTCGCATTGTCAGCGGTAAAGCATAGACAAGGATAGTTTGAATGGGAAATAATAATTATTGTTAAAAGCGTTAAAGGGACTGTATAGTTTTGGTTGAGACCTAATTTCAGGTTTCTAACATTTTTGGTGAGATAATGAGAAACCTCTTATGGAATATGAAAGAGCATGTAATTCCATGAGGAATTCAACGTTTATTTGATGAAAATTGGTTTTGAAATGGTTGAGATATCCAAAACAGAGCGATTCTGATAAGTGTGGGACCCACACTTTTTTACGATTGCTTTGTTTTACTTTGTATTTGGACGTTTCAGTCATGCCAAACCCGATTTTCATCAAATAAACTTTGAATTGCTCTTAAAATGGTATGCTCTGTACTATTTCATAAGTGTTTTCTTGGTATCTCGCAAAAAAGTTAAAAGCCCAATTCTCATCTCTACCAATACTCTACCATCCCTTTAAGGCGACACAAATTGTCTCCTTAACGTTTAGTGTCTCTTTAATGTAGTAATCCCTAAAGCTGGATCCGTAGTTATAGGTATGGTGGCAGCCTTAATCTCCCGTCGTATTATCATCCAGTCCAATAGAAGCTTTCTGTATTCCCTTTTTTTGTCATCTCTCTCTCCCCTCCCCCTCCTCTCTCGTTCATATATATACACACTGTAAAAACATCGGTGTTAGATTTAACACCATGGGTGTTAAATCTAACACCGCTCAAGCTTCAATAGAGGACCACACCCACAGGTGTAGAAAATGTATTGTGACGGTGTTAAAAAGTGTTCACCTGGCACTTCGTGGTGTTAATTTGACACTGTGGCTGGTGATATTTTCGACACTGCGCTAGAATTAATTCAATAATGACACCGCATGGTGTTGATTTGATATTGGTGGTATTAATTTCAATGGTATAACACCCGTCCAGCTTCAATAGGAGACCACACCAACTGGTGTTACTGTGGTGTAAATGTGTTTACACATTTTTTCAAAAATCAAGTACTTTATCGGAAACATTCTTTATCGTCTTGTTGAAGTTCAAAATTAATAAGAAGTGCAGTAACTAAGAAACTATTCAAAAAACACTTTTATATTTTGAAATGACACCCGGAGGTGTTCATCTAACACCAGGAATGAGCACCGGAAATTTAACACCAGCTCGGTGTTTCAAATCTAACACCGGACTTTTTGCAGTGTGTGTGTGTATATATATATATATAATAATAATAATAATAATAATAATAATAATAATAATATATATTACATATCATACTTTTGACCACCAAATTGTAACTGGAGCAACCTCTTTCCCTCTTATCTGCTTATCTGTGCTATCTATAGGTTATCATTACAAATCCATGCTCTGCTTACTCTTTGACAAGCCCGTTTGTTTCATGCTTGTAGTATACTTTCTAAATAAAGCCCGTTTGTTTACCTCGTGGTCTAGATTGGGCATATTATTTATGGAAGATATTTCAACTACGTCTATGTGAGGAAACTTGACCGATATTCCCCATTGGTCTGGCCACTGAATTACAAAAAAAAAGGGACAAAAACTTAATTAACGGGCTAACAAAGAGGGTAACATGCATGGTTGCACCTCTAATGATCCGGCGAAAGAATAAAAATAACCCAATATTTTGGGAGAATATTATTACACTGTGCGACGGAGTTAGAACTATACCCATCCGATTCCGTCCCTCGCTTGTTGGATCTACTCGTATAAGAGGTCCCACTCAAAGAAATGTAGGTAAGGTGAATCCTGTGGTTGAGCTTTAAGGTGGGTGGGGGAAAGTTTTCACCGATAGCGGCAGTTTTTTAATGAGCCGAGAATGATAGCTTACTCATAGCGGTTTCCCCACGGTCGCGCCTGTCGAGTTCTAACTGCATGCGGGAACTCCGTTCGAATACACTCCTTTGACAGTTGATGCGTGCTACTCTCAGCTGCCATGGATACTCACATCCGCGCCGGTGCTCCCCGCACATGTATGGCTCATGGTATGGTGACATGTCCCATGTAATGATATCTCATCTGAGACAGAACGAGAGCTAGGGAAGAGGGGGTAGGGTGGGGTGGGGTGGAAGTGTTCATGGATGCGAGCGGTTCCGTCCGCAAAAGCCATGGTCATGTAATATCATTTGAGAACATTGTATGCGGGGGGTTATTTTGTCAATCTGACATGATCGTATCAAATCCTCTCTGTGAACTTTACTAAATGCACGATGTTATCATTGCATGTTTCCTTCTACTCTTTGAACTGTACAATATTTGCTTGTGAAGATGGCCCCTGAATTTTTCCAATTATTTTTCTCAAAACTTTGCTTGAAATATTTCCTCTTCTAAGATAGTGTACCTTCAACATGACATTGCGTTATGTCTTTACTCCATATGTTTTCACATGGATTGTACTACTTGATAATGTATATTAATGCATACAATTCAGATGATTTTCACAACACATTTGTTAAATTTTGTTACGCTGTTTTGAAAATGGATGTAGGTATAAAACTGACCTGAACTATACCATTCGAATACTTCGTAATTAGAATAACTGTGTGATCATTTGTGAAAAATTACAATATTTATTATCAGTCTTTTTTGTTGATGCCGCATAATTATGATCTGCTTTTTTATGTGTATTTTTTTTTTCAAGGAATCCACTTTATTCCACCTCTGCTTTTTTTTTTTCTGGATCCGGCCATTTCCATAAGTTGTATAATTTGATCATATTACTTTCAGTGTCATGGGTTGCTATCCTTCGGTACTGTTTCTGTGTGTGTGTGTGCGTTTGTTTAATTTGAAATTTGAAAACAATTATCAAATCAAACAATAAAACAAAACAAAAAATCAAAGGCACGTTCTAACTTTCCAGTATTACATTTTGATAATTAACAGAAAATACAATCTGTGATAGTATTCAAATACGTAAAAAGAATAGAAGATAACATCAAACAAGTAGCACTCTGAATGTTTCATTCAGTAGGACTAAGTATATTATGGGAGAACTTGGAAGACATTAACACGTTTTATACTAATTATATGTTATATCAATTATGAATGACATCAGACATACAATTCATACTGTATAGATGAGTCCCCTGAGGCTTTGTTTCACAGCCCGTCGTTTAACGAATCATTTTGGGTGAATAAATATTTAATCACAATGCAATATTGTCATGATTGTACGCAGCAATAACAATAATGAGGGGAATTCCACAATTCTTTTTTTTAATGAAAAGTACATATTAACGCGACTTGCTACTGTTCAGGGAAACATCAAAGTGCTCTTTCATTTTTATGCTATATAAATATCAAAACAGCTTGAATTCTCTTTGTGTTTTCTTTATGTTGCTGTCCTGCAGGAACAACTCAAATTAGATTAGTCTTGTCATTCAGCGATGGTGGCACCGAAGCTTTGAAACTTTATGAATTTATCCAGAGTTTCCTCAAACTTCACTAATGTATTGTAATAACATTATTGCATTACATAAATCAACATATTCATGATATTTGGGACTTGAGTAGTCTTGAAAGTCGTTATAAAGACATGCAAGTATAAAAGTTATGATACATGAATGATTTATAAAATGTTGCATAATCTTTCCCCAAATTACATGTCTGATAAAGTTATTCATTGAAGAACTTTGATTTATTCACTTTATCCTATAATCAGAATCTGAATTTACCCGAGATAAATTCAAATAATTGCAAAATAACTTTTAAAAATAATTTCATAAGGGAATAATATTGCATAATCAACTACACATTGAATTTCGTAACTCATGCACCGGCCAACTTTTTTAAGATCCTTTCAAATGTTATTTTCTGATTATTCAGATAGAGCAGTACAGTTTAAAAGATATCGGATGTAGAGACGCAGCGCCCATTATTTGTTTTGTCTTGTTCTTTCCCTCAGGGGATTATTTTTGTTTTGTTTTGTTCTTTTCTTATCTTTCATTATTGTAAAATTTCTCACTGTATCTGTAAATGTTTTCACTTAATATTTTCCATGTTTATAAAATTATAACACTTTGCCTGGTAAATGTGGGGCCCTAGGAAAGTGCAGTTGTATAATGGCTGAATGAGTTATACTCCATTTCTTCTGATTAATGTATTTTCTTGCATATTGTATATTTTATTTGAATACGGAATAAAAAAAAAAAAACTCGAAAGCAATCACGTTAAATCTTGTGCCCTACCAAAATCAGTAATCTTCCAGAAACCTGTTGGTTCTGTGCAGATTCTTTAGATTCTTTAGTATGGAGATTTCAAGGTTTTCGTGCATCATATTCAAGCTCCCGACCCCACTTCCCCCGCCCACCCCCACCCCCTCCATAAATACAATTCAATGGTGTCTGCCATGGTTCCTAAAATACTTATCATATAAGATAATGAATTCGGCTGTGAATTTGATGAATGAACTATAGCTTCTTTCAACAGATAAAAACCGAGAGAAACAGTTTGCAACAAATGCGACATTCATAGGGCCTGCAATACTTGCAATCTAAAACCAGTCAATAAATAACCCAGTATAAAATGAGGTGACCACAATTATTCGTAGCTTGACATAATTGTCATAACTTTATAAATTAAAAGGTCAAACAAAGTATCGAAAGCCTATGCAGAAATGCGCTCCTCATTGCGTGTCAGAGCGGAGATCGCAACATTCTCTTCAGGAATCGCTGATTAATGTTGCGGCCGCTAAAACATCTTTGAATGAATGACATCCTGTGGCCAGAGTGTTTGTAAACACGAAAACGGTACAATGTGAATACTCGTCGGGTGAGTACATCATACGTGTGTATGACTGCAATACCCATTTTTGGATTAAGATAAAACCACAGTAATCGAGAGTAATCACCCTGTGGTAATCAACACTCATACTCAATTGGAGGAGTGGGTAGGAGTTTCATAGCGACCACTAGAATAACATTGGCGGTATATTTCAGTGGTGGCAACTTAGCACGCGACCATCTGGCCAAGGATAAATTCTGTCGCGTCGACAGTTAACAAGCTGCGATCCAGGCGTCTCCCCACTCCAGTGATGTATAAAGCAAACGTAACGAAGAGAACAAGCATGCCCATAGCTGTTATCATTCATACAAGATATCAACTTAAGTTATTCATACAAGATATGATACACGTGTTTAAATTATATATATATATATGTATGTATACATACATACATATAGATATACACTTACACATGCACTTACACACACACACACACACAGACATATATATATATATATATATATATATATATATATATACTATATATTCTCTTCTTTTTTTTTAATCGGCACGGACCAGCTGAAGAACATGTCACTGAAGCAGTTCCCATGTTAAAATAGATGAATTGAACTGAACTAAACTGAGGTGCTTAAAGTATTGACAGTATTAGGCATGTTAGGAATCGAGTTCGAGGCTTTTGTGTCTTTTACATATTGTATTTTTTGGTTTGTTTCACTAAGTTGAATTAAATGCGCGTCGCATTTTTATTTTTCGTTTTCCACTCTTCAGCACACTCTGATATGCTGTCAGATCAAATTGCATCCGTCATTGACAATAACATTTGTTGATATAGAGTAAGAAATGTAAATGGTTTGAGCTGTGGACCTCCATGGACGATGACGATGAAGCATACAGTGAAGAGGAAGTGAAGAAAAAAGAATAAAACCAAGAACAAAAAAAGAAAGATGATATAGAAGAAAGAGATGAATAAAGAAAGAAAGGCGGAAGGATAAGAAAAAAAAACAACAACCCACCAGTATATGTATATAATTATTTCGTCTCTTGTTTATGCATCATTCTTTTTTTTTTCTTTTTTTTCTTTTTTTTTTGCTCTTGCTTGCCTAACTGCGTATGCATATGTATGGGACATATTGCTCAATGAAAAAGTGCCTGTGCCGTAACATTCATATTTCATTTTACAATTGTATTTCCTCTGTACCTTAAAACAAGTAATGTGTATATGCATTTATATTACATGCATCATCACTGATCAAATGCTCCAGCCGTACATAGATAACTTTTGGATAAATGACTTTTATTGTTTACATTGCTTATCAAGCGATCTGCGTCTTACACGCTCTTTCAAATATCTTTTCAATGAATCACTCTTTTCCATCTCTGCTTTACTTTTTGTCGTCCTTCATAGTCCTTGAAAAGTATAAAGGTTCTTCTCATCATACCTCCATTCGAGTATACATTGTGGATCAAACTTATTACAAATTGTTAAATAATATTATTTGCAAAAAGTACTATTTATCAAGTATTACTTTTCGTCGCATGGCAATAATGTGAACTAAATTGAATCGAGAAAAAAGAAGAAGAGGAGGTTGGGAGTAGAACCCATGTCGTACCGTGTTCATTCGCCTACTAGATACATTAACATTCTTTCCTATTTTTCCCCGACTTCTTCATAAAGATACATAAACATGCTATACACACGCACACAAACACTCGCCACTGAAAATGGATGGCAAAATACACACATAATCTCATCATGTCCACTTCGCATCTACAATTAAGGTATATAACTCTTCTTCCTTCACATTCAGCGGACGAGTTCAACCAATTCATGAATGCGACCCTGTGATCTCGCGTATGGCGCTCGGCGCTTAATTAAAGTGGGACGAGGGATTACGAAGCATTAAAAGTCAGCATTTTGTGGAGAAGATCATTAATTTCTTGTGGCCGACCTACCGTATACTACTAATACTGCAGAGCACCCACTGCGTTCGAAGCGGCCTGATCCATGCCTAGCCGAGTAATCCACTCGGGAACACCCGGGAAGACCTGTAGCCCATATACTGGCTTGATCGCATTACGCTATTGCGGGTAACCAAAGTATGACAGTGTAGGCCTACTACCGAAAAGCAGTGGTTATAAAAAGGAAAAGGAACATAGTATAGGCCTATTGAGAACTAACGTCCACTTGAATGTCAGCTAATGTCCTGTTCACATGGCATAGCGTATTAGAGACAGTTGACTCCATTTGCATCTTAATCTCCTTTTTTTTTTACCCCATTCACATGAAGGTAACTGTGTGAGTGTGTGTGTGTGTGTGTGTGTGGGTGTGTGTGTGCGTGATAGTATTTATAAGATTATCAGGATTAAGCTCTCCAAACTTATATTTCTTATCGGTGGTTTCGTTTCAAACAACCTTTTCCTTTTCCCAATCTGCCTCCATGATTTTACATCTAAAGAATAAACAAGATGTCAACACTTTTTTAAATGATATTCTTGATTTGAATTTCATTCAATATCAGGTCCATGTTAACAACGAAATTGATATAAAAAATAAGCAGCTGTATTTTCCTCTCTCTTGCTGCCAAATCAATTTTCCCACATACAGTACAATATATTTTGGGGTCTTTTGTTTAAATCATGTGTACAATACACACCCGCACACACAAAACGCACACACACACACACACACATGGACACCAAAATGAAAGCATGAATGTTGTTCAGAATCATTTCAAGACTCCCATGCTTTGAACTTACATCAACTCTGTTATCTGCTTGACGCCCATTTGATAGTGTCTTTTATATATATAAAAAAAAAAATTTTCATCATCATATAAAACAAATAACACACATTACTTGTTAGAGCGTTGGCAATCTTATGCACCATCAGACCATTCCTAACTTTTGAGTCATCTAAAACACACGTGTCTTCGCCTATGTTTCGGACTGTTCCAAAAGAATCATTGGGTCGATAACTCTTTTTTTCCCCACTGAGATTTTTATCATTCTACATCAAACATAATACCACCTGAACACATACATGTAATACATCATAACCTTTGAAAAACAGGCAATGAAATAATATCGTGACTCAGACCATCATAATTATCATCTACAGATCAAGAGAACATGTGTCTAAACAAACAACATTTTTCTGAAACACTTTCAGGTCATGATTATTTCTTGCAATAGATATTTCCTAATCGAAATATTCCCTTATGCTATCTTTACATATATCAAAACAAGGCATTATTTCTTTTTATTTTACAAAGATAGATTTCATATCTCACATGCATAGTAATACAATTCAATGCCGAATTGTTAGAACCCGAAAAAACAACTAATTTATCTTCCGTCGACGATAACTCTTGCTTGAGGCCTGTACTAAATATCATGTCCATCATTTGTTGGTTTTTGTTTTGTATAAATAGGACAATGTCATGTTTGCTCTCCCCGTCAGATCCATCAAGTACTGATGGTGCCAAACGGACATATTCCCCATCAGAGGATGGAGGGAAGGCCTGGCAAGCAGGTAAGAACAAAAACAAAACAATATAATGCAATACAAAACAAAATCTTCCCAAAACAAACAAACAAACAAACAAACAAACAATAAACAAACGAAAAATCCTTAGGGATATTAGTATAACAGCAGGCATGTGTAAAGAAATGTCATCACTGCATAGAAGTTACTGGTGAAGAAAATAATGCCTACGCTTGTATTCAGCTGTTGTTAAAGTGCAAAATTTAATTCTTGTAAAAGGTCGTGTACATACTCCTCATGGACAGATGGAGGAAAAGAATAATGTGCAAAAAGATGCCTTGCTTCAATTCAAGGTATGTGGGAGCACCCTTTATTTCAAATAATGCCATCATTTATGTAATCCTATGATTATATCAAAGAGGAAATTTAATTCCCATATAATTTACTATCAATAACGGATGAAATTTTGCATTCTATACTGCTTTCATCATTTTGTTTGTGCTTGTGAGTGTGTGTGGTTGTGTGATTTGACGGTATCGCCCAGATTGACCCATTTTATGACATCTTCATAAGTAGACACAGCCTACAAAATGAACGAGATGTTGTGTCTTTTGCTTCTTTTAAACAAAGTCGAAACGTTCCAAGAAGAAGAAAACGACGACCTTTCATTATCGAGCGGGAATCGCAATCGGCAGTATACAGCTCGTGTTCGGCATTCTGTCGGCTTTCCTCGGCGGCTCGTCCTACGCCCTCTATCACCTCATCAACCACCCGGGCAGCGGGCTCTGGTGTGGCATCCTCGTAAGTCACGTGACCATTCTGAGCAGTAGACATGTAATAAAATTGTAACACTAATAGATCGGCATACTCGTAATGGGAATCACTCTGAAATTTGAGAGAATCAATAAAGATTTTTGAGAGTATGAACATTATCCCTTTTCAGAAAATATATAGTACGTTATACTTTTTGGACAGTATAATATGCATATTGATCCACTTGATTTTGTTCGTAGCCATAAATGAAATGAATCTGTTTTTGTTTTCTTTTTGTTTTAAATAATATTGGTAAATGCTTGTGGAGCATCTGATTTTACACGAGTAGAGATCACTTCACCTGATTTTCACTTGAAACGAAAACTCTTTAGCCGGAAGTCTGCATCAAAGAGCAAATTGCCTCGAAAGAATTGAAAGAATCAAAGCTCGGGAGAGTGAAAAAGTTTGAGAGAAGTCAGACAGGTATTAAAACAGTTACATTCCATTTCGGTGACTCACTTAGCGTGGCGTCCATAGGGAGACCTGTAAATAGCCGTCTTGATCACGTGATAATGACGAATTTTTAGTCTGTGTATATTTATGGCGTTCTCCCCCTGAAATGTTTGTAAATATAAACACACACACAAACACACACGCACACACACACACATACATACATACATAGACATTTGACTTCGAATCACAACTTGTTTGGTGTCCCGGCATATCACGATTATTCCAATATAAACTACAGCGAGACACACAGTGAGGATCAAACTCAATGCAAATTAGGTTCGATACTTATTATAATTATGTCAACGTGTAATTTCTAAGGCAACATTTTCACAGAGCCTGAGCCCTGTTTCATAAAGTTGTTCGTGAAGTTACGCATGACTTTACGAACGACTGGAATTAGTAACAATATGTGTGCCCATTTTTTCTTTTAAAAAGTATGACTGTTTTGAAATATTTCATCTACATTGGGGCAAAAATACACTTTCAACTGATAATGTGTGTGAAAATGTAAAAATGATCAATATCATCTGCAAATTTCAACTTTAGCTATTGAAATGAACAATGATTACGTAATCTACTTGGCTTGTCATATTAAAATCATTCGTAAAATCGTGCGTAACTTTACGAACGGCTTTATAAAACAGGGCCCAGCAGTGTGGATGGTTTAATTCTCATCTCCTTTCACACAGTGTCAGGACTGTGACACCAACTGCATTCACATTGTGTTCACGCATGACACTAACTTCTCACTGACCACAGTGTTAGGGCTGTGACAACAAACATACGATGACAGTGCATTAAAGCTCGGCAACATACACAACCGCACTCTGTTCACTCACAATAACTTCTTATTACAGTGTAAAATATTGCGACAACAGATACAACCACACTGGGCTCACTTACTCAGTATACGGCGACATTAACTTATCATTGATCACAGTGTTAAGATTATGACAGCAGATACAATCATTCTACGGTGAAAATTGACAACAGATGCAACGTGTTCTTTCATAGCACTAACTTCTGCACAACAGATAAGATCACACGCTGTATCAAAGACACATAACAGACTGCGACAATAAATAAAGTCACACTGTGTTTCCTTACGACAAGACCTTCTCACTGCATGTCCACAGTGTCAAAGATTGCTACAACAGATACTATCACACTGCATTCACACGCGACATCCCCTCATTGATCACAGTGTTAAGACTATGACAAGAGATGCGATCACACTGTCTTCATGATAGATGCACTCACACTGTGTTCACTCATGACACTTACTTCCCATTGATCACAATGTTACAACTGACAACTTATTTATGTACAACCCCGATGGATGTACTAAAGATTGACAACAGATACAACCACACTGTGATCATCGGCGACAATAACTTGTCACTCCTCACAGTGTCAAGACTATGGCAACAGATGCAATCACAATGTGTACAAGACTGATAACAGATGCAATCACCATGTGTTCAAGACTGATAACAAATACAATCGCAATGTGTTCAAGACTGACAACAGATGCAATCACTATGTGTTCAAGTCTGATAACAGATGCAATCACAGTGCGTTAAAGACTGATAACAGATGCAATCACAATGTGTTCAAGACTGATAACAGATGCAATCACAATGTGTTCAAGACTGACTAGAGATGCAATTACTATGAGTTCAAGACTGATAACAGATGCAATCATAATGTGTTCAAGACTGATAAGAGATGCAATCACAGTGTGTTCAAGACTGATAACAGATGCAATCACAATGCGTTCAAGACTGATAACAGATGCAATCACAATGCGTTCAAGACTGACAACAGATGCAATTACTATGTGTTCAAGACTGATAACAGATGCAATCACATTGTGTTCAAGACTGATAACAGATGCAATCACAGTGTGTTCAAGACTGATAACAGATGTAATCACAATATGTTTAAGACTGATAACAGATGCAATCACAATGTGTTCAAGACTGATAACAGGTGCAATCAAAATATGTTCAAGACTGATAACAGATGCAATCACAATGTGTTCAAGACTGACTACAGATGCAATCACGACACTTTTCTCTGATCACACCGTGTTGATATTGAGGAATAATCGTAGTGTTGACGTTGTAAATCAATTGCTTTCGCTTTGCAACTGTTGAATTCATGTGACTCAAGCCATCAACAACACCCTGATATGTGATTGTTTAATGATCATCTATTTTCCGTTTTCAGTTCTACATACCGTCCGGCATCCTTGGAATCTATACTAAGTCAAGAAATACATACATAGTGAGTACCTCTAAACAACTTTTCTTTGTGAACTGAAGTTTGCTATTTTTGCTTTTGTTCCTTTTCTCATGCATTAGTTTAAGAAATGCTACATACATCTCAATTGATTACAGCGATGAAAATAGGTACGTGCGTGCTGTGGGAAATAGTTAACATGCATTGGTAGGGGCTTTGGTGTGCAATTTGTCTTCACAACAGCGGAATGTTTTATACACTTATTGCATCTTGCATAATGTAAGTTGCACTCATTGTAATGTTTGTATTTCTGTTTTATTTTTTACTCTATTGAAATAAATTGAATTGAATTGAATTATTGCATTTATATGTGTCCACTTATAACATTCATAAAATCATGCAAAGTAAAATATAACATTTACAGCACGTTTTGTACTGTATGTGGTCTGTGCATGATCTCTCGTTCGGGGCAGATCGTTGCGTACATGATAATGTGCATCTTCACGGCGATCATTGGTCCTATCATGATGGTCATAGAAGGGGTCATCGCAGGGGTCACGGCCCTGGTCTTCACCTGCCCCACCCTCATCCACCCCCTCTCAGACATCCGGGTACTAGGCATTCAGCTCATCTCAAGCTCCATCTGTACAATATTTGGAGAAGAGGTTAGGTTTCTTTCATTTTTTAACAAAACATATATATTTCACTTCCTTTGATAACAGAGAATAACATAAAAGAACACTGTAGAACGAGACATGAAACTCGTCACACTGACGAGTTAGGTGATACGCCTGGGGTCATCAGATGTCGGTCATCTGTGATCGACAAAGAAAAGAATGTGATATAGGCACCTTGAAGTTATATTGAGCGTGCATGCAAAACGGTTTCTCTAACCACTCGGCCACGGGACATCCACGGGAACGGTAAGGCCGAAAAAAAATGTATAGATATTACAGGGGGAAAAAGTCAATGCCCACTCAACAATTGTGGCCGCGTGAACATGTATTGCATTGCTAGAAGGAAATGCGGCCTTGTAACAACTGAGGTCGCTGTGCCATTTCTGGCAATTTCGGAAAAATACGTCCCGCAGATATAAAACCTATAATCGGCTGATTTTGATACCTTGCCTTTAATCACAATTTTCAGTGTGATGACGTCATCAAAGTACAAAACAATGACATGGACTTGAAAGACAATTGCTCAAAGTACAACACCTCCGTTGTCGTCATTACATACTATTTGACAGAGTCAGGATGCAACATTCTGCAGCAGTCGAAGCAATGTGGTCTCCAACACAAAACAGAGGGATATTGTGTGTGTGTGTGTGTAGGTGCGTTTATATACGAACGTAATTTCTTCATGGACGAATGTGTAATACACCATTGAAGAAAAAAAAAGTAAAATAGCTAGGTATTTTGTTTCGTGATCTTGTGGGGTTCGAACCCGCACGAGTGCAACCTCACGTCTCTGAGACGGCGCCTTTAACCACTCGGCCATACGTCTCGACGAGAAAATATGAGGAACGTAAACTTATGTATGTGAAAGATGAATCAGGAATCGATTCGTCCACATTCCATTCTCATTTTCAGTTTTAAACTGCAAAATTGTTAACCTCATGAGAAGATTTCAAAGAACAAAATGCATGATTACTGCAGCTTATTGTCTCAGCTACAACATACTTAAATTTCAGAGGAAATGAAGCAAAATCAGCTGAGATAAAGGTGCTTAAACGTTGTCAAGTCAATGGATGGTTTAAAAAAAAATCACTTCCCATAGACATAACACGTAAACTTGTCCGATTTTGCATCTTTACTTTTAATCACAATTTAAAGTATGATAACGTCATCAAATTTCAAAACCATGACATGGACTTGAAAGGCAAATGTTAAAAGTACAACATATGTGAATTTGGGATAATATTGAGCTTAAACAACAGAGATACGAGCAAATGAATGTTAGAAACAGTACCTCAAAAAAATTAATTCCACTTTTTTGATTTCAGATGATGATATGATGACGTCATAATGTATTTCGGGAAATATTGATACTTGAAACGTTATTTCCAATTCATATGCTTTTGTAATATGCAATAAAAACATAGGGTCAACGGACTTTTTAGAGAGCTATTGCGAAATAAACAAAGACATGTTTTTCGCTATATTTCCACATAGACGCGCACACGAAATTTCAACTTTGACGCCAGCGCATTCCTTTGTTATAGGTCAACATCGATCGGAAATCAGTGGATATTGTTACTCAAAGTATCAGGAATCCAAATCAGTCAAAAAAATTGCATTTTCATGTTGCTTACGGGCTCTGCGCGCGAAATTGCGCGGACGGACGCGCACGCGAAAAAAATGTTTGAAACGCTTAAAATTGTCTGAAACTTCGAGATTTCCCATTGGGAAGTCGTTTTGAGCCTTTTAAAATTTTGACGCGCGCTTACGCGCGCGTAATGATGACCTGTGTAACTAGCGTTAAAAAGTAAGATAGAGCGTGACCTGAACTTCATGTCCACCGAAAATGATTCAGAAATGACATCTGGTTATGAAGTTATGATCGATCATGTGACAAGGTCCGAAAATCACAAAATGGCGCCTAGATGACGTCATAGATATGTTACTGTCATGAAAACCTTATTGTGGCTAGATTTTGTCATGAGACATGTCGACTGAAAATGTCATGTTATTTCGTAATGTCATTCTTGAGATATTGACGACACAAAATTGTCCAGAAAGAAAGAAGAATAAAAAACGAGACATGAAAACTCGTCACATTGAGGACGAGTTAGGTGATACGCTTGTGGTCATCAGATGACGGTCATCTGTGATCGACAAAGAAAAGAATGTGATATAGGCACCTTGAAGTTATATTGAGCGTGCATGCGAAACCGTTTCTGTAACCACTCGGCCACGGGTCATCCACGGAAATGGTAAGACAAAAAAAAAAACCAATGTATAGATATAACAGGGGGAAAGTCAATGCCCACTCAACTAACGTGGCCGTGTGAACATCTATTGCATTGGTAGACGGAGAAGCGGCCTTGTAACGACTGAGGTCGCTATGCCATTTCTGGCAACTTGGGAAAAATACGTCCCGCAGACATAAAACTTATAATCGGCTGGTTTTGATACCTTGCCTTTAATCACAATTTTCAGTGTAATGACGTCATCAAATTACAAAACAATGACATCGTCTTGAAAGACAATTGTTCAAAGTACAACACCTCAGTCGTCGTCATTACATACTATGATCGGTTTGACAAAGTCAACCTGCAAAATGTTGCTGCAGTCGAAGCAATGTGGTCTCCAACACACAAAAAAGAGGGATATGGCGTGTGTGTGTGTCTGTGTGTGTGTATAGGTGCGTTTATATACGAACGTGATTTCTACATGGACGAATATGTAATACAAAATTGAAGAAAAAAAAAGTAAAATAAAAAAAAAAAATGTTTCGTGATCTTGTGGGGTTCGAACCCGCAATCTCACGTCTCTGAGACGGCGCCTTTAACCACTCGGCCATACGTCTCGACGAGAAAATATGGGGAACGTAAACTTATGTATGTGAAAGATACATGGGGAATCGTTTAGTCCACATTCCATTTTCATTTTCAGTTTTAAACTGCAAAATTGTCAATCTGATGAGGAGATTTCAAAGAATAAAATGCATGATTACTGCAGCTTATTGTCTCAGCTACAACATATTAAAGTTTCAGAGGAAATGAAGCAAAATCAGCTGAGATAAAGGTGCTTAAACGTTGTTAAGTCAATTGATGCTTTAAAAAAAAATCACCTCCCATAGACAATACACGTAAACTTGTCCGATTTTGCGTCTTTACCTTTAATCACAATTTAAGGTATGATGACGTCATCAAATATCAAAAGCATGACATGGACTTAAAAGGCAAATGTTCAAAGTACAACATATCTGAATTTGGGATAATATTGAGCTTAAACAACAGAGATACGAGCAAATGAATGTCAGAAACAGTACCTTAAAAAAATTAATTCCACTTTTTTGATTTCAGATGACGATATGATGACGTCATATTGTAATTATGGAAATAATGATACTTGAAACGTTATTTTCAATTCATATGCTTTTGTAATATGCAATAAAAACATAGGGTCACCTGACGTTTTAAAGAGCTATGGCGAAATAAACAAAGACATGTTTTTTCACTATATTTGCACATAGATGCGCACGCGAAATTTCAACTTTGACGCCAGTGCATTGCTTTGTTATTTGTCAAAATCGATCAGAAATCAATGGATATTGTTACTCAAAGTATCAGGAATCCAGATCAGTCAAAAAATGTGCATTTTCATGTTACTGACGCGCTGTGCGCGCGAAAATGCGCGGACGGACGCGCACGCGCAAAATTGTTTGAAACGCTTAAAATTGTCTGAAACTTCGAGATTTCCCATTGGAAAGTTGTTTTGAGCCTTTTAAATATTTGACGCGCGCTTACGCGTCCTAGATGACGTCCTAGGTAATTAGCATCATAGAAAGAAAGATAGAGCGTGACCTGAACTTTATGTCCACAAAAACTGATACAGAAAGGACCTTTAGTTATGAAGTTATGATCGATCATGTAACATGGTCCGAAAATCACAAAATGGCGCCTAGATGACGTCATAGATACGTTACTGTCATGAAAACCTTATTGTGGCTAGATATTGTCATGAGACATGTTGACTGAAAATGTCATGTTACTCCGTAATGTCATTCTTGAGATATTGACGACACAAAATAGGCCAGAAAGAAAGAAGAATAAGAAACGAGATATGAAACTCGTCACACTGAAGACGAGTTAGGTGATACGCTTGGGTCATCAGATGTCGGTCATCCGTAATCGACAAAGAAAAGAATGTAATATAGCACCTTGAAGTTATAATGAGATACTTAGTTGAACTTTTTTGGGGGCCTATATTTATTATTCAGATCACATTTGTTTTTCTGTCACACAAACTATGTGGAAATTCTGTGCGTGTACGACTAAGTCGATTTACGGACTTTTTGAGTACGTACAGTGGATAAACTTAGACCCTGTTTACGGTGCGGGGCTGGGCCGAGCCGCGGCCGAGCCGCGGCCGCGGCCAACCTCAATTGCGCGGCCGAGCCCCGCAATTTAGTCCATTTACACTGCCGGGCTCGGCCGCGCTTTTGATTCAAACCTTTCAGTATTTTGTCGTAGTGGCGCTCTACTTGTAAACAAACGCAATTTGGTATTGTCTGGTTTTCAGATCCTTTGGCAACTGAATTCCGTGGCGACGAAGTCGCCGTTCGGGCAAAGGCCTTTGCCGAAGGAGAAAATCCTTTGCAGGACAAAACCACCTTAAACTATACTAGTTTTCGACGTCAACGGTTGAAGTGGTTAATATCCTGAATAGCGAAATAGTACAGGCGAGTGTTTGGAAGCCACAATAAAATTGGCCGCGCATTTAGCCCAGTTTGCGTTTACACTGAGAAAAAGGCCGGGCGCGACCGCGGCTCAGCCGCGGCCGAGACCACATTAGCGTGGCCTAATGCGAGGCCATTTTGGCCCCGCATTTGGCCTTTTGCGCGTTTACACCGAAATGAAGGCGGTCTCGGCGCGGCCGAGCCGCGGCCGAACCTCGCACTGTAAACGGGATCCAAGTGATCCTCGGCACGTACAAATAAAACATGACAATTAAGTGTTTATAACCATCCTGGATTTAACAGTGGCCTTTTAAAATATGACCTTTGACCATTATTTACATAACCAATATGACTCCCTCTAATCTTGCTATCATAGTGATCAGTTCAAAGAGCTCTTACAGCTTTATACAAGCCTGTGAGATTTACAAGCAGTAAATCCAATGAAGCCTCCGATACAAAACAAGGGATATAGAGCAAGTGAGTCTGTTTACATGAGAATGTGATTTATACCTGGACGAAAGTGATATCTCAATTAAAGAGAAAAGGGCAAAAGAAAAACGGGCCAAACGTACGGCTCCAGCGAAAGAGACATCGCCTTTAACCATGTAACTATAGGTCTCCTCCAACTAAGAGTTCACTTCGAACGTAAGCTTATACGTGAATGATAATTTATGACGATCTCACATGATCGACACACATTCATAGGGGACAGTTAGAAGTGGAAGGTGTGCTTAATCGTTTCATTAATTCCTAATCAATGACAATCCTACTATAGGCATGTCATAATTTCTCATCTAAAATCAATGGCCTATAGGACTCATGCACCATTACTTGTATCGTGCATATACTTTGTTTTTTAAGCTTTGAGTGAAACGTGTCATAACATAATTCTGTAATTCCATCAGCAGTGATTGACATAATAAAGAAGAAAGATATATCACCGTATTGAACGCTTAGAACCTAACCGGGGGAGGGGGGTATTATAGCATAATACTCGGTTCTTTACTGGCCAGATGCCAACAACACCCATCACCCACGGCTACGCATAGAGAAACAGCCATGGCGAAAATAAAACTTTGCTTTCTCATAGGCACAATGACACAAAACCCCATCAAACACACTTTTATTGGCAGGGATGGACATGAAAAAGTTCATTACTAATACTAAACAGCGTATGCATTCCATTCATGTGGAGCGAGATACCTCTATAGCAACATAAAGCCTGTCTTCAACTCCGTTGATCGAACAATGACAACCTGAAATTTCAAAGAGATGAGCGAGACGCTATATACACCTGGCCTAGAGTTAATTTATTCAGTTCTCATTCCTACTTCAAGTTGGGTTATGTCATTGTAATCATTCCCATCTGCAGTATAACAAAACCAAAATGAGGGAAAAGGGGAGAGAAAAACGAGAGGTGGCAAAAGAAAAAATGCATGCACAACTGCAATCCACATCATTGCGTGTGACAAGTGAAGCAAATGTATAAGTTGTTATAGCAGTGTTTTATGAGCATAAACAGGCAAATTGCTTTATAGACAGACAATGTCAAATTTAAAAACAATCAATTTAATGTCAGAGAAGATGGTAAACAAGATGCATTGAAACTGTAACTAAATCGCTGCTCTTTTACTCGGTCACGGAACGTCCAACTTTATATCCAACAAAAAAAAAAAAATGTTAGGGGAAAGAAACAAATTTAGATAAGATATAACATTCTTAAATTAAAAACAAGGAAAAGAAAATGTCCACGTCAGGATTAAAAAAAAAAAAAACTCCGCACGAACATGCATTATATTCTAGATGGGAATACGGTCTTGATGCAAAGGTCCAATGATTGTCTCATTACTTTAAAAGCAATCTATGGTTCCCTTACCATCACCAGTACCACACCACAACGACGTCTCTAAAATCAATGGTAGCACATTTATCATTGCATCGTGCATTAACTCCCTTTTCCTAAACTACCAATGGAACGTGTCATATTATTGTGTATTTCGATCAGTAGTGACTGACTTTGAAGAAGAAAGATAATGCAAAAAAATTGAACGCTTACCACATTACTTATAGGGCTATTCCAGTTTGGTACTGATCTGTTCTATTCTCCCAAATGCCAACAACATATGTCACCTATGGCTAAACTAGTGAAACAGCCATGACGAAAATAAACGACAGAGAACCCCGTCATAATCACTACGCTTGGAAAGGTGTTGCCCAAAATTCCTCATTATGAAGCAATATCAAGTCACTTCCTTCCCTGCCTGTCTTTAACTCCGTTATTTGGTCAAACAATAACAACCTGGAATTCCAAAGAGATCAGCGAGACGCCATGCACCTGGACTAGAGTTAATTAATTCAGTTCCCATTCCTGTTAGTTATGTAAACGTACACGTTCCTAAATATCCTGCTACAGTATAACAAGAACAAATGAAGAGAAAAGGAAAGAGAAAACGAATGGTGGCAAGCGGGGCACTGTTTCAAGGGGCAATTTACAACATTACGTGTGACAAAATTAATGAAGCAAACCCAACCTCCAAACTCCAATACAAAACAAGGGAAATAGAGTAGCTGTGTTCATGACATCACTGTGAAGCTGAACTGCTGAAAAAAAAAGAAAAAAGAAATAAAAGGAAAAAGTCCTGCGGGACTCGATTAACTTCTCTCCTTCCGGTCGGGCATTATAAACACGCAGCGTGCTAAGCGATTCTGCCACACGGAAGATCCGAAGATCCTGTGCGAAACTTAAATCTATCTATGTATGCTATACACAACACAAATTTACATTGATATTCAGTTTTTTGGCGATATACGTAAAGTGACTGATAGCGCTATTCAACTTCCCACGAGTGGCAGCGAGGATTCGATCAATATACAGTTGCAAAGATAAATCGGGAATCGTTTCGACCAGATTCCATTCTCATTTTCAGTGATCGACAACGAAAATAATGTTAAGTTGCGACTTGAAGTAATATTGAGAAATATTCGTGAAGTCCAATTCTTTATACAGTCCTACATAATTCAGATGAAATTGTTTCTGTCATGCAACCAATTGAAAATTTCGTGTGGTGTCACCGTGTCCAAGTAAGTTGATTGGAAAGGATATGTGAATGAATATTTACCAATAGGTCTTCATATTGTTAAAAAAAAAAAATCAAGCATGGCCATGCTGTCTTTTAAGAGTCATCTTCACTTTGTAATTTCAAGTCCAAGTTGCCAGTCAAAGCAATGTGGTCTCCAACACAAAACAAAGGGATATTGTGTGTGTGTGTGTGTGTGTGTGTGTGCCTGTGTGTGTGTACGTTTACATGAAAACGTGCTTTCTACATGGACGAAGGTGAATACTCCATTAAAAAAAAAAAAAAAAAAAAAAGATATACGTATTTTGTTTCGTGCTCTTATGGGGTTCGAACCCGTACGAGTGCAACCTCACGTCTCTTGTGACGTCGCCTTTATCCTCTCGGCCATGTACGTCTTGACGAGAAAATATGAGGAACGTAAGCTTATATGTGAAAGATGACTCAGGAATCGTTTGGTCCACATTCCATTCTCATTTTCAGTTTTTAGCTGCAAAATTATCAACCTGACGAGGAGATTTGAAAAAAATAAAATGCATGATCACTGCAGCTTATTGTCTCAGCTACCACATACATAAGTTTCAGAGGAAATGGAGCAAAATCAGCTGAAATAAAGGTGCTTAAACGTTGTCAAGTCAATGCATGGTTAAAAAAAAATCACCTCCCATAGACATAACACGTCAACTTGTCTGATTTTGAGTCTTTACCTTTAATCACAATTTGAAGTATGATGGTAAGTCTTCTCGAACGAAGAGTGTGGAACGGAAGCTTCTACGTGAAAGATGAATCATGACGATCACCCGTGACCGACACATCTTCAAAGGGATCAGTTATTAGAAGTGGAAGCCCTCGTGCCAAGATATTGTCTCAGCAATTCCAAAGCAATGATACCCTTACATTTAGGTATACCATAATTTCCCTCTGAAATCAATGGTATTATTCATGTACAATTGCTTGCCTTGTCCATAAACTTTGCTTTACAAACTTTCAGTGCAATGTGTCATAACATAATTCTGTAACTCCATTAGCAGTGATTGGCTACATAAATAAAGATATATCAATTGAACGCTTAGCGCGTATAACTAAGGGGGATTTTAGCCTGATGCTCTGTTGTTCACTGCTCAGATACCAACAACACTCATCACCTACGGTTACGTATAGAGAAATAGCCATGGTGAAAATAAGGTTTTCCTTTTCTTTGGCAGATAGACACACAACCCCTTTAAACACACTATAATTGACATGGAGGGACAAGAAAAGGTTCATTACTACTACTAAACAGTGATGCCTTCTACTCATGTGGCACAAGATACCTCTATAGCAACATAAAACCTGTCTACAATTCCGTTCTTGGGTCAAACAATAACAACCTGGAATTTCAAAGAGATGAGCGAGACGACATACACCTGGCCTAGAGTTAATCTATTCAGTTGCCATTCCTGCTCCAGTTGAGTTATGTAAATTATTTTCCGACCTGTCTTGTGCAGTGTAACATGAACAAACGTAGAGAAAAGGAAAGAGAAAACGAAAGGTGGCAAGCGGGGCACTGTATACCAAGGGCAATTTACAACATTACACGTATGATAAATGAAGCAAATCCAACCTCCAGCCTGCGACAAAAAAAAGGGGGGGGGGAATTGAGTGACTGTGTGTTGCGGGGTAATGACATCGGAATGAAGCTGAACTGCCAAACGAAAAACAAAGAAAGAGAGAGAGAAAAAAATAATAGCGTCCTGCGGGTCTCGAAGGTAGTGCATAATGACCATGGAGCGCGCTAAGCGACTATAAAGCCACACGGCTGTCCCGAAGATTGGATGTGAAATTCATATCTTTATATCATTTACAACATGAAAAGGTTCATTACTACTACTAAACAGTGATGCCTTCCATTTATGTGGCACAAGATACCTCTATAGCAACATAAAACCTGTCTACAACTTCGTTATTGGGTCAAACAATAACAACCTGGAATTTCAAAGAGATGAGCGAGACGCCATACACCTGGACTAGAGTTAATCAATTCAGCTCCTATTCCTGCCAGTTATCTAAACGTACATGTTCCTACCTATCCTGTTACAATATAACAAGAGCCAATGAAGAGAAAAGGAAAGAGCAAACGAAAGGTGGCAAGCGGGACACTGTAACAAGGGGCAATTTACAACATTAAGTGTGACAAAATTAATGAAGCAAACCCAATGTCCAAACTCCAATACAAAACAAGGGAAATAGAGCAGCCGTGTTCACGGGTTACGTACACTTGATAAAATAATACGTAAAATGACATCGGAGTAAAGCTGAACTGCCGAAAAAAAAGAGAAAAAAAGAAAGAACGGACAAAAGTCCTGCGGGAGTCGAACCTCTCGCCTTCCGGTATGGCGTTATGAACAACCAGCGCGCTAACTGATTATGCCACATGGCTGTCATGAAGATCGAGTGCGAAACTGAAATCTAAATACTATCGTGACAGTGTTGACTTGTGATGGCGCTATTCAACTTCTCACAAGTGGCAGCGTGGATTCGATCAATATACAGTTGCAAAGATAAATTGGGAATCGTTCTGTACAGATTGCATTCTCATTTTCAGTTTTAAACTACAAAATTATCAACCTAATGAGGAGATTTGAAAACATAAAATGCACGATTACTAAAGCTTATTGTCTCAGCTACAACATACGTATGTTTCAGATGAAATGGAGCAAAATCAAATGAGGTAAAGGTGCTTAAACGTTGTCAAGTCAATGCATGGTTTAAAAAAAAATCACCTCCCATAGACATAACACGTAAACTTGTCTGATTTTGAGTCTTTACCTTTAATCACGATTTCTAGTATGATGACGTCATTATATTTCAAAACCATCACATGGACTTGAGAGGCAAATGTTCAAAGTACAACATATCTGAATTTGGGATAATATTGAGCTTAAACAACAGAGATACGAGCAAATGAATGTCTGAAAGAGTACCTGAAAGAAATCAATTCCACTTTTTTTATTTAAAATGACGATATGATGACGTCATCGCGTGTTCCTAGCAATATTGATACTTGGAATGTTATTTACAATTCATATACTCTTGTAATATGCAATAGAAATATAGGGTCAACGGACGATTTAAAGAGCTATGGCGAAATAAACAAAGACACGTTTTTTCACTATATTTGCAGAAAGACGCGCACGCGGAATTTCAACTTTGACGCCAGTGCATTCCTTTGTTATAGGTCGAAATCGATCGGAAATCAATGGATATTGTTACTCCAAGTATAAGGAATCCAAATCAGTCAAAAAAATTGCATTTTCATGTTGCTTACGGGCTCTGCGCGCGAAATTGCGCGGACGGACGCGCACGCGAGAAAATGTTTGAAACGCTTAAAATTGTCTGAAACTTCGAGATTTCCCATTGGGAAGTCGTTTTGAGCCTTTTAAAATTTTGATGCGCGCTTACGCGCGCGTAATGATGACCTGTGTAACTAGCGTTAAAAAGTAAGATAGAGCGTGACCTGAACTTCATGTCCACCGAAAATGATACAGAAATGACATCTAGTTATGAAGTTATGATCGATCACGTGACAAGGTCCGAAAATCACAAAATGGCGCCTAGATGACGTCATAGATATGTTACTGTCATGAAAACCTTATTGTGGCTAGATTTTGTCATGAGACATGTTGACTGAAAATGTCATGTCATTCCGTAATGTAATTATTGAGATATTGACGACACAAAATGTGGCAGAAAGAAAGAAGAATAAAAAAAAAGAGAAATTTTGACAATCACAATAGGTGATACGCTGATAGCGTATCACCTAAAAATAAAGAGAGATTTTGACAATCACAATAGGTGATACGCTGATAGCGTATCACCTAATTAAAAGACTATGCAATAATTGAGGAACCGTATAGTAATTATACATTGTTGTAAAAAAGAAACAGAAGTGGTCAAAAGAAAGTACATTGTATAACCTTGCGTAAAGTGCGAAAAATGGAGGGACCCAGTAAAAAGGCAGAGCTTGTAGAATGTGAGCCCCTCTGGAAGAGAACATCAATGGAAAATGAATTTAAGCACCGTAAAAGAAAAGGAGAAAAGGAAGAAGTCTGGAAGCCCACTGAAAAATAGATAGATAGACATATTAAGAAAAAATAGCAAGATTGATATATAGATCAATAGATTAATAGATAGATGGACATATAGATAAAAATATAGATATATAGACGCATAGATAGATAGATAGATAGATAGAAGAATGAATAGTTGGAGAGATTAATAGATAAATATATTATAGACGGATAGAAAGATAGATAGGTAGATAAAAAATAGATGAAAATATAGTTAAATAGGCAAATAGATATAAAGACGGAAAGATAGATTGATAGATAAATGGATACAGAATGATAGATAGGTGGATAGACAGGTAAAGAGAGAGAAAGAAATAAAACGGAATTCCCCATCGTGTTAAAGCTGACTTTAATCGATGGTGTGATAGTGAGCAAATAGAACGGAAGAAATCTCATTTAGAATAAGTGATAAAGAACTAAAGGAAGTAACATGTGTCATGTTGCGTTTACGCGAGTATTCTATTGGTCACAGTGACATTATGCATGCACTATAAGTCGATTGGTTAGGGTGACCTAAAGGTGAATATTTAAACCTTTTAGGGCTTTTCTTTGTTTGGTGTTGTGGGGGGGGGGGGAGAGAAGAGAGGGATAGGAGAAATTTTATCTAATTTTCAAATGAAATAAAAAGAGGTAGGCAAAGTTTACGAATATGATATCCTTCCAATCAAGTACTTTTAGTATTAGACGATTTGAAGTCATGTGAAAACGATGGATTTTAAGGACTTCTGAAGGGGCTGCAGTTACTAATAAAGAAAAGAAGAAAAGGTTTGACCATCATTGTCTGACGTACAGCTGTAAGCATTATCATTGATGAGCATTAAAACAATCATATTCAAAACACCAACGACGACAATGTTTTCATCAAATTGAGTTGAAATGAATGTAATTGAATTGAAATATGTGATTAATTTCAAGCTGAGTGTGGCATTGCGCTTAGCAAACATCACTATCGCTACCATCATCATCATCATTATCATTATCATTTTCAGCTCTAATGGTGATCAAATCCATGTAATTTCAGGCACATATAAATGAATACATGTCTTACTCTGAAACGGATAATCTGACTCAGACAAACTGAAGAATGGTTATTATGATTTTTCGAAAAAAAAATCGAAAACTCACTCTCCATTACAATCAGCTGCATTCTTTGTCTTACAGTATACTTGGTTTGGATGAATTAAAGTTGATGAGGATGCCGGTCGAAGGTTTCTTCCAAATATGGAAAAACAACCATAAGTGGGTTTCCTCATCTTTCAGAAGTCTTCAGAAACTTGCCTAAAATTATATACCGGAAAAACTGTGCAAAGGGTTATGCCTGGGGAGAACCGTGAATCATATAGTGGTTAAATAACAACAGAAGCCACAAATGTTCAGTCACGGAAGTAGTCGAACGGGACCGGGCTTCCTCTGTTCTTTCTGCTCTGCTCTGCTCTGCTCTGCGCCGATCTGGCGTGCTATGTTCCTTCCTGTTCGCTCTTCTTGGCGAAATGGGGGGGGGGGGGGGGGGGGAGGGAGGGGGAGGGGCTATGTAGGGCGCAAAGACATGATTGACAGCATACATAATGAGGAACATTGAGTGTTCTTGCTTGTTTTGCTCTCCTTGGCAATATGAGGGAGGGGGGGGGGAAGGGGGAGTGGCTAGGGGCGCAAAAACATGATTGACAGCATAAATAATGAGGAACATTGAATGACGGCCTGATCTCAGGTCATGTTAATCTTATACGCTGCTTTCGCATTTGGCCTTGCTTCCAGGAGCCTGCCATTTGCCTTTTTCAATATTGCAAAGCCGGGATGACATTTTTCATGATATCTATCAGTTGTCCGCTGTTTTCCTTCCGTCAAAACTTTGCTATGAGTAAAGGCCCAGGCTGTAGCTTATCGGCAGACGGTTTCACTTTTCTCTCCAAGTTGTCCATTTCATGTTTATGGAGGAAAACCAACAACAACACGGGAAAAATAAAAGTGCGCAGATCCTGAAACCCATACTAGTTTTGCGGAAGCCAGTGTTATTCCCGGTATCCTAATTATTCTAAATTTAAACCCGGCGTGGTATTTTTTGACTGTCAGTTAGACTTTATGAAACAAGGCAGCAAAAGACAGTCAGCACTCCCCTCAACCTTGAACTCCTTTTCTCCGGTCTGGTGTCTTTACCCGTTGTCATATTTGAGTTCTTGTCACTTTCACGTTCATCAATCAATAAAAAAAAAAAAAAACCGAAAAGAAAAGAAGAGAAAAGTAACAAATTTCTCTCAGGAATACATGTAGACAAAGTTACGAATACTGAGTCTTTTTCCTTGTAAAATGTATGATACGTAATTCCTTCTGTGTTCAACCTACTTTATTTGCAAGTTACATTAAGCATAAATCCCCTCTCTTTCTCCCACTCACTCTTCCTCTTCCCCTTGTTAATGTAGATTACGTTAGAATAATCATATTCAATCTAAGATTTTGCATTACTTTGTTTGAACGACCTGATGCTTTCTTCAAAGTGTTTTTTTTTTCAGTATCTATACGCCATGTCGTAATGAACATGTATGCCTGAGATATATCATTGATTTTGACATGTTTGGGATAAGTTAGAAGGAGAATAAGCTGTGTAGTATTTTTGGGTTTTTTTTCCCAGTTTCCCATGGCAGCCTTTTTTACTTTTCGTCGTTACGAGTCAATATTTTACGATTGTTGTTAATGTTACGTCAGATTTAACTGGGTTATCGGCACACAGTGTTCGTATGCTCTACACAATCTTTTTGGGGTATATTTGAAGATTTTGTTCGCAAAAACCTATAAGTCCATTTTTGCCAAATGGAGATATTTGCGATTAAAGGTCAAGAAAAATAAAAAGAATAATAAGAAAATTTTGCTTCTTTTGACCATAACTTCAAAAATGTACCTTTATACGTAGTGACCAATATATCATTTAAAAGGTATCATTTTGTACTTTATGACAGGGACCGTACTTCAAAATCTTCAAAAATGGACTTACCGGTTTTTTGCGAACAAACTCTTCATTTGTTTTACTGAAAAGAGGGGGAAAGGGTTCCTGTGCTTTCCAGTGAAATTGATAAACCGGGAGAAACTTGTGGAAGAAAGTAAGCTTGAAAAATAATGATAACCGATGGTATATGTTCTTCCAAAGAATTTCTTTATAAAAACACATAAAATGTAACGCCGAAGTTGTCATCTTACCAAGTTGACGTTTTCCTTACATCATGCGTTTATTGACGCTCATATATTCAATACTTATGACAAACTGATACAGCAAGAAGTGTAGATCATGAACAAGATTGATAGATATATGGTAGGAAGATAGATAAAGCGATTAATAGCCGAGTTGTGATTGGTGTGCAAATAGGTAGACACGTAGACAGGTGGATGGATAGGTAGACAGATGAATAGATAGATAGATAGATAAATGCATGCATAGATAGATAGATAGATAGATAGATAGATAGATGGATGCATGAATAGATAGATAGATAAATGCATGCATAGATAGATAGATAGATAGATAGATAGATAGATACATGCATAGATAGATAGATAGATAGATAGATAGATAGATAGATAGATGGACGAATGGAGAGATGGATAAGTAAGGGAGGGAAAACTTTCCCTTGAAGCTTAACATTACTAGGTCAGAACACTTCTCTGCAATACAAGAACGCCGGAATGCAAACCAGCCTCATAATTCCGTGAAATTCGTATTGAAAATGTGTGTGAATTTAGTGCTATAACAATGTTCTTATCGTGATCAATGTCCCTGTTTCGTGAAAACGTTTTTCAACCGTGAAATTCCAAAACTTTCTCATTTCAGGACACGGGTCCAATTCTTAGGTAGGTTTTTGCTGCTTGATATGACATGATACTCATCTATGTCAGCTTTATCATTTCGAGAAATTTCACTTTAATATCCGTAAATTGATATCCGCAAATGTTATAACATGCCTTTTGTTTCTGTCAGTCAGTTGTGTTAGTTATCCCACATGGTACTGCCGTCAGTCAAGCATAACTATACGTGACTCGGAAAGATATTTGACAGTGTTATCAAAGGATTTTCAAAACGTTTGATGCTGGCGCCAGTTGTTATATATGCATGCTGTCAAATATCATTTCCTGATAGTTAATGTTCTTGTAACTTCTCGAACTATGCGATGGCTTGGCGTACGTGTCAAATATTGCCGATGTAAACGTTACCGTATGATAAGAATAACAACTGCGATGACAATGACAAACAACATCGACAATTGTGTGACTCAATTTTTGTTCCACATTTTCTTTTTCTCTTTGTATATTCCCTCACTTTATAGCTCACGTTTTCTTTACTTTTGTACCTACTTCTGTCTATTAAAGGAGCATTCCAGACGATTTTCATAATTTCATATCATGTACATGTAATCATGTAGTACATAAATCAACAGCTTCATGTATAGATTTGTGTGATTTATTGTAGTTCTTGAGCAGAGAAACAATACTTTGAAAAACCTTAAACAAATTACACTGAACAAGGATGATGACATACTGTAGGAGGCTCACATATTTCAGAAATGTGGCAAGGTAATTCCATTAAAATACCGCTTGCTTGTGAGTTCACCTGTGTATAATCTATACATGCCTTCTTCTTTTTATTCTGTTTCCTTGAGCCCCAACTCATGCATTCTTAAGGTGACCCTGCCATGTCATCGTCCTCGTTCATTGCAATTTGTTATGAATTTCAAAAATATTCTTATTCTTCATCCCACTTATCATAAATTTTGAAACTCTGTCATCAGTATGACTAATTAATAATTGTTCAAATGTAAAAATTTGAAAATCATCAGGAGGTCTCCTTTAATGTCTGTCTGCTTTTCCTGTTATTCATTATGTTTAAGTTCTTAGGCAGCAATATTTCTTGCTGTCTACCTTTTTTTTTTTCATCTATTGATCTTTAGCGACTTATTTCTATTCATCTATTCATATAATGTCTATATTATATCTATCGCTATCTGTTATTTGCAATAATTTGTTTCAAGTATCTGTTATGTTGATCTTGGTTCGTAGGCGGCGATGTTCATTCACGGCATCCTATCCTTCATCGGGCTCGTCGAGTTCGTGGTCGCCGTGGTCGGCTCGGCCTTCTGCTGTGACGGGCTTTGCTGCGGGAAATCACCCCGTCGCGTCTCGCCCGAGAACGACGTGGTAACTATATTTTTGATAACTACTGGTGGCGCTAACTCTTAAAAAGGGGAAATAATTTATACATAATACGAAGTGGTATATACACAAATGAAGTTATTGGTAGATGGAGAGACATCGGACAAGGAAATAACAAAGAAATGAATAATAACGGTTATGATTTTGAAATAAATGAGACAAATTGGAAGATGTTGGATAACTTAAAGTACGAGTAATGCATGTGTGGATTAATGTGAATGCAGTAATATCAACTGAACACATCAGTCAAAGTTTGAGAAAAATCGGCCAGTCCGTTCAAAAGTTATACATTTTTAAAGTTTCAGCGCTGACAACGCTGGATGAGAAGAATACTTTAGAGTTTGTGACGTCACGTATGTACAAAGAAAGAAAATATGAATAGGATCCAACATTATTTCATATCTCTCGCAAAATGAAAGAACACTTGACTTACATCTTCCAGAAAGCAGGAGATCAATGTTAGCCTTAATATGTGCCAGTAACAAGTTAAGGAAATAATTACTTTTTATGAAACAAATGAAAATGAAAATATGAAATTATTTTATATTAATTTATTTCGTTGTCAAGCAGTGATGACACAAACTGTTGTCTTCTTATCAAGCGATGGTATAGAACAGAAACTTTAAAAATTCATAACTTTTGAACGGATTGTCCGATTGTCCTCATGCTTTTATTGATGTCTTTACTAATTGCCGCACTTCCTCAATCCACGCATTATTATTATTTGGGTGAACTTGTCCTATAA